>CM040436.1:27010344-27505099 GCA_022702705.1 Papilionanthe hookeriana x Papilionanthe teres | reverse complement strand
TTTTCCCATAGTCGTTCCTTTATAACTCGCTCCACTTCTCCTCCTAGATTCTTAAAAACTAGATCCGCAATGCACTTTCTTCCTTGAATATTTTCAAAATATTGATTTTGCGCTCGTGCATTGATGAATCGATCAGTGTCATAATCCACTCTTCATTTTTGTCGAGGAGCCATTCGTTCGATCTATAAAAATCACAAAAAATTATAACTAAACTTCCAAATATTAATAAGATGGCTTCCTACAACATCTAAAATCAATTTAAATCAATCTCCATGGATTTCTTTCAAGTAATTTCTCCACATTTCAAATTTTTCCAAAATTTCCTAATGTAGAAGAAATCTATGGTGAAAATAAAAATTTTTTGCATAGGAGTGAAGTTTTTACCGAGAGAAGATGAAATCTGATGTCAAAAAGTCTTGAAATCACTTCAAATCCGAGATCTCTCAAGCCCTAGGTCGGTTTTTCGAAAATTTGAGGAAAGGGATGATGAATAGTGTCGGTTGACCGGTCAAATATAGGTCTTTTAGCGATCTTGCTGTCGGCGAGATTATTAATTTGATAAGGCAAAAGTTTCGGGAAAAATCCGCCGTTGGTGAGATCGGTCTCGCTGTCAGCGGGTTTTCTCGCTGTCGGCGAGATCCCAAAATTTTTAAATTTTTGAAATTCGTCAATCATTTTTAACCTCGATTAGCCTTTAATCAATCTTTTGATCACTTAATTCAATAATAGTATGAAGATTAGATACTAAAACTCACAAAAAGTTCACACAACACAAACAATATTACTTAATATATGAAATCCATGAAACTTACAAACTTCACACTAACAACTTAACACATACTTAACTTAAAATGTTCAAATCTATAATACTCAGCATCGCAATCCACACCACAACACTCTAAATGCTGAGACATAATAATTACAAATAAGCTCATCAAATCTGAGATGATCAAATCAAAGTTTGACTCATAATAAAACCTAAATCCAAATCAACACATATATACATAAATATATGACATAAACATAGAAATTTTTCCTACTCTTCAGTGTCTGAACTAACATATTCTCTGATATTTCTGATGCGACGCAGGTGCACAAATAAATTGTAGAAAGGCCTGAAAGGGAATTCTGCAGTAGATTCTTCATTAATCCATCCTTTCTATCTTAGTAGATGAATAAAACTGGCCTCCAGATGTCCAGTATGATCAAAGCGCTCCTTCATTCTCCAGTCAATGTGATCAAACATATCAGAGATATTGTCTATGGAATTCATCACATGTTGCAATTCTTTCTCCAATCCTTTAATCTTCTTCAGAATGAAATTAGTCTTATCAGTAATGGGCCTTGCTAAAGGATTGTTCTGTGATGCTCTGTCAGAAATAATGGTAATCTCATCATTGATCAGTAGGATCCAGTGGTTTCCATGGTAGAAGTACTTTTTCCCAAGCCTCATAAGAAACTTGGTATTGGCTGCATAAAGCAAATATAGTTGATGGGTGTCAAAGTCCATGCACTGACCCATGCACAATCAATCCCAATGCAGACTTTACTATTATTGATCCAACATCGATAGGTAATCCAATTTGAATACAGTAGTTTAAAATAGCGCATTCCTTCAAAACTTTATTTACCCTCATAGTAGGTAATAATTTTGATGATATAAAGAAATGTCAATGCTTCGAGACAGGGTTAAGAAGTGATGCAGAAAAACTAACATACCCGTCTTCACGTAACTCCCAATCATCAGGTTCGTCGGTCAAATATCTATAGATCTCGTTCATATTGTATCTTGAAGGCACAAAGTTGGAATAATAACAAACAGAGGTATTCTCTATAGAAAATAATTCATTTACCCTTGAAGGAGTAAATGTTACCCATCTTCCTCTGACATAGACATTTCCATTGTTGATCGCATGTAAATTAGAGTAAAATTCTTTAACTACTGGAATAACTACAGCGGATGTTGTATAACAAAATACCTCCCAATATCGCTGTGCGATCATTTCTTCAATTTTTGTAGTAGAATTCTCTACTCCTCTGTTGACAAATCCTCTTTCTTTAATAAGTCTTTTCTTCATCAAACTAAAATGTTGAAGATACGCTGCGCCTCCGAACTGACAAATTTTCTTCGGTTGAAAACTTCAGTTTTTGTGGTTTCTAAGAGTTTGATGGCCATTTCAGATCGAAAGGATTGGTCTCTAGTCATTTCTAAGGAAGAAAACAGTGAAAATTTGGATTTGGGATAGTTTCTCGCGAAGAAATGGCTTAGATCCGTCCAAAACCGCACGAAAAATCTTTAAGAAACCAAATTTTCAACAACCTCGCCGTCGGCGGGAAGTTTCTCGCCGTCGGCGAGCTAGTTATAGAACTGACTCAATTTTTGCACGAGATCTCGCTGTCGGTGAGAATCGACCTCGCCGTCGGCGAGATTTTGTAAAATTGTCCAATTTCACTCTGGTCCGAATATTTTCTGATCTCATCATATGGTTCAATTTTGTGATGATTCTTATAAAAAATTTGAGTAGTAAGATTTGTTTTAATAATATAGACTCTCTAATTTGCAGATAATTAAAATAAAAGACTACTATGGGTTGCCTCCTATAAAGCGCTTGGTTTAACGTCGTCAGCCCGACCTAATTTAGTTAGTAATCAGGTTGACTAAGCATTAAAACCTCTTTAAAATTTGGTCTTCTACCTTCGAAATATGTTTTTAATCTATGTTCGCTTACCTTAAATCTATGTCCTATTTTTGGATCTTCAATTTCTATAGTTCCATATGAAAATATTTGAGTTATGGTGAAAGGTCCTAACCATCGAGATTTCAATTTCCCAGGAAATAATTTCAATCTAGAATTATAAAGCAAAACTTCTTGTCCTGGTTCAAAATTTATCTGATTAATCTTCCGATCATGCCATAATTTCATTCTTTCTTTATAAATCCTATCATTATCATATGATTCGTTTCTTAATTCTTCCAATTCATTTAATTGCAACGATCTTTTCTCACCAGCTTCTTTCATATTATAATTAAATTCTTTAATCGCCCAATATGCTTTATGTTCTAATTCAACTGGTAAGTAGCAAGTTTTTCCATATATAAGCCTGTAAGGAGTCATTCCAATCAGAGTTTTATAAGCAGTCCTGTATGCCCATAATGTAGTATCTAGTCTTATAGACCAGTTTAATCTATTAGGGTTTACAGATTTTTCTAATATACGCTTAATCTCTCAATTAGAAATTTCAGCTAATCCACTAGTTTGTGGATGATAAGCAGTTGATATCTTATGCATAATATTATATTTTTCTACTAGTTTGTGAATATATTTATTTCTAAAATGAGTTCCTCCATTAGTGATAATCACTCTCGGCATTCCAAATCTAGTAAAAATATTTTTCATTAAAAATTTTGAAACACTTTTAGCGTCACACCTAGGTAAAGCTTGTGCTTTAATCCATTTGGAAACATAATCAACAGCTACTAATATATATGAGTTTCCAAATGAAGGAATAAAAGGTCCCAAGAAGTCTAATCCCCAAACATCAAAAATTTCAACTTCTAATATAAAATTTAGAGGCATTTCATTTTTTCTTGATATGTTGCCTACTCTTTGGCATTTATCGCAGGTTTTTTATATATCTATATACATCTCTAAATAGAGTAGGCCAGTAGAATCCTGATTGTAGAATTTTATACGCAGTTTTATCTGTTCCAAAATGTCCTCCAAAATCGAATCATGACATTTTTGAATGATTGGTTCAGTTTCTTCATAAGGTATGCATCTTCTAATGATTAAATCCTTACATTGCTTATATAAGTATGGTTCATCCCAAAAATATGTTTTAGTATCGTGAATGAATTTTTTCTGTTGTTGCAAAGTTAACATAGGTGGTAAAATGTCACTTACAAAATAATTTACTACATCAGCATACCAAGGTATTTTTCACTCATTTATATTATAAAGTTGTTCATCGAGAAAACTGTCTAAAATTTCATTATCGCATCGTATAATTCATGATTTTCTAATCTTGATAAATGATCTGCAATTTGATTATTAGTTCCCTTTTTGTTAATGACTTCAATATCAAATTCTTGCATTAATAATATCCATCTCATTAATCTTGGTTTATAATCTTTCTTTTGCATTAAATATTTTATAGCAGAATGATCAGTATGTACAATACATTTAGTTCCTTTTAGATAATGCCGAAATTTATTAAAAGCATATACAACTGCTAATAATTCTCTTTCAAGAATCGTATAATTTATTTCAAGATCATTTAGAGTTTTACTAGTGTAGTATATAACTTTGAAAATCTTATCATATCTTTGCCCAAGAATCGCTCCTATAAGCATAATCACTAGCATCACACATAAGCTCAAATGGTTTCTCCCGACTAGGTGAAACTATTATAAGTGCCGTAATTAATTTATCTTTTAATAATTCAAAAGCATTTAGGCATTCAATTGTAAATTCAAATTTCTTGTCCTTTTCAAGAAGTTGGCATAGAGGTTTAGTAATTTTTGAAAAATCTTTAATATAACGTCTGTAGAATCCAGCATGTCCAAGAAAACTTCTTACCCCTTTCACCGTAGTTGGAGGTGGTAATTTAACTATAACTCGAATTTTTGCAGGGTCTACTTCCATGCCTTTTTCCGAAATTTTATGCCCTAATACAATGCCGCCTCGTAACCATAAATCGACATTTCTCCCAATTAAGAACTAAATTAGTTTTCTCACTTACTTCAAATACTTTTTCAAGATGATTTAAGCATGTGTCAAATGTTATTCCAAATACAGAGAAATCATCCATAAATACTTCTATTCCATTATCAATTAATTTACTAAATATATACATCATACATCTTTGGAATGTTGCAGGTGCATTACATAATCCAAAAGGCATTCTTCGAAAGGCGAAAGTTCCATAAGGACTAGTAAATGTCGTTTTATCTTGATCCTCGGGAGCAATTTGTATTTGATGATAACCGGTATATCCATCTAAAAAACAAAAATATTTATGTCTGGCTAATCTATCTAACATCTGGTCTAGAAATGGTAAAGGGAAGTGATCTTTCCTGGTGGCTGTGTTTAATTTTCTATAATCAATGCATATTCGCCATCCAGTAACTTATCTTATAGGGATAAGATCATTATTTTCATTCGCTTTGACAGTCACTCCTCCTTTCTTAGGTACACAGTGGATTGAGCTTACCCAAGCATTGTCAGAAATAGGATATATAATACCATTATCTAACCATTTTAAAATTTCTTTTTTAACTACTTCTTTCATTATTGGATTTAATCTCCTTTCGTGGATCTCGCTTTAGTGTTTATGTTCATTATCTAAAATAATTCTGTGCATACAAATCGAAGGACTAATTCCTTCAATATCTGCTAAAGTCCACCCAAAAATTTTCTTATATTTTTTTAATGTATCTAAAAGTTTTTGTTCTTGAGATTCATTTAATTCAGATGAAATAATTACTGGTAGAGTTAAAGAATTACCTAAGTAAGCATATTTTAAATGATTATGTAACATTTTTAACTCAAGTTTAGGAGGCTTAATAATCGATGGAACTATATTTTTTCAGTGTTTTCTGTATTATCCAAAAATTCAAATTTCTCTTGAATATAATCTAGTTCTTCATTTATCTTAGATTTTTCAATAAATTCAATATTTTCTTTTTTCTAATTTTTCTTCATAATATTCCTTAAAATGTTCTTTTTGTAAATGATCGAGTACTTCCATTCGAAAGCACTCATCATCTTTTTCTAAAGTGAGATATTTCATTGATTTAGGAATATTAAAAGTAACTTTTTGGTCATTTACTCTTATAGTTAATTCTCCTTTCTGAACATCTATCATAGTTTTTCCAGTGGCTAAAAATGGTCTTCCTAAAATGATAGGAATTTCTTTATCTTCTTTCACATCTAAGACAATAAAATCTACAGGGAAGATAAATTTGTCCACTTTTACTAATACATCTTCAATAACTCCCTTAGGATATGTAACGTAACGATCGACTAACCGAAGAGTTACCGAAGTAGTGAAATTTCTCCCAATCCTAATCTTTTAAAAATTGATAGAGGCATTAGATTGATGCTTGCTCCTAAGTCACACAAAGCTTTTCCATAGAATTTTTCTCCAATAGCGTAGGGTATAGTGAAACTACCAGGATCTTTTAATTTTTCAGGAAGTTTTTTCTGAATAATAACACTACACTCTTCACTAAGTGCGACCATTTCATTATCGTAAATTTTCTTTTTTATTTAGAATATCTTTCATGAATTTTACATAGTTTGGCATCTGTTCTAAAGCTTCTACGAAAGGAATATTTATTGTTAATTTTTTTAAAATTTCAAGGAATTTAGCAAATTGTTTATCTCTTTTATGTTGAATTAGTCGTTGAGGAAATGGTGGTGAAGTTTTTTCAACAGAAATTTTCATAGGTATTAAAGGATTTTCTAAGTTTGGATCTTGTTGATTCTTTTCCTTTTCAATTTCCACTTCCTTTTTTTGACTTTCAAGTTCTTTCTGAATTCGAGGTTCTAATTCTTTTCCACTTCGTATTTGTATTGCTTTAATTTGTTCATTTCCCTTATCTTTAGGATTTATTTCCACATTACTAGGAAATGTTCCAGGTATTTTATTATTAAGTGCAGTAGCGATATGTCCAAGTTGAGTTTCAATATTTTTGATAGCTATTCCTTGATTTTGTAATTGGTTTTCTTGTATTTGTAATTGATTTCCTTGATTTTGTAAATATTGACCCATATTTAATATTAATTCTTCTATTGATAATTTCTTGTCTTTAAATCGTGGGTTATTATTATTAAATCCAGGTGGATAATTAGGTTTATAATTAGGATTTCCTTGATTAGATGAATTTCCTAATGGTTGTGTCATATTATTCATCCATGGTTGACTAGTTGTGTTATTATTCCAATTAAAATTAGGATGATTTTTCCATCCAGGATTATAATAATTTGCATAAGGATTATTAAGTCTGTTGTTAATTGCATTAATAGTTTCATATTGAGATTGGGATTCTATAAGTTGTCTAGATGAATTTTCTTCTGATATATTTGTAGAGTAATTCATTCGAAAATGATCTAATTTTTTAGATACAACAGTAATTTGCGAAGCTAACATAGATATTGCATCATTTTCATGAACACTAGCTATTTTTTTCGGATTCATTCTATCAGCAGGCCATTGAAAATTATTGGTTGCCATTTCTTCGATTAGTGCATAGGCATCATCAAATGGTTTTGACATTAATAATCCTCTAGCAGCAGCATCGATAACTGATCTTAAAGATCCTTCTAATCCATTATAAAAAGTTTGTATAATTAACCAATCTGGTAAAGCATGATGTGGGCATTTCCTAAGAAGTTCTTTAAATCTCTCCCAAGCTTCATATATCGACTCTCCATCAAACTGACTAAAAGAAGTTATATCATTTCTAAGCTTAGCAGTTTTAGATAGTGGAAAATATTTGGATAGAAATTTTTGTGATAATTCTCCCCAAGTTTTAATAGATCCAGGAGCTAACAAATTTAACCACATTTTAGCCTTATCCCTTAAAGAAAAAAGAAAAAGTCTAAGTCTAATAAAGATCGTTAGATACTCCTTCATATTTGAAAGTAAGCACATAGTTCTAAAAAACTAGCAAGATGTAAATTAGGATCTTCGAGTAGGTGAACCACTAAATTGATTATTTTGTACCATTTGCATAATTGCAGGTTTAAGTTCAAATGAATTAGCAACTACATCGTGGTTTTGAATAGTTAAATGAATTTCATCTAATGTAGGGTCGGCATAATCTCTTAATGGTCTTGGTTGATTGATATTTTCATTTTCAGGAATATTTGTCATTTGTGTTAAATTTATAATTTCTCTTTTTTGTTTTCTAATTCTTTTAATTGTACGCTCTAATTCTGAATCGTATGGTATTAAGTTTTCGTTTCCAAATTTTCGCATACAATTTTATAAAATAAATTTTAAAATAGTCCGTTACTCTAGTAAATAATTTCTTTACTTCCCCGGCAACGGCGCCAAAAACGTGACCCACTTTTTAATATGTTTGTAATTTATGTTATAGCAATAGCACCAAAAACTTGATTCTGCTTTAATATATATATATTTAATGATTAAATGTTTAATGTGGATTCTAGGCAAGTATACGTATCATATCAAGTAATACAGGGCTCTAGTGGAGTCCTGGTTATCGATCCCACAGGAAGTTTTGAACGTAATTGTTATCGCCTAAATTTAAAGGAATTACTTACTAATATAGTAGACGAAAATTTAAAGTAACTAAAGCAAACTAAAGTAAACTAATGCTTGAAATAAAGTTGATTTAACTAATTCAGAAAAAGTATCATTCTCCTTGTTTTTAGAAAATTAAGTGAATGATGATTTTAAATAGAATTCTTAAATTGTATTGTGACAAATATGAGCATTCCTATTCTTTACCCTTTCGGTCCGAGTGCAAAGAACATCGACTAATCCTATGTTTGATTACCGAATCGCGTGCTAGCTGGGAGGATACTGGCCGCCACTTCGTAGCTCCCACGTTCCCTCACTCGATGGGCTAACATCTACACTTCAGCTCTCAAACAATAGGACCAAATTGAATATTTTAGTCTGTCACACTAAAATGTCCAATTCTACATCCAATAATTAATATTTCTCTATTTATTTGCACCCTCCTTCCAAGACTTTTGACTTCCCTGAATATTGGATGTAATTTTTTACTATAGTTGATAATTCAACATATTTTAACAACTCAATCGTCGGATTGAAAGTAAATTAAGTTTTAAGTAAAAATTATCTCAATTTATTTTAATATATTAGGTACTTCTATTTAATTTTATCAATTCGCATAATTTTCATAAACAAGGAGAAAGACTAAGAAAACTACTCAGAATGCATGGGAATAAAACAAAGCATGAATTTCATTTAAAGTTAACATCAACAATAAACAAAGATACTTATCTTAATTTCCTCCACAAGCAGACTCCTTGAAGTTCCTTTGCTTTTCTTTTTAGTACAGCTAACTAAACAACACTCCAATAAACTAATAAACTTACTAATGATAAACAAACTCACTCAGACTCACAAAAACAAACACACAGAAGACTCAAGAGACAAACTAAGACACTAGAATTCGGCCTCTATTTATAGAGGTAGGCAAAGGTCCAAGGGGTGCTTAAACACCTCTTCAAAAGTGTCCAGGTTCAAAGTATTTGCATTTTGAACTATCTCGCCGTCGGCGGGAAACGACCTCGCCGTCAGCGGGGCTTCTAGAAGGTATTCAAACCGCGAGATCAGGAAACATGTCATTTTAATATACATAGGAATCATATCTATCATGCAAATAGAGAGATGTCCAAGGCAACCATCCTTTGAGAACTACATTTGAGACAAACACTTAAATTGATACAAGCACTTAAATATTGAGATGCTCAGAGTAGCGTACATTCTCTTTTAGTAATGTACATTCTCTTTTAAAAATTGGGACAAACACTTAAATTGCATCTTAGATGCTCACATAAAACAAACAAGAAAATCTAAAGCTCCCTTCAATCATTTAGAAACAAGCTAAATGGGTATGAATAAAAATATATGTAGAGATCATTTATAATAATTAAGTATAACATGTCACTCAAATCTCATGCACAACCACTAAAGAACAGTGGCTGATTTAAGTACATACCACTCAGCTCTTATGTATTTACATATCTAACACCTGAACTCTTTATTTTATTTTTTTTTTTACCACCACCTAGATTTTCACACCACATTATGAAATAGATGTGAAAATTAGAGTATAAATCTGAAATGGCAAAAGGAAAAAAGCATAGTATTCTTCACAAAGCAATCCATTAAAAAAAATAAAAAATAAGATCCAGAGGCGAGATGCACAAGCACTAATACCTGTATGAATCAGTGCACAAATGCACAATAGCTGAGCTAAATGTAACAAGTTACCCCTTATATAAGTAATGAAGCAAGAATACTGAGCAACAAAGCAAGAAAATAACACCTCGGCAACCAAACAAGAAACCAAGCAAGATTCAAGAATATAGAGCAACCAAGCAAGATTACCAAGCAATCGACTATCCGAGGAGAAATATAAGAAGAAATTTGAAGACGAACACAAACGACAAACCATAAGTGAGTCGTGGCCGAACCCTACGCGATTCTCAGTAGCAAGAATATCGTGCAAGTTGCTAGAATACCGAGTAATCGACTGTCCGAGGAGAAATAGGAGAAGAAATTGGAAGAAGAACACAGCCGGGCAAACCCTAAGCGAGTCGCGACCGAAAACCTTTCGGAGAGGAGAAGGAGATGAGAGCCGAAGTCTGATCCGAGAAGTTTTGAGAGCGGCGGGTTAGGAATTTAGGGTTTTGTAACTTTGTTAACATATTTATATTAGTTTTATAATTTATATTATATAAATATAATATTTATATAATTAATATTAACATATTATTATTATTAATTTGTTAAATATTACAATTTAAATAATTTAATTTTTAAAAATATAAAATTTTTTAAACAAATTTTGTTAATTATAATTATATATATATATATATATATATATATATATATATTCATTTATTTATTTTCGAGCCATTTCAAGCCGAACACGAGCGAACAAATTTTTGTTCGTGTTCGGCTTGTTTACATTTCGAGCTTAAAAATTTGTTCGTGTTCGGCTCGTTAGGCTTAACGAACGAGCCGAACATGAGCTGCTTAATAAGCCGAACACGAGCTGCTCGCGAACAAGGAGCCAAATTGACAGCCCTACATATGTGGAGCTATTCATAATGCTCCTAGTATTCATTTACAAGTGACTTTTTGTTAAAACTCGAGTTGTCTCGAGTTCAAAGGATTTTTTTAAATTTTTTTTTTATTTTTATGAATGATCTTACGTGTAGTATATTTGTTAGTAATAAATTGAAGAATTCTAAGATGATAGGTTTGCATTTTGAGCTTTAAAAAAAAATTAAAACACAATGAATCCAAGTCTAAAAAAATAAAAAAAACAAAAAACAAAAAAAATAAATTATCGTTACGTTGAGAAGCTGTTTTTATTTAATTTTTATTTATTTATTTATTTATTTTTTAACGGTTAAATTTGTCAAATGAATCGGATCATTTAATTATAATTTTATTTGTCATAATGAATCGGATCATTTAATTATAATTTTATGTTGTGGGTTCACTAAACAAATTAAATATATATGGAGTTGGCTACACAGAATTATGGATCTCTCCGTGATCCACTTTGTTATAGCCTCATCAATTTTCGCCTAGCCATTTATCATAGAATACTATTTGCTTGTAATTATCTTTGCAATTATGGCTATGCTTGATAAAAGTAATAATATTTTGTGATGGGATAATGATTGCACTGATCTAATTTTGTTCGGAATTTTTGAGGCCGATCATAATAAATTTATATATCCTCGAATATAAGCTAACTCTTTTATTTTTCTCATTTTCTCCTCCAAATCTAAGGCCCATCTTATATTATCATTTTTTTTTAGCAAATTCTCTCCTCACACCATAATTAGCGAACCTAATACAAGTGCCCATATGACCGACGATATCTCGCATCTCTTGTTGGTGCTTTAACATCTTTTGCAGCATAATGAAACCCAAAGTCTCCCTTGAGTGCTTCCACCAATCCCTCTCATCTAAACTAAAGGTATCAAAATGGTTTCACAAATCGTGTTCAGGTTTGATCTGAAATTTACAAACCCAAAACTAATTAACCCAACCCAAACCTTAAATGTTGAACATGTCAGGAAATCCAACACTAGAACCTATCCCATATAACATTAGGTATAATAGTTATCAAGTTGATTTTGAGTCAATCTCAAATTAGTTTCAGATTAGTGAGTGAGTTTCAGGTTGGTGGCTCAACCCGATTCAGCCCAAAAAATAAGAGGGCTTAGGATTCCTAACCTTAAAATGATCCGAAAGCTATATGAGTGAACCTAAATCTTGATTATTTGAGTCAAACTTGAATCGAGGTAGTACATCGATTTAATTTTTGACAACCCTACTCCTTACATCTGACTTTAAGATCAACATCATCTCCCCTCTCCAATTAGCATCACAACACATCCACCTTGTGTTATGTGCCCCAAAATCAATAACTCTCTAGTGGTGGTAGTAGACAATTGTCATTGTGTTGCTAATATTTTTTCTTCAATTCTTTTGAGCTAATGTCGACCATATCCAAATTCTAATTGGCTTATCTTATGTTTCAGTAATGATTTCAATATTATTAGTTATTAATGATATATAGTAGAAATAAATTTATTTTTTATCTATAACAAGGACATTTAACATTTATGTAAATGTATATTAAGATGGAAGAGGGCAAAGTTTCAATATTGTGAATAAATAATCACACAAAATTTATATCCAAATGAATTTATTTTGGTAATTCAACATGAAAGGAATTATTAGAAATGCAACTGAATTTTATCTAACAATATTTGGTAACTTAAAAAAAATTTGTTATTAACATTGACATAATCCAATGTGGAGTAGATGAAGGACTATACTTATACGTTGTTGGCAAATTTATCAGTCTCTTAGCTAGGAATTTAGCTCGAGTATCGTTAATTGCTGGAAAAAAATGATTCAAATTTTGGCTAAAACCGAGATAGGATCAAAATAAAGAAGAAGAGCTATGAGCCGAAACTTTGGATCAATTTTGTTTTTATCAATTTTGACCATACATGGATTGGCTCGAATTATCTCGGCTTGTACTATTTTTTATTTATAAAAAAATATATATAATGGCTAAATAAAATTGAATATAACAAATCACGAGCCAATTTCAAGCTAGAACAAATCCAAATAATTCAGTTTAAGATAGCTCGTTTCGATTTTGAGCCGGACCAAACACGATTCAATTTCGAGCCGGTTTGGCTCGAAATCGAATATACTAAGTCGCACGTCTATTTTGAACCGCACTATGTCTATTTGAGCAAATTTCAAACCGAACCCAATTAGACTCAAAATCGAATTGTTAACAGCCTCTCTCTCCTTCCAATTAAAAAGTTCAACTGGGATAAAGTCATGGAACCTATAATTATAATATGGAAGGTAGAATCACACAATGGCCTCCCTATATAAATTTCCATTTTATAACTAATTAATAAATGTTTCAAAATATAGAATATTATAAGATAAAGATAGGAACCTTATTGATTTCTCTCAACCTTTTCTTTGTATTATTGTTGTGATGTGGGAATCTAATTCAATTGAAGGGAAATATTTTTGGAGCATTATACATTAATCATATCCTTATATTTTTTTCATTAGCACATACTTATTGTGTGTGGACAATTAAATTAACTGTGATTGAGGGCTTTATTTTTCACAAATTCGAATCAAATATATTACCCTTTGAGCTCGATTTTTTTTGAAAAAATGTAGCTAAAAGAGTTTCATTTTAACAACTCCCTTACTCGTTATAACTCAGAAGGAACTATTTAAAAGAAAATTATAATAAGAAAGAAATTTAATTTTTTTTATTTATTTAAGATTTGAGCTATGGATCATCATTTTTTAATGGAGAGCAAGTATTGGACAATAAAATTAAATGTGGTTGAAAGAAATTCTAGTAAAATTCATTTACATATTTTTTTCAATAAAAGATACTGCCAAGATTGAAAGCTATTTTCTGGTGGACAGCGACGTAATTTTAAAAGGATTGATCGGTTATTGTCATTGATAATCTCACTAATTATTTGACTAATTAGCATCTAATGATGATTAAGACGCCTTTCTTTATCAAGAAATAATTAAAGGGATTAGTTATAGAAGCACATATGTATAGTTGGTGCCAACTTTCAAATAATTATCAACTTCAACTTATTAATATACTCTGAAAGCACATAAATAGTTTGAATTAATTTTTATTTTTTTATTAATAATAAATAAGACCTCTTGTGAGCAGACTCGAACTCATAAAATTAAACGAGTTTGATTGGACTCGTTTATACCCCTAAATGAATACAACAAAGATTATTTATAGTGGTATTTGCTTACATATATCACTAACACCTAAACTTTAATATATACATACATAATACTCGAATTTTTAATATGATATAAAAAATATCAATACTATTAACTTATTAAAAGTGAAATACACATTTTCATGCATAAATTGATGGCATTAAAATGCTATAATGGTAAATATCAAACTGTAGGTGTTAGATATGTAAATTCAAAGAAATTGTTTGGTATGTATGAAAATTAAGATTGCTATAACCTATAAATGCACTGTTATGTTTTTGGCCTATTAGTAAATTTTGTGCGAGCACTATTGCTTTTTATATTAAAATTTATAACATTATTACTATTTTTGAAAAAGGATTCATGTAGCCGACCCCACTTAGTGGGATTAAGGCTTTGTTGTTGTTGTTGTTGTTGTTGTATTACTATTTTTGAAAAGAACATATTACAAAGAACATATTACGTCTGTTTGTCAGGGATAAACGTCATATTTCAAAGTAAATTACAAAGTGACTTGTATTATTTTAATCATAGAAATATATTGTCACAAAAGAAAATAAATAAATTTTAGAAGATTACAGTTTAAACATAGGATCTGAAAGATATATATTTAAATCAAAAATACTTTTCATTAAAATAATATGATTTATAATTGATATTTATTTTTATTTTTTAAAAACATCATTATTTGGCTAATATCAACTAATTAAATTGACTGTGCACAAAAAAAGGGTCCGCGTGAATCTTGAGGAGTTCTAAAGAAACTGATGAGAAATTGAATATAAAAGGAGGGCCCACCAGCATACAACTTGGACGCCCAGTTGTACGACCAGATGTGTCAAGGCTAAGGCCAACTAAGGTGACAGAACAACTATATCTGAGCAGTTCCACTTGAAGCGAAGCATAGGATAATTTAAGCCATACATTGTGATGAAACCAACACAAGGGATGGCCTCTCGGGTCTTGCAGTTATGTTGGAGACATCGAACAATCTCCTTAAATACAATCAAGAATTAAAAGAACGGTAGTCTTAGCCATCTGTCAGGATCTCTTCGTCTAAGGGCAAGCACCTATCAGATTATGGTGAATCACCATCAGCTCAATAGCCTAGCTTCATTCTGTCAACATGAGTTTTTCATCAGCGATCGAGGATTGAAGATCAGCCCGACCAACCAATCAGTAAAACTTAACTGATCGGGTCAAACTTGCCAACCCCTAGCTATCAAGTAATCGGTCGACCGACAATGCCTAACGAACTTAGCCGATCGGCTACGCCTGACAAGATCTTATTAGCCTAGACAACTAGTAAGACTTATGATGCCTAGCCATCGGTAGTACCAACCAAGGTCTCGCCAGTCTAGTCAGCTGAGCCAGCCGAGCCAGAGAGAAACTAGGCACTGGGCCAACATAGAATAACTTGTATACCCCAAAAAAAGTAGGGAAATAAATGTATCTTTACGTATTGTACCAAATTTTTCTATAAACTGGAGATCATTCTATGAATAAAAGGTTAAACACCAGTCATAAATTACTGTTCATTACTGTGCACTCCTCTCTCTCTCTCTCTCTCTCTCTCTCTCTCTCTCTCTCTCTCCTCTCTTATCCCTATCTTACACTCTATTCCTTAGTTGTGATTCATGGATAAATCCTGATTCAACACCCTAAAATTTGCGGAGAGCATAGAATATGCCAACAATAAGAAGTGGTACACAGGAAAGATCTCAATAGAGACACTGCTAACATAGAGTGCACTATGAAGTTTGTGTAGAAGTAAAAGAAAGGATGATGGAAGGCCTCCAAGAGGCATTGGTTTGAGGAAGGGAGTCGAATCCTTGAGGGAAGGCGTCAGCCCCAATGGTAGAAGAGCACTTTCTGCAGTGCAAAAAAAAAATGACACTACCATTACTTACACAGTTCTGGGTAGGCACAGTTAGATAGAAATTTGTTCTGGCATACTGAAGCACCCCAACAGGTTAAGAATACCTCTCCAAGATCTCTAATTTAGAGCCCACATAAAAGCTTAAGATACCATTACTAGAATCCTATAAGGACAACACTGATTTTGCCGACCATGTTGCCTCCTTTCAGTCGATGATGTGCCTCCTAAGATTACTGACATGCTGAAGTGTTATCTCTTCTCACCACATGAAGAAGTTCAACAGGTGATTCTACAGACTGCTAGCGAGAGTGGTCACATCTTTTACAGATTTTAAAAGGATGTTCATAACACAGTTTACAAGCCCCCAGAAGCCATATGAGATTTTTTTAACCCTACTGCAGTTGAGGAAAGTACAGAATGAGAGCTTCTGCTCATTCATGATTCAATTTCAAAAGAAGATGCTGGAGGAACCAGATCTGTAACCCAGAGTAGCATATACCGCCCTAGCTCAATTGCAAAATAAAGAACTATTCTAGAAATCAGCTGTTAGAAATTGGAAATTGTTCGTCGCCGGAACAGGAATCCCATCGCCCGCTTTAAAATATAAATTTTAATTGTATATATATATATAGATAATTTGGTAAATATCATTTTAATTTGAAAATACGAAATCAAACTTATATAGTTTAAGTAAACGAACACTACACGACAAGCCATGCACCTATTCCGAGGAATATATAAATTGCTTGATAATGAGGCTAAATTACATAAACTAATAGATTTATGACATCCATTTTGGTCTGCGAAACCTTTATATTGACCGACAATTTCCCTTATTTAATATAAAAGAATTAGATTGGATTTATATTAACTAAGTTCTTAAAGTTTCCTATAAGGGAAAACTCCTATTGCTAATTACATCTTAAATGACCTAAGTCACCTAAGAAAACTCTTAATTTAGATCAGAAAATATTATTTTCATGAATTTCAAAGTTAGGATTTTCAAAGTTTGACATAGGAATTTCAAAAGGGAATCTATCAAATTTGGAACTCTTATTGTGGAATCCAAAGGAAGAAAAGGTAGGGTATGTTACGGATCCTAAGGCAAACCTGTGGTGACCTCCCAAACTATCCTATGGTTTGGCTTCAATTCAGAGGAGATATTATTTAATGTTTCATCCTACCAATTTTATTATTTATGGATTACATCTGTATGACGCCGATCATGTAAATAGCCTGAAAGATTGGAAGGTTTATGTAGTATCAAATGACAACCTCAGAGTCCTAAGACTAGTTAGGGCCTATATTGCATGATGTCCAAAAGCCTAAAAGATAATGTTAGGGTTTATGTTGCGCTAGACAAACCACCTCAAAGTTCTATGGCTTGTTATTTATTTCTAGAGAATGGTTTAGTTAATGTAGAGTTGTTTTGTTGTTGAAGATGGTCATGTAGCCCACGGTATTTACTCTGAGCTCCTCATTGTAGAAGGTTTCAAGTTTGAAGTGTAAAGTTTAAGAGGTTCAAAGAAGTTAAAAGAGGTTTAAAGAATTTATGTCAGGTTGTTTGTTGTGATTATTGTTTAAATGTTTTATGGGGGGAATTTAAGTTGATTAAGCGATACTGGTTAGGATCCCATGGTTCCCTCATTTCGACACCACTATTTTTTTGGATTCACTTAGTCTAAACAAGTTGTTAGACTCATTTAAATCAGTGAAATCTTGTTGACAGCCGTAGGTCGCCTCCTCCGAGAGATTCCCGATCATCCAAAGAGGGTGTATTAAATTTAATTATCCTTTTTTTGTTTTGAAAATTATATTTAACTTTTAAAGTTATTTTTGTTTTTTTTTTGGTTTAACATGCAAATTTTTTTTGAGTTTTGCAGATAAAGTAAACAAATTTAGGTGATAAAGTGCGGTAAGATAAAAAAAGGAAATTACAATTCATAAATGTAAATGCATACCTGTCATCTTCTTGTGCATCTGCTGAAATGTTAGCTTTTGTAGTGCATATAATCTTGCGAGAAATGTAAATTAGTTGCCAGAAAGAAAAGCAGGAAAAACAATTTATGGTGTATGCCTATCGAGTCCTTGGTCATAACTTGGTAGGTCCCTATTCATTTGTTTTAAGGCTGGTTTTCTGGAGCAAAGACATAATATGTTCAATTATCCTCCAAGACATAAAAAAAACTATAAAAGTGTTTAGATTTTAACCCTAAACGACTTCCAAAACCCTTTGAATCATCTCGAGTTCATCTGTTATCAAGTTCATCTAAAGTGTTCATCAATTATCAAGTTATATTTTAATGGTTATACTCTACCCCTATGCTCAATGAACCTTAATGTTTTAATTATCCCATGAGGGGGCTAACCATTTATTCATTTTGATGTTTCACTTATGAATTATGTGGGTAAAGGCCCTTAAGGGCAAAAATTGATTTATCATGGAACTTAATCTCTTTAATTAAAGTGGGACTAGTAGTGTTTTTAAGGTGTTTTACTGTCAATTATGTTTTCTTTCCTAAACCTCATTAAACAAATTTGGATTACGCCTAGCTCACTACTAAGCCCTTAAGATTTAATGGGCAGGTTTGTAGTTATAGGAATATTAAATTAGGTGAACTTAATCCTGATTAAAGATTGTATTATAATCAAACTATTGACCAGGGGTTTTAAATTAGTGAATTGTAACCTTCCAAAATCAAACCCCTCACTCTAAGTTCATTCAATTTGATTAGCCTTCAAATTATAATAACATAGGAAATTATAATTTTACTCGTGTTATGAAAATGTAATGAATTAGTTTCTACCTCTTAACTCCTTATGTTTCAATCATCTAGAGAAGTTGATTATTCCCTTTGATTACCCATTTACTCTTTAACTTAACCTAAATATTAACTAGAGCTTAAATCACATAATTATCCTTTTGCCCTTTAAGGCTTTATCACTTCATAAGTCTTTAAGTTAAACTCAAATAACTTTGAAATTTGTATGTTACCAAACTCATGGGTCAATTAAAATATCACAGGAGAAAATGTAATTTTTTTAGAATTATTTTTAATGCAAAATAGATATTTTTCAAGTTAGTTCATTAACTTAACAAAAGTATATTATCTATATTTAGGAAAATTATTGGAAGTTCACCTAGGTTAGAGGGCCACTTAATAAAATTTTCATGATTTTTTGAAATTTATTTTAATTACTAGATTTATTTTTTTTATTTAGACTATTAATTAAATATAAAATATTATTTAACTTGAAAATTACTTTTTTTTTATTTTTCATAAATCCCTTTGTTCTCAAGGAACCCAAATAAATAAATTTTATATATTTTTTATTTAAATTTTATTTTATAGTAATTAATTTAG
Organism: Papilionanthe hookeriana x Papilionanthe teres; assembly: GCA_022702705.1. Classification (NCBI taxonomy): domain Eukaryota; kingdom Viridiplantae; phylum Streptophyta; class Magnoliopsida; order Asparagales; family Orchidaceae; genus Papilionanthe; species Papilionanthe hookeriana x Papilionanthe teres. The sequence continues at coordinate 27,485,797 of CM040436.1, read as the reverse complement.
TGCAAAATTAAAGAAAATTCATTTTAAGCCTTTAGAAATTCATAAATATTTTTTAAAATTTAGGAAAAATATTCTAGATGCTCCCCATTGATTAGAAAACAATTTAGAACATTTTCATGCACTTTTATATTTTTTCGACTTTTGGAATTTTTTAATTATTTTTTAATTAAAAATTAGCTAAAAAATGAAGTGTTTATTTTAATATCCATTTTATTTTTCTTAAGTTTCTATGGTCGAAAAAAACTTCCAAAATCATTTTCATGATTTTTGAAATTATATGTTATCTATTATAATTATTTTAGTGCAAAAATTCCATTTTACTTAGAGAATCAATTTTAGTGGTCAAATCAATTAATATTAATTTCAAAATTTTACAGGGGTATTTTTTTACTGTTATCTTCAATTTGGATTGATTTTATTTATTTATTTAATATATTTTATTTATTATATTTTTCTTAATTTTTAATGAGTTAAACATATAAGTACTACTTTTAATAATTGAAATCCATTTTATACTTTTTCTAGGATCCTCTGACCACAGCGAACCTACAAAACTTCTTTTTAAAATTTTCTGATTTATATTTTAATTTTTAGTTAGGGCTTTCATACTTAGGGGTGATCTCGTCTTGGAAAAACCACGAAACATACATAAATACATAAAGATTATACCCTCCAAATTTTATCGTATGGTGATTTATAATTATGAGTTATGATTTAATGAAGGTTTAAGGTATTTAATTAATTTTAAAATAAATACAAGTCAAATGATTTTATTTTTTGACCACATTATTCTTCCATGTTCACTGAGCTACAAGGTATTTTTCTATACCAAGTTATGAATTTTTCAAGTTTAACTGAGTTAAATAAATCATTTAAATAACCCATTTTCCTACTTAATCATGTCAATCTACAGTACGCTTCGAAAGACCACGCAACACCATTTGATTCGTCCCCGCCTTCCGCATCTACATCCAATTAGCGCACCTTTACTGTTTCATCTCTTCATACGACTTGATTTGGTTCATCCATCCGTTACACGCGTGATCTGATGATCGTGGCTCATCGTTCCCAAATAGTGTACTCGAGAGCTGTCCACACTAAAAGGCTTTGATCTCACTTGATACTCAACCAAATCACTCATGATTTGTTCGTACATTTTCATCTAATCAAGATGAACACATTGATATAGTTGATCATGCATTTTCTTGATAAATATACAAAATTGAGCTCGATTTTGGGAAAAATGGTGCATACCTTGGTTTGAGAGGTGAGGCTTCAATCAGATGCTTTCAGAAGCTTCGTTTGGGACCTGGCAAACCTGCTGGAGGTGTTGGCCACAAGCTTTGGTTGGGGCTGTGTATGACTTCCTCCTAAATGCGGTGCAACCTTGATCAAACTCTGGTGTAGAGAGCTTGAGAGATGGGGATTTTAACGGGGAAATTCTTCGTTTAGTTTGGGGAAGGTGAGGAGTTAGTCAATTTGGAGATTGGTTGAGTTTTAGGGAGTGTCTTATTTCTGGTCTATTTTTTAGTGGCAAAATTGCCCTCATGCAGTGGGGAAGATGGCTGGAGATTGGTGGGCTAGAGCATAGGGAGGTCTGGAGGAGATCTATAAGAAATTTAAAATATTTTCCCTATGTTTTTTACACTCACCTTCCTTGGTCGTAAGGGGGTGAAGCTTAAATACGCATGGCTATGGTGGCCACCAGAGCTGATTAATGGGTGTAATCAACTACTTATGTGGAGAGCTGAACGACGCCAATGACCAATGGGAGCGAGCCAACTTAGGGAGTTCTAATTTTGGGTTTAAGGCTTGGGTTGGCTCTCCGTATTGTTGTTTTTCGGTCACTAGGCCAGTCGACCATGCCAGGGCTGGTGGCTAGGTGGTTCAGGTAAGCTAGGAGAGTTTAATGGTGATGGCTTGGGGGCTTGGGAAGGCTGGTAGAAACGACCTCTTTGGTTCAGCTAATTTTGGGAGGAAATCCCCTAATTCAAGGGACCCTTGGTCCATGGCTCATGTAAGTTGGGCTAGGTGGATCTAGGTTGGGTCTTAGGGTTCAAATGATGGCAGTGGAGGCCATGGCTTGGTCAATTTCAATGGATTTGGTCATGTTTAGGGTTTGGGTTCAAAATTGGGGCTTTGGTTTGAACTTGGGTCTAGGTTGGGGTTGGGCTAGGAATTAGTTCAATTGATTGTTTGATTTGGTGTAGAATATTTTCATGAAGAGTTTAAATTCAATTGGGTAAAATTTGAGGGATTGAAGGGTTCAATTTGGAAGAATTTGAATTTTGGGGAAATTTTGGGGTTTTAACTTAGCCTGGATTTGGGTGAAGTTTAGTTTGGGTATAGTCCAATTGAAGGTTCAAATTGGTCTTGAGGAATGTTATGAAGAGTTTGGGAATTGAATTTGGCGAGATTGAATTGATTGTGTGGTTTAATTTGGTTAATTTTAAGGATATGGTCGAATTGGGGATTTTGCATTTAGCTTGGGAATGGGCTTGAAATCGTGTGTAATTGAGCTTGGATTTAGTTTTATCGAGATTGGACGAATTTTAATTTGGAATTTAAATTGGGGAAGTTTGAATTCAATTTGTTAGAAATTAGGATTAATTTAGGGATTTTGGGCATTTAAGTGAAATTTGGGGATTTTGGTCAAAATTGGTCAATTTGGGAGCAATTAGGGTCAAGGAGTGGTTCAAATTGATTTTGGTAACATTTGGAGTGATTTTGGAGATTTTGGGAATTTTTGGAATTTTTTGGTGCATGAAGGGTATTTGGTAATTTTGGAAATTTTGGGTTATTTTCAGAATTTTGGAAAATTTTGGATACTTTGGTTAATTTGATTGTATTGGAATGGTTTGAAATGATTTTTTAAGAGATTTTGAGGGGCATTTTGGTAATTTTGCTGAAATTTGGTGCTAAACGGCTAAAGTTTGGAGTTTTGGTGAAATTAGGATTCATTAAGATTATGAATCATAGAATTACCCCTACTGAGCCATGAGACCAAGGGAGATCCCATTTTGGATCCTCCATGTGTTGGACTTGGCCAACCCCTAGCATAGGGTAAAGGGTTTGGGAGACCATTCACATGAGGTTCCAAAAGAGAAGGGAACCAGGCTAAGGGTGATTGGTTAGGGTTTTAGATTGTGAGTGGAAGTGTGGGATTGTGTATGTGTGTAAGACTGACCAAGGCCACACCACCCAGGGCTAACTCTAAGGCCAGGCAATCCTATGGGCACTTTCCTTGAGTTCTCACATATTTGGCCCCCATCCTACTAGGTGCTAGAGGTTAGAACTAAACATATGAAACTCCAAGAAGAGTAAAGAAGTTTTTAGAATTTCTAATGGGGTAGGATTCCATCACTAGTCTTCTAGGATAGTCAACAAGAAAGTCCTATGGCTAGATCCTAGGCTCCTAATGAAGAAAGACTAGACCTTAACAAAAGTGAGGTAAACATGCTCTAAGCTTGCAGCGACCAAACACCTTAGTCGACTTTTTGGAGTTAGCCAACAATCATATCTAACCTGATGAGTACAAATCTACTTCTATTATCTTCAAGATAAAACCTTCCATCAGTCTCTCGTAGAAGAGGGCTCCCTGAGGTAATAAATGGAGGTTGAGGAAAGACTCACACCCTTCTACTTGTCCACGGTACGAAGACAATCAACAACCTGAAGACAATAAAAGGACCGACAATAGTTACAACTGAGGATTAGGTCAAGCTCAGTCCCCTAGCCGGTGGCTAGCACATTATAAAGAGCATCCACGACATGATCAAGAGGAGAAAAAGATGACTCTGCCAAGAGACTCAATGATCTAGTTAGTGGAGGCCATCTAGAACAAGGAGTATTTAAAGAAGACAAAACCAATGAGGACTAGAGCTTTTCTCTGGAATAATAAGAAAAACTATGCATATTGCAGAGACCATGGTCAAAATAAGAAGCAATGCTAACGCTTTCATAACCTGGTCAATGAGCTGATCAGAGCTGAAAAACTCGAGGAGTTTATTGCACTTGGAGAAACAACCCAGATGCATGGGAAAGCTTCAATCGAGGAAATATCAGAAAAATTTCTTTGAGCAAACTCCAATCACTTCGCTAGGGTGGTACCATTAATCCTTAGAGGAGATGAAAAATTGTTCTGATTTGCTATTTTAAAGAGGCTTTGATTAGGAGAATTGTGTGCAACCACTGTCACTCCAAAGTGTTGCACTTATCCACCTATCACATTCATTGATAATGATGTTATCTTCATTACTTCCTTATTAAGTAATTAATAGGGTGGTTGTATCTTGGTCGACACAGAGAGCTCAATGAACAATTTTTTCAAGTCAGTATTCAATAAAATGGAATTCAAAGATAAGTGACTAACTGCACCACTCGATCCACTTTATGGCTTCTCTTACAAGAGAAAGGAAGTCTCAGGGATATTCTCTCTGGCAGTCACAGGGGTGGGGGGTAGGGGACAAATAGTTATTCCATCTTAGGCCAATCCGTACATAATGAATTCAAAGCCATGACTTCGACATACCATGTAATGACGAAATTTTCAAGCAATATAGTGGTGATAACTGTCTGAGGCAACATAGAGCATTATAGAATCTACTATCTTTGGGTGGTCAGTAGTTAAGCAGGAGCCACTCAAACTTACTAATATGCACGAATGGGGCCTCAAGACCAGTGGACATCCCTCTAGATCCGTACGTCCAATAGAGAGCTTGGTATTTTTTTTAAGATAAGTGAAGATTTTAATGTAAAGTTGAAGGATGCACAGATCCATAGATCAGTGAGCATAAAGTTGTTACAACCAGTTCAATTGCAGAAATATTAGAGATCTTTGTTGCTTGTCTCCTGCTGCTTGACCGATGAAGAAGAAGATGAGGACTTTAGTTGTTTCCTTGGTTGAATCGATATGTGATGAGTTGCAAAAGCTATTGGAGGCTAGATACATCTGAGAAGTGCAGTATTTGACCTTAGTATTAAATGTGGTGATGGCACATAAAACAAACGAGAAGTGGAGGTCTTGACCTCACTTTTGTAAAGATCTACCCAAGATTAACATCTATGAACAGGACATGTTTTGAGCCATCCACATTAGCTCAGTATCCCATTAATTCTTCTGCAAGTCCTAAAACCATCGTGATCATCAAATTCATCTTGAGGAGAAGATCTACTGACATTGACCCCTTTAACCCATCAGAAACCCCTAAAACCCTAAAAATTAAACCAAGTCCATAATGTGCACCTTTCGAACCCAAATTATGATAACACCCTAGGTTGATCAAATCAATGATGACAAACCTTGATATGATCACCACCCTGACCATTTGGTCAACCTAGGCCTAATGGTCACCACATTGAACATTTGGTCAACCCTTAACCTAATGGTCACCACATTGACCATCTGGTCAACCCTAGACAAATTGGTCAACCCCATACCACCATGGTCAACATATGGGACTAATGACCATTCTATGATAAAATTGGTCAACACTAGTCAATTAGTCAACTCTACATCATCTTGGTTAACATATGATTTTATATCCTAATTTAATTAATTAATTAATTAATTAACTTAATTAATTACAGAATAATGAAATTAAAAAATAATAAACATAAATTTGAACCCTAAGACCATTCATCAAAGCCCAAGCCCATGGTAAATCAAGCCCATGCATGACATCCAAATCCAAATTCAACCCAAGGCCATTGCTATTGGGTCACTTATAACCCTATAAGAACCATCATAACATACCAAACCCATTGAACAAATTAAGGCACCCAAAGCCATTATTTTTGAATTTTCAAAAGCCATCATGAGGGGAGGAATACATGGCTCCTTACATGGCATCCAACCTTCTTGCCTTAAGACTAGGTTGGCTAGTCAGGCCAACTCTTTTCTAAGCCCCTTATCCACCTGACCATCTTTCTAATAGGAAAGGAGCCTTGCCCTAGCCAGATTCTTCACCATTTTTGAAGCTATGATGAGCACACCATAGGTAAACTTAAGCCTGACTATCCTTAGCCAAATTATAATCTTTTTGGGTTCCATGAGATTTCTTGAACCACCTTCTACCTCCCCAATCAAGCTAGAGCTTAGTCATGGCCTCCAATGGCTAAAAAGAGGTGATGTGCCTAAAGATTTACTATTAGTGATGCTATATTTTATAATGATATTACACTTTAAAGGTATGTTTTCTTGTGTTTTTGGTTGTAGGTACATCAAATTGAAGAATTTGGAGTGATTGGAGGAAAAGGAACAAATATGGACCAAAATGGAGCAAACCGAGTCGAACCGGGGCACATCGGAGCATTGTGAGTCAAAATCGGGCACTTAAGTGCCTGTTCCCAGTGCTTAAGCGCCCAAACATGGTGCTTAGGCACCACCAGATAGGGAAAAGGGTGCTTGTGCAAAAAATTGGTTCTTAAGCGCCAGTGACGGTTTTGAACATATCTTCTAGAATATACATCAAATTTTGATGATTTTTAAAGCAGTGCTTCATGTATCTCTTGGGGAATTTAATGGAAAAGATAAAAGAGAATTTAGAAATGGATTTGGGGTGGTTAGAAGGAAGTTTGTGAAGACTTTTGAAGAGGCAATTGAGGCACCCTTTGGAAGATTGATTGAATATGGACAATTTTGAAGAGACACTTAAGCACCTCTTGGGAAACTATAAATTAGGCTTGGAAATGTTTATAAAATGCTCTGGAACTAATTGGAAGAAACAAAAAGGCTTGGAGAAAAAGAATAAGGCTTGGGAGAGAGCCTCTAGTGGGGCGACAAGGTGAGAGAGAGAGAGAGAGAGAGAGAGAGAGAGAGAGAGACAGACTTTTTTTCTTTCCACTTTGTTATTAGAGGGGGTTGTAAGGAGATTGCTTTTGCTATACAAGGAGAGTTTTATTTCCATAAAAGATAAGTATTTTCATTTTATTTTGATTTGAATTTTGTGATTTGTTTGTATGGTTTCAAATTCTTGTTCAATGAAAAGTTCTTGTTTTCTTTACATTTCCCTCTTATAATGAATTAGTATGCATTTATAATGTATAGAATTGAGTAGTGAAATAAATTGTAATGATTTTACTTTGTTCTTCATTTACATGTAAACTTAATCAACTTGCATGTTAAAATTCGGTGTGAGAACATGTACGATCTGTGATGGTGTTGTCAATCATCTATGGTAGATTCACATGAGATTGTATGGATGTGAATGTACTTCATATGAATGTGTGCAAATAAATAATAAAATAATATTTGATGGGTGTATAATTAGAGGATATTAGAGCGACAGGCTACAGTCCCCTAATTTGGTCTATTTTTTTAGGTTTTTATGTGAGATGTTAGTCTCCAGGTGGAGGGATAAGAGGGAACTCTAGAGTAAGAGCTAGTATCTTCCCTACTTAGCCCGTCTTCAGAACTATTCAAACTTTAAATTATCCAATGTTCTTTATAAAATCTCTAGTAAGGGTAAAGAATATAATTTCTCCTATTTTTCATAATCTCTCTCGCCACTTGTTTTACTTTTACGCGTCACTAATTTCATTGTATGAGGAAGGGTATATTTAATATATCAAACACCACTTTTTGATTTTCACTAAGTATTTTAGTTTTGGAATAGAAGTAGTATTGTAGTGATAATTGTATAATTTAATTAAAACCAAACCTTTATCGACCTTCTAATCTAGGGCGTGTTATTATAGACTAGATTTTCTCTTAAATGCCGCTGTGATAAACCTTGATCTTCGTGTGATTGATATTTGGGGCTTAATCAGAAAGTCTTATATTACTTGATAACGATACGCATACTTGCATGGAATCCCTAATATTTAAAGATATAATTGAAATCTTACTTTGCTTGGGATTAAGTTTTTGCTACCGTTGCCGAGGTTTAAAATCTTCAAGTACTAGTGTCAGCTTCATAAAGCCTTACATGTAAAAAATTTGGATCAAGTTTTTGGCGCAGTTTCTAGGGATCACAACGATTGATCTTAACTTTTAGGAGAATTTTAGTTGAAGTAATTAGGCTTAGACTTAGAAAACTGTAGTGTTGAAAAATTATTTTTGTGTGAAAAGTATTTTTGTATGAAAAAATGTTGTGAAACAACTGTTTGTGTGAAGAGGAAGGTGTTTGTGAAAATATCTTGTTGTGTTGAATATATTTTTTAGGTGTTTCTGCAGAACTTATTCCTTATGATCCCGAGTTAGAAAAAAGAAAAAAATAAAAAATAGAAAGGACTTGAAAAACCTGAAATGGAAATGGAAAAAATTCAAAATAAAAAGATGTAAAATCATCATAAATCATTGAGAGATTACGTAAATCCTACGATAGATGAAATTCACTCAAGTATACAAAGCCCTGTCGTAGAAGCTGACTTGTTTGAACTAAATGCAGTGATTATCCAACTGGTGCGGAACAACCAGTTTGGGGGAACTCCTTCGGATGATCCCTATTTACACTTATCAATTTTACTAGAACTTTGTGTTATTTTTTGTTATAACGACATGTTATACAATGATATTAGACTAAGGATTTTTTCCTTTCTCACTAAGGGATAAGCCTAAAATGTGGTTTTACTCAATAGCACCTACCTCTATTAAAAATTGGGAGGAGTTAACTCAGAAATTCTTAGCTAAGTATTTTCTACCTTAAAGGACTGCTAAAATTAGAAAAGATATTAACTCATTTTGTCACTATAAAGGGGAATCAATATACAAAGCCTGGGAAAGATTTAAGGAACTCCTAAGAAAGTGCCCACACCATGCTCTGCCAAATTAGTTAATCATTCAAACTTTGTATAATAGGTTAGTAGGATCCCTTACGTTCATTATTGATGCAGTTGGTGGTGGTTCATTAATGTCAAAAACATATGATGAAGTGTATGCATTAATTGAAGTAATGAATAAAAATGAATTTCAATGACCTTCTGCAACGGTAAATCCTAAAAAGGTAGCCAGTGTGCATAGTACATATGCGATTTCAATTCTTGCATCTCAGGTTGCTAAAATAGCAAGGAAGTTGGACCAATTTGGAATGAACCAGCCTCAATTTACTTCATTAAGTTAGGAAAGTTTAGTAGGGCATATGATTGATTTTAACTTATCATATGAGACTTTAAATACCATAAACAACCCGTATTCTATCTTTTACAACTCAGGTTGGAAGATCCATCCTAATTTAACTGGAATCATACTACTGGGGTGGAAAACAACAATAGGAAAACAATCATGAAAATCCTAATGGAAGGTTGAATAATCAAGGGAACACAAATTATAGACCTTCATATCCACCACACTCTAACAATGATCAACAATTTGAGGATAAGAAGATGTCTATAGATAAAGTGGTATTGCAAATGGGAATCCAGTTGCAAAGTCAAATGCTGCGATTAGAAACATAGAGAAAAAACTGGGACAAATTGCTAATTCACATTGAAAACTTCCTAACAACACTGAGATCAACCATAAAGAGAAAAATAATGAACAAATAGAAGCTGTCTAATTAAGAAGTGGAAGAGAGATAGAGGATGTGGTCAGAAAAGAGAAAGAAGTTTTGAGAGAAACAAAAGGCACTAAAAGACATAAAGAACATGTTTCTAAGGATCTAAAAAAATTAATATCTCCAACTAAAATCAATTTAGAAAGACCACCACCTCCCTTTCCTCAAATACTTAGACATCATGAGTTGGATAAAAAAATTTCAAAGTTCAAGGAAGCACTTAAGAAGTTAATGGTAAAAATTCCTTTCATTGAAGCTTTAGAATAGATGCCAAGTTATGCAAAGTTTATAAAGGAGATATTAAACAAGAAAGGAAAATTTGGGGATTACGAGACAGTTACACTAAGTGAGGAGTGCAGCTCTATGCTTAAGAAAAAGTTTCCTCAGAAACTTAAAGATCCTTGTAGCTTAATAATTCTTTGTGCAATTGGAAAAAGACTATGTGAAAAAGCTTTATGTGATTTAAGAGCAAGCATTAGTGTGATGCCTCTATCTATATTTAGAAAGTTAGGTTTAGCCAATATTTCTCTCACTACTGTAACCTTCAGTTAGCTGATTGATCTATCATTTACCAAAATGGGTTATAGAATACGTGCTTGTTAAAGTGGATAAATTTATCTTTCCTATAGACTTTATTGTATTAGATATGAATGAAGATAAAGAAAATTCAATTACTTTGGGGAGACCTTTCCTTGTTACTGGGCAAGCTATGATAGATGTGCAAAAAGGAGAGTTGACTATGAATATTCATGACCATGAAGTCACTTTTGATGTGTTAAAGACTATGAAATATCTTGCTAAGAAAAAGATGATGATTATTTTTGGATGGAAGGAATTCATTATCTAAGTGAAGATCATTTTCAAGAAATTTTTAAGAGTAAGTTAACAAATGAGATCGAAATAGACTTTCATGATGAGTTGAAAGCATTATATAAAGAAGACTGTATATATGTTTAGGAGAGGTGTGAAATGATAGATGTTACCAAGATAATTAACTTTTAATACCAACTATTGAAAAATCTTATGAACTTAAGATGGATGTACCCCATTCAATTTTAAAGCCTACCTATTTAGGGATTCATCTACACCACCAGTCTTTATATTTTTAGATTTGACTCAATAACAAGAAGAACCTGAATTAAATGATGAGATCAGTAAAATATCTCCTAAGAAAGAGTTATTTAATATCACTGAATGGAATATTCCGTGGTATACAGAAAATATGAATGAGATTCTAATGTTGGTGCAACCAGAGTAAACATTGTATACATCGGGTCTTTGATGTTAGACCATGCGCTTCGTGGGAGGCAACCCATTATTATCTTTAATATCTATTTAGTGTGATTGTTGTTATGTTGGATTGGATAATAGTGAGATGTTGGACATTGATCTGTGTTTGATGTGTAAGAGTGGATTGGATTAATTTTATGAGATTATTCATTCATCATGACTAGATTTGTATATGACTTCTGGTAGTAGCAGGCTGATGAGTCTGTTATGACTTAGTTCTCAACCAGAGCTAAGCATTACCTTGAAGCATGTAGAGCTTGGACTTGGACCACATGTCGACTCAATTACTTTCTTTATCTTAAATTTTCTTCACCGAGTAAGGTCATGAACTTACTTAATGAACAACATCTGGATGAATTGCACTATTTTTATTTACCAGATTGTGTATACGTTAGTATTAAAGTAACCCTAAATTGGCAACACTTGAAGGAATTCTATCCATGGGTGATAACCATATAAAATCTTATAATATACACATACTTTTAGTGTAGTTTCAACTGTTAAAAATTTAAAGTAAGGAGGGGAAATGTGAGTAAAAGGGAGATCAAATTAACCTTAATTGTTGTTTGTTTCTGAATTTGTGAGTCAATGTATTGGATTTTGTGTCTATGCTTGAGAGTCAAGTTGAATGAGTCCTTAGAGATGATAAAACTTATCTTAATATTTTAAACTTATTAGCATCCATCAATTCCTTTATAAATTTTAAAATATGTTCCTATTTAATCTTCAGTTTGTACGTGTTCTACTATTTAATATTTCTTTATAGTGTTATGCCAAGCATGTTTAGGCTAGATTTACTTTCTACTGCAATATTCTGCCATGTGCTATTTGTTGATATTTTTTGTAGGATGTGTAGTAAATTGTTAAAGTGATCTTTCATGTTTGAGCTTAAGTTTGGGGGAAAAAGAAAAATGTTTCAAATTTAAACCTTACTTATTTTCAAAAGTACTACAAATAAATTTATATTTTATTTTAATGATTATTGTTATGTGGTGTCACCTTAAGGATGTAAGAATTTTAAGTAAAGAAATGGAGTAGGAAAACTTAGTTGATATTTTTAGTGAAAATGATGAACTTAGAGTTAAGGATATATAGTAGAGAACTTGGAAAATGAATAACTATTTTTAGTAGGAAGAATTATATTTTTCAAAAATTAAGGATTTCTAGTTTTTATTTTCGAACATTTATAGCTCTTTTAGAAAGTATATATATATATATATGTATATATATATATATATATATGTATATATATATATATATATATATATATATATATATATATATATACATATTCAAGTAAAGGAAAGTAGTAAGTTTTAACTTTAGATGACGATAGTGGAATTCAAAATTATTTAAGGAATTCTCCAGATATAGTAATCCTCACTTAAAAAAAGAGCAGAAAAGAAATTAATAGATCAAAAAGATCCTAAAAAAAGAAAAGAAAATGCAAAAAAAAAAAGTGTGAGGAGAAGATTGAGGAGAGTTCCTAATCAAAAATTGGTTTCACTTGAGTCATTCCAGAGTAAAGAACTTAAAACAATGTTAAGCTTGATTATTACACTTATATTAGTAAAAAATATTTTTAAAAGAGTTCATAAGTCTAGAAAGTAAAGTTCAAAGAATCCAAAGTTTGAAAAATCTGCATATATTTTTATATTATATAGGAAAAGAAATTCCCATGATGATAAATATTTTAGACTTTGGGCTAGTCTGATTCATTAGAAGTTCTTCTAATTTGAACTATCACATTTTTAGAACAAAACTTTAGCATTTCTAAAGGATGGCCCATTAACTCTAATCTACATAAATTATTTAAAAATGTAGTATTACTTGAGGAAAAGTAATGTTTAAGTTTGGGGGATTTTGATGATGCTATATTTTATAATGATATTGCACTTTAAAGGTATGTTTCTTATGTTTTTTGTTGTAGGTACATCAAATTGAAGAATTTGGAGTGATAAGAGCAAAAGGAACAAAAATGGATCAAAATGGAGCAAACCGGAGAAAACTATGTCAAATCGGGGCACACCGAAGCATTGGGTCTCGAAATCGGGCACTTAAGTGCTTGTGTGATTCCTAAAGTTTTATGCTTACATTTTACACTTTATATTTCTTTTCAATGATAATATCTCTTTCTTTGCAACGAAACCAAAAAGAAAATAAGAAATATCTTTTAATTATTTTATAATATGGGATCTATGCAATTATATGTATCGTTTATCAAGTAATATAGGACTTTCTGATTAAGCACCGAGATATCGAACCCACAGGGAAATGTCTAAAATTTTAAAGAAATAACAAAAACAACATTTTATTTTTTCAAATGATTTTGTAAAGTATGTTTTAAGATAAAAGTTTTAAATTTGTTTTTGATCTTTTCTTTTAAAAAATGTAAAGTAAGCAACTAAAATTAACAAGACTATAAAAGGATATATGAAATAAAATGAGATGAAATATCTTTTCCTTCTTTCAATGAATCTATAATAATTATGGAATTTCATTGTGGAAGTATCTGAATGTGTTGTGCCAAGTTGGAGCAAATATATTCTTTAACCTTACTTGGTTCTATAAAGAACATTGGTTAATTTGAAGTTTTGAAATCTTGTAGATGGGTTAGGCCGGAGAGATACTACCTCTCACTCTAGAGTTCCTCTTCTCCCTCCACTTGGGGGCTAACATTTCATAACAAAATTTAAAACATCAAACCAAATTGGGGGCTTTAGCATGTCACTCTAAAGTCCTCTAATTTTACTCTCCATTAAAAAGCATATATCCCTATTTATTTATACTCAATCATATGGACTACAATTCTCACCCACACAATTTCATGTGATTCTATCCAATTATTGATTGAGACAATATTGCATTGGTTCTTACATGTTCTCACAATAAATTCTAACATCTCAATTGGCTAAATCAAAAAGTAAATGATGTGCAAGGTAGTGAATCATCACAACTTCTTCCAACATTAAATACTTATACATCACACAACTTCCTTTCATAATTTAATTACTTCTTCATTTAAAAGGAAAAAGATAAAGATAACTACCCAGAACTCAAGGAAAAGACACAAGCACAATTTGATATGAAAGTAGAAATCATAGTTAAAACACAACAAGTCTTACTTAAAAACCAAATCTAAAAACAAATATAAAGACTTGTTTGAAAATCCTCTCCACAAGACCCTTGAAGTTCCTCTGAAACATTTGCTTTCCACCAGATAACTCCTTAGAGTTTGGCGCCCAACTCTAAGGATTGACTCTCCTAAATTGCAATACAAACTATGATAAAGTAAGGTGGAAAAGTAAAGAAAGTATAACAAGAAGAAGACTCTCTTTCTTCCTCTCTCTCTTCAACCACTTCAAGCTTTTCTCTAATTTCTCCCGCCAATACTTCTCTTTAAAACTCTTCTCTTTTTCTGATCTTAAGTCTTCATTTTAATAATTCTTCAAAAGGTGCTTTAGTGTCTCTATAAATTATGTCTAGATTCAATGTATCTACCAAAGGATGCACCTCTTCATTCAAATTTGTTGCCCATAAGAAGTTAAGGAAGTTTAAACCAAAACTTATTTCAAACATCCCTTGAAAATGACACCAAATTTGAGTTAATTCATATTTTTTAACTATGGCGGCTATGCGCCAACCCTTGGTGCTTAGCCGCTAGAGGTTAATTTTGCACACTTCATATTTTTGCTCCAAATTTGATCCATTTTTGCTCATTTCATTGTAATTAGTCATTTTAATTATACATACAAGAAAAACACATAAATACTTTCCTTTAAAGTACAATATCATCAAAAATAGGTATAAAAATGTGCATAAAAATACTATATATTTTAGGTGTATCACTGTGCCCTGTGCTTAAGTGCCTAAACATGGTGCTTAGGCTCCACCAGACAAAGAGAAGGGCGCTTAAGAGCCCAAATCGGCACTTAACCGTCGGTGACGGTTTCAACGTATCTTCTAGAATATACATTAGTTTTGAATGATTTTTGAAGCGGTGATTCGTGTATCTCTTGGAAAATTCATTAGAAATGATAAAATGGACTTTAGAGAAGAATTTGGAGCAGTTAGAAGGAATTTCTTGAAAACTTTTGAAGAGGCACTTGAGGCACCCTTTGGAAGATTCATTGAATATGATCACTTTTGAAGAGAGACTTAAGCACCCCTTGGAAAATTATAAATAAGGCTTAGAAATGTTTTTAAAATGCTTTGGAATTAATTGGAAGAGGAGAAGAAGGCTTCGAGAAAAAGAAGAAGGCTTGAATGAGAACCTCAAGTGGGGCGATAAGGTGAGATAGAAAAAGAGAGATTGAGAGATTTCTTCTTTTCTTTTCACTTTAATCTTGGAGAGGATTGTTAGGAGATTGCTTTTGCTATACAAGGAGAGTTCGATTTCCATTAAAGATAAGTATTTTCATTGTATTTTGATTTGAATCTAGTACTTTGTTTGTATGCTTTCAAAGTCTTGTTCAATGAAAAATTCTTTTTGTTTCTCAATGTGCAGTGAGTAGTTTTCTTTAATCTTCCATCTTATAATGAATTAGTTTACATGTGTAGGATATAGAATTGAGTAGAGTGAGAATATATTGTGATGATTTTACTCTATTTTTCATTTACATGCAAACTTGATTACCTTGCATGTTAAAATTTTTTGTGATATCATATAAGATCCGTGATGATGTTGTCTCAATCAACTATGGTAGAATCACATGAGATTGTATGGACGAGAATGTTGTCCATATGGTTGAGTGGAAATAAATAGGGAAATAACCTTTGATGGGTGTAGAATTAGAGGACTTTAGAGTGACAAGCTAAAGCCCCTTGATTTGGTCTATTGTTTTAGAAGCGAGATTTTAGCCTCCAGGTGGAGGGATAAGAGGGAACTCTAGAGTGAGAGCTAGTATCTTCCCTGCCTAGCCCGTCTTCAAAACTATTCAAACTTTATATTAACCAATGTTCCTTATATCATCTATAGTAAGGGTAAAGAATATAATTGCTCATATTTGTCATAATCTCTCTCGTTACTTGTTTTACTTTTACACAGGTCACTAATTTCAATTATAGGGAAGGGTACTTTTAATATATCAAACCTCACTTTTTGATTTTCAATATGTATTTTAGTTTAGGAGTAGAAGTAGTGTTGTAGTGAAAATTTTAGGATTTAATTTAAACCAAACATTATCAACCTTCCAAGCTAGGGCTTGTTATTATAGACTAGAATTTCTCTTGAATGCCGCTGTGATTAATCTCGATCTCTGTGGGATCGATACTCTGGGCTTAATCAAAAAGCCCTATATTACTTGATAACGATTCGTATACTTGCGTAGAATCCCTACTATTTAAAGATATAATTGAAATCTTACTTTTCTTGGTATCAAGTTTTTGTCGTTGTGGTTAGAGATTAAAATCTTCAAGTAGCCGTGTCAACTTCATAAATCCTTACATAAAAATATCGGGATCAAGAGGCCATACTAGAAAGCCTCTAAGAAGAGGAGAACCATAGATAGAGTCCCCAAATCCTGTTGCATTCAACAGAGAAAACATTCTCTATCTCCTAAGCCACCAATCCCCAATAATTTCAGCCTCTAAAATTTGTAGAAACCTTAATTTTAAACCTAAAAACAAAGAAAACTTTTTGAAACCTTCACCTAAATATCTCGAAAGCTTCCCTGAGCCTCACAAATAAGAATCCAATCAAAATTGGCCTAACACAAGGCCTTTAACCCATTTTAAGATGAAACTATGGCACCATTTCAGCAAGGATATACCTCAACCCAATTTCATTCCAAATTGAGCTAAGAAGAAGCTTCCCAAGGATCAAGAGATCGTTCATGTCAAGATCAATTAAGGCCTCACCTCTTAAGACCAGAATTGTGCCATAAACCCTAAAAAAGTTCGGGTTTCCTTCTTACAAAAAACAATACATCGATAGCTTCAGAAAGATTAGCATAAAATTCTCTTATTATAGGGACCAAAAAAATATAGATGTAATAGCAAAAATATTCCCAATTCCTACTCAAGATTACTCTCTCTAAAACTCCCCGGGCTAATGAATCCCCTTTCTGCAAGCAAATTCTTTGACACTAGGAGGTCATTGTAACGCTCCTGATCTTTAGAGCTTACAAAGTTCATTTTGTCAAAAGAAGATTTGGACTTCCTTTAGTTTTGGGAGCCATCAACAAGTAGTAGCTATGAAAATACAATATAATGAGGATAAAGATCAAAATGGATGCACACAATATGCAAACTATGGGTTGAACCAAACTTTCTCCCAAAAAATCCCATCTTTGCACTAACTCCTCCAAAATCTCTAAGAAATCCCGAATGAAAATTGGAAATGCAATCTTAAGCAGTGGAATTTACCTTATGAAGGTGATTTCCACTCAAAAAAGCTCAATAAATCAAGCATAAATCAAAGGAAAAGGTTGCTTTAAAGATCACCTCTCTATCGCTGAAGAAGTGTTGGGGAGGAGATTTTGTGAAAATGACCTAAACCGGGTAGGTTTAGGAATTTTTGTTGAGCAACAAAGAGTGGTGCCTAGGTACCGCGATAGTAGTGCCCAGTCATTGCTCTGTCTAAGATGTGGCACATTGATGCCTGATTTTATTGGTGTATAGGCTCCAGTTCAGCCTCTGACACTATGGTGCCAGAGGCACGGTACCTATGTGTTCGAGCCAGATTTGGTCTTGGTTTCTCAAATTGCATTATTTGATCCTTCCCAAGTCTTTACTCACACATATTAAGCACACACAACCAATATTCTATGCTAAAGATAAATGATGATCACTCATCCCCCTTCTCATCACATCTCCTTTCTCTACTTCCTTATCTGCAACAGAATCTCCTTGTTATTGAATACTGAGTTTTTTTGCACATTTTTGGTAGGGTTGATCCTTTGGACTAGAATGTTCCTGATCTATTGGCTTATGTGGTCAAAACTCAACATGTCACCGATAAATCATTATGTTTGATTGAGAACTAAGATGTAGAAGATAAGGTTGATCCTAATACCACCAAAAGACATACTAAAGTCCAGTCACAATGAGAAGACTAGGGACTCGACTCCATCACTTTTCACAATCATAATCAAAGTCAAGCAAACACTAATCTAAACATCAACACACAGATACAAATAGACCACACCACAACAAACAACAATCACAAACACAAATACAAATACAAATGTGGGTTTCCTCCTAAGAAGGGTTTAGTTTAACATACTTAACCCGATGAATCTTGATATTTACTCAGGTTGATTCAACATTAAGATCTCATTAACTACAGGCCTTTAATCACCTAGGTAGCATTTAAGTCTTTGCACATTCTCTTTGAATACCCTACCATCCCTTGGATCTTTAATATTAATTGCACCAAAAGGATAAACTTTTACTATTATAAATGGTTCCGACCTGCCTGGACTTAAGTTTTGTGGGAAATAATTTCATCTAGATCATTTAACTACATTAATCTTTTCTCACTAGCTTTCTTCATACTGTAGTTGAATTCCTTAACATCCTAATAAGCATTATGTTCTAATATCACTGGTAAGTGAGAAGCCTTGCCAAATATGAGCCCATATGGAGACATTCCTACAGGTGTTTTATTAGTAGTACTATAAGTTCATAATGCATCATTTAATCTTAAAGAACATCCCTTTTTATTAGGATTCACAATTTTCTCTAAAATATTTTTGATTTTCCATTAGATACTTCTGCTAAAATACTTGTTTGGGGATGATATGATGTGGCAATATTATGCTTAATTCCAAACTTTATAACAACTGCATCTATCTTTCTATTGTTGAAGTGGATCCCTCCATCGCTAATGATCACTCTAGACATATCAAATCTACTAAAGATATTCTTCTTTAAGAATTTTGCTACACTTTGAGAATCACAATTTGGAAGGTCCCCAGCATCAATCCATTTTGAGACATAGTCCATAGTTATCAGAATATACAAATTCCCTAATGATGGTACAAAGAGACCCATAAAACCTAAACCCCAAACATCAAAAATTTCAATCTCTAAAGTAAAATTCAAGGGCATTTCATCTCTCTTAGAAATATTGCCTACTCTTTGACATCTATCATAAGATTTAATATAATCATTCACATCCCTAAATAAAGTAGGTCAATAAAATC
The DNA here is from genome assembly GCA_022702705.1 of Papilionanthe hookeriana x Papilionanthe teres. Taxonomy (NCBI): domain Eukaryota; kingdom Viridiplantae; phylum Streptophyta; class Magnoliopsida; order Asparagales; family Orchidaceae; genus Papilionanthe; species Papilionanthe hookeriana x Papilionanthe teres. Next base: position 27,466,866 of record CM040436.1, on the reverse strand, counting down.
CAGATCGTAAAACCTTAGCTACAATTTTATAGGAACCAAAATGTCCCACAAATTCAGAATCATGACACTTCTATATAATTTTAAGAGTTTCTTTTATAGGTACTCATCTCCTAATCACCCAATCCTTACATTTTCTATAAAGGTATGGGTCGTCCTAAAATTAATAACCGATGTCATAGAAAAATTTCTTCCGTTGATGTAAGAATATGTGTATGTAAATCATTTATTGTAATATATATATATATATATATATATATATATATATATATATATATGTATATATATTATTTACATACATTATCTTGAATTAGTATATATATTTTAAACCTACATAGACATATATATTATATTTAAATACACATATCAAATAATTAATACACATTTACACCCACATTCATCCACATATCTAATCATACACTTTATTCATATATTAATAAATGTGTACTTCTATGTTAAAATTGAAATTAAAATTTACTGCACACAATTATACATAAATATGCATGTATTTCCCCTCTTTTTATCATTATTATATTAAAATTTCAAATATATTAATTAAATAGACTATGTGAATGTTAAAGAGGTTAATTAAATTAGTTATATTAACTAACTAGTTAATTAGGCTAACTAATATGTTAATTGAATATCTGAGAGATTAATTTGGTGTTTTGTAAGCTAATTAGATGTTTAATGGTTTAATTAGAATATTCTAAAGTTAATTATACTAACAAATTTATTTTCCATTTTTTTAAATTTTTTGGGCAACGGTATTTAAGAGGAGATTATGCTTAATTTGGTGGTTATTTAATGGATTAGAAATTTTTTAAGCTAGGTAATGTTGTGGCCAAGAGTTTAGATGGGTAAGTGGGAGTAGATCATATGTTAAATAATAGTGTTTAGAATAATTAGATTTCACCCAAAGATTTTATACGAGTGATTAGCAATCTTTAGAAGATAATTTAGGCTAAATGGATTTTGGCTATGACTAACTTAGTGTATGAATTAATTACATATTGTGTTAATTAATTGGTTAATAGACTAATTATGTTGAATTAAATAATTATCAAATGAATTAGAAGGTTATTAATAAGATTATAATTTTGGTTATGTTAATTATAGGTTATTAGCAAAGTCCTCAGGCCAAGGAGGGAAACACAAATAAGGCTCTCAGTTTTTTAATATTAGTGAGGAATCATGCAAATTATGTAATATAATATCACATAAACATATTAGAATATAACTAGAAGGAAATCCTACGGATATTTCATATAAGATGTAACACTATACATAGAACCAACAAACAGTCACTTAACAACTATACCATGGAACACATGAAGCACACGATTTTCATAAAATATACTTAAAATCACAATAATCTTGTAATAAAACACTTAATTCATATGATAATACACAAATGCAGCAAAATCCCTATAGTTTATGCTTAATAGATACAACATTTTGCATGTGAAATGTTGCTAGAGCAGAAAACCTTATGATTTAATGCCCAATAGATTTCTGTTTAGGCAAACTCAACATGTAAACATGATAATTATATGTTATAACACTTAATTAATGAATTACTACAAAAATATATCAAAAACCAAACTCTTAAATTTATTACATGTAATATTTAATGGAGGAATTTGAATATTAATATAATAATGATGTAAAAGGCATTTGATAATTTTATGATAACATTTAAAACAAACAAATAACATGGATCAAACATCAACACTTACACAAAAATAATGGTAAAAAAAATAATCATTAAACTAACAAATATATTTAAGAAAGTACATGGTAAATTAAAATTAAACATATAGTTTGATAAAAAGATATGACAAATTTTGAAATTCCATGGTTAAAATTTAAAATTGAACACATAATCTGAATTTCATACTTTGTTTTAATTTTAATTCCCTTGCTTTTGCTGACACTTTGAACTCACGGTTTTCCTTGGGAAGGAGGAGAACAGATTTTTGAAATTTTTGCTTGAAAGAGGAAGAAAATTGTATTGAGATAGAAGGGAAACTGAATTGAATTGGGAAGAGCCCATTTTCCATGCTATTGTAGTGTGAATGGGAGGGGAGATGTTAAGTTAAGTCTGGTTCAGTGGATGAATTAGTGGGTGGTTTGGGTTAGTGGGTGTTGGATGGTTGAGATGAAAGAGGGAGTTAATTATTTGAATTCAATGGACAATATTTGGTCAAATAGAAAGATCCACAATTTTACTTGCTTGGACTAATCATAATTAATTACATGGATTGATGATGTGTTAGTTATAAATATAAAAAAAATTTAATAAATAGGATAATGGCATTCTTGTAATTAAAGCCAAAAAGGGGTTTCTGTAAAATTGGCAAGATTGATCAGAAAAATTTGAAACTATGTATCATTTTAAAAAGGATAAAATAAGGATTCCAATGGTCTAAGAGGTTTTAAAAATAGAGTTGTGTAGCCAATGTTATGATCATTTGAAGTTCAAAGTTGGTTGTTCAGTAGATTATGGTGGTTAGGAAGTTAAATCTGACCAAAAAATTAATTTTTGTCAACTCGATAGTGAAAAATGTAGTGATTTTAATGGTCTAATTGGTTTTGGCTAATCCAAGCTCTATTGAGAGATATGACTGATCAATGTGGACCCCACCATAGAAGAGAGAAAATGTTCAGTTTTGATCAAAAAGTTTTCTTATGTATGCTTTAAATATACATATGATTATATATGTATTTATACCATTTATTGTAAATCCTATGAATATTTCGTATAAAAGTTTCATGTGCTAGGTTAGCATAAGTCTTTGTTTATTAATGTAATGTCTCTGTATTTGTAAAACATATGAATAATAGTAGAATATTTAGGATGAATGTGGATAGTTGTTATCATGTCCTTCATGGTTTTATTTTTTTCTTTAGAGAGCTGAAAACATCTAAAACTGATTTAGTTAGCCTCAACCACCTCTAACCTCATCTTAATTATTTTCACTCGTGTCTCTGCCACCTTCACCCAACATCATACGTTTTAAACATCTCTTTGGTGATAGTTCATTTCCACTTTGCTAAGCCAAGGCTCATTTTGAGTCCTCTAAGGCCATAAAGTGATATCGGTTGACCACCTGATAAATCTCCGTATGGTCATTTTTCTTTAGGAACCTTCTGAAGTATGAGACAAATGACCTCAACAATGATCAATGAGTAGAAGGTTGTAGTAGGAGAATTGAAATGTCTATTCATCTATATGTTGATCATGGTGTACCACTCATCAAGGTTGGACTGGATGTGGTGGAATGCTCAGATATGCAATGGAGACCTTCACCTCTTAATGGGGTACCTCCTCTTCATGAGATGCTAGCCTAGGTTCATGGTCAAACTTATACACAGGTTTAGTAAAAGTGATAAGCGAAAGTTGACTAGCCTCACTACTTATTTGTAAATCAATAAAGAATGGGCCCATAAGCTAAGAGTAGCTAATTTATCTACACTCTTACTGCCAATACCTCCTCCTTGGCACTGCTCTATACCAGGATGCTCGACATTCTAATGTATTCTTTAAGATGTGTTCCCTAAGTTCCCAGACCTGATAAACAATGTTTAGATTCCCTTTCAACAATGGTTAATTCACCAGTGGATTTTTTTTTTTAAAAGAGTTGTTTGGGATACTACAACAACAACAACAACCAAGCCTTAATCTCACTATGTGGGGTCGGCTACACGAATCCTTTTTCTCCATTGCATCCTATTTAGTGTTCAATTTTCTTTTAATTCTAATAAATTAAGATCATTTTTTTATGCAATAAGCCCAAGTTTTCCTAGGTCTACCTCTGCCTTTCTTAACATACGTTGTAGTAGTTTGGGATACTAACACAACAAATTTGCACCTTCAGTATTAGCTTCTATTTGAACAATTGGATGTCGGTCAACCAAAAACTTTCATTGCTTTAGAGAGGACAACCTTCCCTCATGGTTTTTTCTCAATGGCCCGAGCAGCATCCACTTTCACTCATGCAGCTTCTTGGACATTTGAGGCTGCCCAGAGTTCCTTGGTAATCAACCCAAACATATCTGACTACAACGACTGATAAAGAATCTATAGTTCAAGTTACTAAAGAGTTGATAGCTACCGTCCCTCGATCCTTGCGTTATAAGCACTGAGATGGCCTGGTAGAGACTTCACCTTCTAAACTACACCTCCTGTCAGGAGGATACAGATTCATAAGACACCACTAGGCGAGCCATCCAAGAAGCACATCTTCCAGTCCTTTATTTTTTGCTCTAAGACCAATGCTTGTAATTTGTAGCTGGTCAAGAATTAGACATAACCATATATATGAATCTAAAATGAAAATATGTGATTAAATAGGTTTGATGACCACATATATCCATTTAGTGGCAAAGATCACGTAAGTCATGATTGTCGATATGGAGTTCTATCGGACTTAGTAGGAATCAACCAATAGCGGTTGAAGATCATTCAGAGTTCTCAATAAGGTGGTAGTCACAAACCATATTTGAACCAGTCCCAGTAAAGCACAAGATCATCATCGAGCTTGTTCATCTCTCAGTCATAGCTTTCTTCCACACAAAGCTGATTGACTGGATCATAAACATAAGTTTTCTTTAAGAAGATCCACATGTGCTAGAGTCATGATGGATCTCTTGATCGCCAGAATCAACCCAACGAGTTGTGGAAAGAACTTGGGATCCATTTTAAAGAAAAGAAAAGAGAAGAAGGTTGGAAGAGAGATTAGAGAGCCAAGGAACGGAAGAGGGGATCATTGCATGAAGCAAAAATCCCTCATTCCTATATTTAGGGTGAGAATAGAAGCTGATTTGACATAAATAAATGAGCATAGTTACTCAACTTCAAAACCATGCTAATAGAAAAGTTACATAGAGACATGATTTGAGGAAAAAAAATTAAATTTTATTTCATAAATAAAAGTACAAGTACTGCCCGGATGCTTCTCCAAAGTGACATATTTTACTAGGCTGTCACATAACACTTCAACCGAGACATACCATCATTGAAGTAGCTTGTTATACAAGACCTATCTGCCTAATTTAAATCATTCTACCCTATCTATCTCTAATTGAACACAAGACATGGAAGATACCTCCATAATGACTAGTAGCTCCGATGAAGTGCAACCGTTTTCTCTCAAAGAGTCGTTTCCTCATGGAGAGTGCCCATCTCCCCTTCCATCCTGTCCACCTCTCAACACAAGACAGTATCTCATGCATCTCCTCAACTAGAGGGAGCCCAACCACCCAAATGAATGAGTCCTTAATTTCATGGCGATTGTGCACTAATAACTCAGGAGATATCTAATGTCCATTGGTTGCTTCCCAATGGGCCTCTTCAAGATCATCATGATAGTTAGTCCAATTATTCTCACCTTTGAGTTGTTGTCTCTGATCCATAGTAGCTGGTAACACACTCAGATTCATATCAAATGTCCTCTGAAAGTGAATCAATGATCGTAATTTTTGTAACAGAGTGGGCTGCACCAAGAGACAATAAAAATAAAGAAAATTTCATAAATGAATAACAATTAGATTATCAAGATTGAAACTCATATAAAGAATTTGATTTCACTCAGATGTTGTAAATGAAACCTCACCAGCTCTCTCAATGACCTGGATGGTGATGAAGCATCAGCTGTTCCATGTGCCTCTAGTGTCACCACAATGCTAGTAACACTCTGTGTGTTATGGCTGGTATGCACGGTTCGAGCCTCATTATGAGTGAAGAATGATAGATTGACAGGGGATGGCCCAATTCGCCTCCAACATCTTCTTAAGTGACCTCCAACTGATGATCGTGGAGCGTATCAAACGATCGAACCAAATCCTCCATATCAACTATATCTCATTTTCTTGCTTCTTGAAAGTCATGTTACAATAAAAATAAGATAATTTAAAATAAAAAAATAAAGTTCATTTATAACTAATTAATGATTTAAAAATTGAACTTATTAGATTTTTGTGCCCTTTTCTTTTAAATAGGGCGTAAAGCACTGATCTCCCTCATCTTATTCCCATCTTCTCCTTGTCTTAAATAACTAAATTCACCATGTTGATGTCGGCGATGGAAAACTCGTCGCTTCCAATCGTCACCAATTCCTGGGCGTCATTTTTAATGTTAAAGAGTCACCAGTCTATTTATATTTCCCCAGTTTTTAATCCCCTTTCTTGAAAAAGAGTGAAATAAAAGGGACAAAATAGACCATCATAGGAAAAGGTAATGTGATATCTTTATAGGGAGAACTCTATAATGTTCTTATCCTACTAGGAAAAATCACAAATCTGGTAACCAAAGATTTTTAGGTATTTAACCTATTCTGAGCTCTTTTCACTTCTCCTATAGAAGCAAGCTTCTATAGTTAATTACATCCTAGAAATTTTTAGTTTTGCCTAATAAAACTCTTGATTAATGTTAAAAATTCATTTTTCTGAATATATTTTAGGAAATAAACATATGAATGTTTTATTCCTAATGTTTATTTCATTTTGTCATGAGATATTATGTCATGAGGTATCTTCTATATATTTTTTATTATTTTGTTTTTGATTTTTATTTTGTCATGTCAAATTTCATATCAATGTTTTTATTTTGTCATTGTTTTAATGTCATTTTGTTATTTCTTCTTTTTTTAAGTTTGGTGACTATCCTAACAGTTCAACATTTGTTTTGTTGATGGCTATCCTAATATCCAGTTTATTTTGTTAATGACTATCCTTATAGTCCAATTTTGCTGTTTTTATTGTCATGTCATTTTGTTATTTGTTTAGGTTTCGTGGCTAACTAAAGGTTCTAGTTTTGTCATTTTTATTTTTTATTTCTATTTTTATTTTTTGTCGATTTTCATTATATTTTGATGTCGTCGATCATCCTACAAAACAGAATTAGCACACCCTATAACATGCAAAGAAAATCAAAACGAAACTTATCTTCATCCTGAAAAGAAAATATCATTAGAAATAATGTCATAAAAATATTTAGATTACCTGGTAAAAATGTCTGTTGTTTCCGAGTTGTCGGATATCTAATTTTAGTTGAAATGTTGTTTTAATATTAAAAATTGAATTTTTGATTTCAATTTATATCGATTTGGATTTGATAAGTATTTAGATTTAAGAATTAGACTTTTAAATTCAGTTGTCATCTGAACTTAATAAGTCTAATGAAATTTTAGACTTAATGTCGTTTAATTCTAAGATTTTGGAGTTGATTTAGATTATCACTTAAATAATATTTTTAGACTTGATGTCGTTTGAGCCTTAAGGTTTGGATTTTAGATTTTTAGATTCAATTGTCACTTGAATAAAATTTTTAGACTCGATGTCATTTAGAGTCTAAAAGTTTGGATTTTAGATTTTTAGATTCAACTATCACTTGAATCTAAATATAATTTTTAGACTCGATGTTATTTATAGTCTAAATGTTTGGAGTTGAGTTTAATAGAAATTAGACTTTGAAAATTTAGATTTAATTTTATTTGAATCTAGAATTTTTGAGTTTTATGTTGATTTAAGTTTTACTTGTCAATTTTAAATTTAATTTTGTTGATTTAAGTTTAATTTGTTACTTAATGTCGTTTAATTATGTCAAGTTAAATTATGTTATTTTATGTTGATTTTTGTTGTTTTGAACATAAGTTTTATGTTTAGATTTGTCAAGTTAAGTTGAATTTAAAATTTATGTTGAACTAAGTTTAATTTGAATTTATGTCTGAAATTAGGTTTAACTCAAACATAAGATTTTTACTAAAATTGAGTTTGACTTGGTTTTAAATTAAACGTAAACTTTAGGCTTGACTTAAGTTTAATACAATTTGAATTTTAAGTTGGGTTTGGGTTAAATTAGGTTCAAGTTGAACCTACGGTTAAGGTTAACTCAAGTTCATATGAGTTGAACTCAAGTTAGATTTAAGTTTAGGTTAGGTTCAACCTAGGTTAAGATTGACTCAAGTTCAATATGGGTTGAACTTAAGTTATATTTAAGTTAACTTGGGTTTATGTCAGTTTGAGCCTAAGTTTAGTTTTGACTTAAGTCTGATGTGATTTGGACTAAAGTTAGGTTTGACTTAGGTTTTAAGTTTGAGTTAAGTTAGGTTCCAGTTAAGTTGAATCTTGACTTAAGATTGACTAAAGTTTAATATGGGTTGTATTTAAGTTTGGTTTAACTCAGGTTCAAGTTAGGTTGAGCCTAAGTTATAAGTTTTGTTTGATAGGGGTTTGTGATTAATTGAACCTAATTAGGGTTAAGTTTAATTGGTCCAAGGTTAATTAAAACTAATTTGAGTAAGATTTAATTGATTAATTAGGCTTAATAATGGTTAAGCCTAATTGCTTTAAAGTTAATTAAATCTAATTTGGGTATGATTTAATTGATTAATTAGGCTTAATTGGGGTAAACCTAATTGGTTTAAAGTTAATTAAACCTAATTTGGGTAAGGTTTAATTGATTAATTAGGCTTAATTAGGGTTAAGCCTAATTGATTTAAAGTTAATTAAACCTAATTTTGGTAAGGTTTAATTGATTAATTAGGCTTGATTAGGATTGACCCTAATTGGTTTAAATTTAATTAATCCAAATTTGGGTAAGGTTTAATTGATTAATTAGGCTTAATTAGGCTTAAGCCTAATTGGTTTAAAGTTAATTAAACCTAATTTCTGTAAAGTTTAATTGATTAATTAGGCTTAATTAGGGTTAAGCCTAATTGGTTTAAGGTTAATTAAACCTACTTTCTGTAAGGATTAATTGATTAATTAGGCTTAATTAGGGTTAATCCTAATTGGTTTAAGGTTAATTAAACCTAATTTGGGTAAGGTTTAATTGATTAATTAGGCTTAATTAGGGTTAAGCCTAATTGGTTTAATTAATTTGGGTAAGGTTTAATTGATTAATTAGGCTTAATTAGGGTTAAGCCCAATTGGTTTAAGGTTAATTAAACCTAATTTGAGTAAGGTTTATTTGATTAATTAGGCTTAATTGGGGTTAAGCCTAATTAGTTTAAGATTAATTAAACCTAATTTGGGAAGGTTTAATTGATTAATTAGGTCTAATGGGCAGACCAAATTAGGGTTTAGGATTGATTAAGTCTAATTTAGTTAAGACTTAATTTAAGGATTAATTTTTATCAAACCTAAGTTAATTAAAGTTTAATGTTTTGATTAAGCTTAAGTCTAATTAAAGTTTGATTTATATTAAACCTAATGTCTTTAAGGTTTAATGATGGTTAATTAAGCCTAATGATGTTTTAGACCTAATTAAAGTTTGATTTATATTAAACCTAATGTCTTTAAGGTTTAATGATGGTTAACTAAGCTTAATGATGTTTTAGACTTAATCAAAGTTTGTTTTGTCTTAAACCGAACATGATTAGGGTTTAAATTATTAACTAAGCCTAAAGTGATTAGACTAATTAGGGTTTAATTTTATCCTAAGCCTAATGTAATGAAGGCTAAAGGATAATTAATTAGGTTTAATATATGGTTAAACCTAATTAGGTTTAAACTTTTCTACCCTAATTTTAATTAAATATTAATAGGGTTAATTAGGGTTAATGTTTAAATTAATCTTAATTATATTTTCATTTGAGTTCATTTGATGTTTGAACTCAAATTTGTCCTAACTCATGGTGGATGAGTTAAGTGAAGTGGATATTTAAGTTTTAAAGTTATTTTAGGGTTTTATGATTTTGAAATTTTTAATCCTAATAAAAGAAATGTTATTTTAAATTTTTGACAAATTAGAATCTGCCATTTTAGGGTTTAAATTTGTTCACTTAAATTCCTAGTCAATTTCCAATTTAATCTTTCTATTTTCTGATTTTTAGAATTATTATTAAAAATAATTACTAAATCTCGAGAAAATTAAGAAATGTTATCCTAGAGAATTTTTCTATCTTTGGAAAAATCAGAGATTGTTCCTAAGGTGCTAAGAATTATTCCCTCAAATTTTCATATTTTTCTAACTTATAAATAATTTTTAATAATTAAAATACTCTAGAGAGTATTTAATTAATTAAAAATTAAATATAAATAAAAAATTAAAAATTCCAATTCCACATTGTATTACTCATTATCCTGAATCCAGAGGTATTTTTATTTTATTTTTGTAATTTTTCTATGCAAAGTTATATATTTTTGAGGTTTTTAAGATTTATCTGGATTTTATTAAATCTAAATAAATCTTAGAGCGCCGTGTGTCCTCAGACGGGTCAAAAGCAGTTGTTCCACTGCAGGGAGCTGAACAGTGGAGCTGTTATCGTTCAATCTGAACTGTTCGTCTTTTAAATAGAAGATCAGATGGCTCTCCGTCATCGTCCTCCTCCCGTCTTAAGCCGAACATCGTCCGTGTTCTAGGCTTAATATCTCAGCCAAATCTTGATGAAATTTCATGAAATTTGTTTCAGAAGCTTCATCAAGAGGATTTGAACACATCCATATGGATTTATACATGTTTTAAATTACTTTGTTTCATAATGTGTCGAACCCGAATGAAATTAGGGTTGAGTAATCCATACCTTGACAACAGTGGGTCTAGCTCCAAATTGATTAGTCTGGAAGCATCGTGTGGACTAGAGAAGACTTTCCCGCAGTCCAATTTGAGCACAAATCAAGTCTTTATATGACTTTGATCAAAGGGAGGCTCGGCTTGAGGGAGTAGATCAAAAGCTAGCTTAGAGGCTATGGGGATAGCAATTTTTGATTGGGCTTGTCCTCACATAGTTCTTAGATGGTTTTAGAATGGTTAATTTGAATGTTTGAAGAGTTTAGTTTCAAACTTCCATTTTGTTCTAGTTTTAGGATTCTCGAGTTGACTTAATTGAGCTGAGTCAATGGATTTGGTGGCTTGGTTTCATGTGGGATCCATTGCTTAGGTCCTAAACTAAGTTTTTGATGTTGAGAGTTAAGGGTATATGGCAGTGTATAAGGTTTTCTAATTTTTTTCACTCCTCCTCCATGTGTTCATGTCTAGCTCTATTTAAAGCCATGGGGATGGCTAGGGCTGAGCTTGGCTTAGCTAGGATTCATCTAGGAAAGTTCTTAACTCCCTCATAAATGCTTTAGATAAAATGGTGGTACGTCAATTAAATGGAATTTGGATTTTAAAAATGGTTAACTCATGTAGAGTTTATTCATGGTTACAAGTGAGTTTGATTTTTGAATTTCTCCCATTTTCTCTCTTTGGAGGTGGATATAGCATGTGAACTTACCATGGTATATCCTCCCCTACATGTTTTAATAATTTTTTAGTGTTGTTAAGGAGAGAAAGCCACCTTAGCCCCCTTACTCATTTCATGCATAAATGGATTATCATGGTATTTAACCATGGTAAAAAGTTTATCCTAGGCTATGTTTCTTTTTCATTGGATGATCAATGAGGTGACTAAAATAACCTTTTCCATGGCTAGCCATATCACCTTGGAGAGGAAGATGATTCATGCTTTGAAATGGTAAGGTTTTCCCACTTCATTTTTCATGTCATCATGTCTTTTAACCATAGTTAAAAATTTTATATTATAAATTATTAATGGGTTAATTCATTTTTGATGAGTCATATGGGTTGTGTCTAACATATATGAGGTCATCCATGATGTCATTAATGAGCTTAAAATTTTGAAAACCATTTACTATGTCATAAATGGTGCATGGGTTAATATTTCTTTTCATGGATTTTTGAATATAATTTCATTCTTAATTAATTATGTCATTAATTAAAATGTTGGAAATTATATTATTGATCAATAAATTAATTAAAATAATTTTGAAATTTATTTGATCAATTTATATTATTTTAGTTTAAAATTAGGTATGGTCTTATTTTATGGCTTTTAATTATATTTCCCCTTTTTAATTAATTATGTCATTAATTTAAAATATTGAAAATTATATTTTGGTCAATAAATAATAAAAAATAAATTTGAAATTAATTATTTGATTAATTTTATCATTTTTGTTCAAAATTGGGTATTTTGACCAAATTTAATACATGTTGCCTAGAATTGACCATTTTTAGGGTTTAAGTCATTCAAAGACCAATTTAGTTACTTTTAGTTTAAATTTTCGTCATTTTGATTAATGTCATGTTAATCATGTCAATGTTTGTATTTGAAGTCAATTTTGTGGTCAAAGGGGCATGGATTAGCCATTGCGATCAATTTTAACCCTTTTAGGTCAAGAATTGACCAATGAGGTTAATGTAGTTGTCTTTATATTATATATGGATTGTTTTGATTAAATTTTAAGTACTTAATAAAAAAGATTGACTAATGAAGTCAATATAATATTTTTTTTGTCATGGTTTGATCATTTTAACCTAATTTGTCATTTTAGGCTATGAGATCAATATAGTGGTGCTTGGGTCATAAGTTGACCATTTTATCTTGTTTATGTCAAAGATTGATCATTATTGATCTAGGTTGATCATGATTGTCAATTTAGGTCCAAGGTTGATCCAGATGATTTATTTAACCTTGTCATGGTTAATATAATCACAGTGTTATTAATTTTAGGAACCATACCTTAGTTTGAATAAGGTAAAATCTGAGATGTCTTAATGGTCAAAGTGGTAAATACCAAGTGAATAAGGAGGTCATTAAGTCATGGATTAACCTTTTGACCAAACTTTGATAATTTAAGTAAAAGATTTACTAATTTTACCTTTTAAACTAATTTTGATCTTTTAAGTAAAAGATTTAATAATTTGATCAATTTTATTTAAATTAATTATTTCAAAGTTTTTAATCACTGATTTGATTAATTCACTGTCATTTTTAAGTCAAAAAGCCTTTGCTTGGGTTTTATCCTGGATCTTTAGGATTTGTTATCCCTTGTTAAATTTTAGGAGGTCAATATGGATAGACTTTCTTTCTTAATATATTTGGTGAATGAACCTCACAAAAGTGAGGTCAACAGTTGAATGAACCTGTTTTAGGATCCAATCCTTATGATAGGGCAACGTACCTCAAAGCATTTAAGAGATGTAAGTGCCATCTTATTTAGATGGTGAGAAGAGGAGGAATAAGGTCATTGTGAAGAATAAGGTCATTGCGAAGAAGAGAACTACATATATATACAAGAAAAAGTGCCAACAAAAATCTCAAGGAGATATGACGACTTGGAAGGAAAAAGGCATATCAAAAGAGGACCTATCGGTAGAAGTCTCGGAGGCTCAATTGTTTGATTGGACTTATGAAGGCCAAGGCCAAATAATGCAATCAAACATGTCAAACTCGAACAGTTCGACCAAAAGTAAAGCAAGCCATACACCACAAAGAAACTAAACCAAGGGAGAAACTACATCCTCGAGACCTACAGTTAAGTTGGAGATATCCAACAATCTCATTAAATAGCAATAAGAAATAATAAGAAAACAAGACTTAGACATCCCTCAGGATCTCTTCTCCAATTCTAAGGGAAACTTCCTATCTGATTACTATGATTTACCTCTGCCCAATAACCTAACTTCACTGTGTATAGGATTCCCTCAGAGTCTCTTTGTCCGACTCCACACTTTAAGCTTTCCACACATTTTCAGTAATATGACAGTGATGGCGATGAAATATATATGGATCACATGTAGTCGCCATCAATTCTTGTATCATGTAAATGTCAAGAAGTCGTCGCTCTCTTTCTCTATCCATCACCCTAATTCTTATTCTACTTAGACTTTTTGTCAGAAGTCTTTGGAGAAATTAAAGAAGGATTAATCATGATAGAGATTGAGAGAAAAAGAGATCGAATGATAATCCCATAGAATAAATCTTCAAATTGTGTGATTGCTGAAGTTTTACGTATAAGAAAATCACATGAAGATCTTGGGTAACCAGAGAGATTTTATAGGTGAAATACCTATTCTGAGTTTTTTAATCTCCTATAGAAGCAAACTCCTATAGTTAATTACATCCTGAGCAATTAATATTGCCTAGGAAAACTCTCGATTAAGGTTAACATTTATCCTCAAAAAAGTGTGAGTGTTGTCATGGCAGTGTGTTTTGTTTTGTAATGTTATTTTTGTCATTTTGTATTTCATGTCATATGTCATGTCGGGATGTCGTAGTTTGTATGTCGTGTTATGTCATAATGTGATGTCGTAATTTCATGCCATTTTATGTCGTGTCTTAATGTGAATCATAATGTCATGTCATTTTATGTGATGTCGCAATTTCATAAGATGTCGTGAATTAATATCTCAATTTGTCATGAGATATTTTATCTCCTATGTCGTTATTATGTCATGAGATACCTTCAATGATGTCAAGAAGATATCATTACTTATTTATTTTTTGTTATTTTGTTTATGATTCCATTTTGTTTTAAATTTTGGTTTTGTGGCCATCTCAATTTTATTTTGTCATGTCATTTTGTCATTTATCTTGTTTTGGTTTAGTGTCATGTCATCATTTTGTTGTGGTATAGAAATGTTGTTGTATGTTGATGTTATGTTGATGTCAATGTTAATGATTTTGTCGTTTTATTTTAGATTTCGCGACTAACCTAAAAGTTCAGTTATCTTTGTTGTCATGTCATTTTTTTGTTTTGTTGTTTGTAGAAAGTTTAAGCTTTGTGGCTATCCTAAAGTCATGGTTTTGTTTTCAATGTTCCGTCATCGACGTCCTGCAAAACAGAGTTAGTACACCCTATAACATGCAAAGAAAATCTAAACGAAACTTCAAATCTTCATCCTGCAAGGAAAACAAAGTTAGAAACAATGTCATATCAAGATATTTAGCTCACCTGGTCAAAGTGTCTGTTGATCCAAAGTTGTCATATGTCTAAATGTGGTTGAGATGTCGATTTAAATTTATGTCGATTTAAGTTGGATTTTGAATTATTTTTGTTAATTTGGATTTGATTTTGGGTTTTATGTCAAGTGAGTTTAATTTTATGTCGAGTTAAATTTGATGTGGGTCAAACTTAAGAATTATGATGTCGTATGTTAATGTTGATGTATGTTAAGTTAAAATTGACACAGGTCGAACTTAAGAACTATGTCAGTTCATGTCGTGTTAAGTTCGATTATGTCGACTTATGTCAAACTATATCAATTAATGGC
This sequence comes from Papilionanthe hookeriana x Papilionanthe teres, assembly GCA_022702705.1. NCBI lineage: Eukaryota > Viridiplantae > Streptophyta > Magnoliopsida > Asparagales > Orchidaceae > Papilionanthe > Papilionanthe hookeriana x Papilionanthe teres. The sequence goes on along the minus strand of CM040436.1, from coordinate 27,451,805 downwards.
ATTTAATGTCGGTGTTTGTTGAATTTGGTTTGAAATGTTGATTAAGTCGGTTAATGTCGGTGTTTGTCGAATTTAGTTTGAAATGTCAATTAACGCCGGTAAATATTAGTGTTTGTTTAATTTGATTTGAAATGTCGGTTAATGTCAAATTATGTTTGAAATGTTAATTAATGTCAAATTATGTTTGATTATGTTTGGAATGTTGATTAATGTTGAGTTTCATTTGAAATGTCTGATTTATGTTGAATTTGTTGAGTTTTGTTTGGAATGTCGAATTTATGTTGGTTATATCAATTTTTTTTTGAAATATCAGATTTATGTCAGTTATGTCGAGTTATGTTTGAAATGTCAGTTTTATGTTGTTTGGAATGTCAAATTTAAATCGATTATGTCAATTTTAATTTAGAATGTCGATTTTATGTCAGTTATGTTGATTTTGGTTTAAAATGTCGATTTTATGTCAGTTATGTTTGAAATGTCGAATTTATGTCGGTTCATCGAATTTTATTTGAAATATCAAATTTATGTCGATTATGTCGATTAATTGTTTGGAATGTCAAATTTATGTCAATTATATCGATTTTGGTTTAAAATGTCGAATTTATGTCGGTTATATTGATTTTGGTTTAAAATGTCGGTTTTATGTCAGTTATGTTTGAAATGTCGAATTTATGTCGGTTTTCTCGATTTTTGTTTGAAATGTAAAATTTATGTCGATTTTGTCGATTTTTTTTTGAAATGTCAAATTTATATCGATTTTGTCGATTAAATGTTTGGAATGTCAAATTTATGTCGATTATGTCGATTATGTCAATTTTGATTTAGAATGTCGATTTTGTGTCGGTTATGTTTGAAATGTCAAATTTATGTCTTGACTTAAGTTTAAACTTAAATCTTGAGTTAATGTCTGTCTAAACTTAAATTAAAAAGTTTGGTTTAGATTAACTTGAGTTCATGTCTGTCTGAACTTAAGTTAAAAGGTTGAAAGTTAGATTCAATATTGATTGAATTAACTTGGGTTCATGTCTAGTTGAACCTAAGTTAAATTAAATGTTGATTGAATCTAATTAACTTGAGTTCATGTCTGTTTGAACTTAAGTTAAAAGGTTTGGCTTAATCAAAATAGACCTAATTAAGTTTTAAGCCTAGTTTAAATAGTACTTAAAGGTTAATTAAATCTAATAAATTAGACTTAATTAGAATTTCAGACCATCTAAGTCATTTTTAGGTAAGGCTTAAGTTTTAAACAAGTATAATTTGATTTAACCGAGATTTGTTTAGATATTAAGTCTTAGTGAATTAGACTTAATCATGGTTTGTATTTATTTAAACCTTAGTTGATTAAGATTTAATGATTTAATTAAGTCTAATGAAATAGACTTAATTAAGGTTTATGTTGGATTTGGGTTAGACTTAAGTTCATGTCAGGTTGAATCTTAAGTATGATTTAACTTAAGTCTAATGTGGGTTAGATTTAAGTTAGGTTTAAGTTAGGTTCATGTCAGGTTGAACCTCAATTTGGTTTGACTTAAGTCTAATATCGGTTAGACTTAAGTTAGGTTTGAGTTAGGTTCATGTCGAGTCGAACCTAAGTTTCGGTTTGACTTAAGTCTAATATGGGTTAGACGTAAGTTAAATTTTGAGTTTAGGTTAAGTTAGGTTCAAGTCAAGTTGAACCTAGACTTAATGTCGACTTAAGTTCAATATGGATTGAACTTAAGTTAAGGTTTTTAGTTTAGGTTAAGTTAGGTTCAAGTCAGGTTGAACCTAGACTTAAGGTCGACTTAAGTTCAATATCGGTTGAACTTAAGTTAAGGTTTGAGTTTAAGTTAAGTTAGATTCAAGTCAAGTTGAACCTAGACTTAAGGTTAACTTAAGTTCAATATGGGTTGAACTTAAGTTAAGGTTTAAGTTAGGCTCAAGTTAGGTTGAACATAAGTTTGGTTTGACTTAAGTCTAATATGGGTTAGACTTAAGTTAGGTTTGGATTAGGTTCATGTCAGGTTGAACCTAAGTATGGTTTGACTTAAGTCTAATATAGGTTACACTTAAGTTAGGTTTGGATTAGACTTAGGTTCAAGTCGGGTTGAACCTAAGTATGGTTCGACTTAAGTCTAATATAGAGTTAGACTTAAGTTATGTTTCAGGTTTAGTTAAACCTTAGTTAGTTAAGGTTTAATGATTTAATTAGTGTCAATAGGTTAAACCTAATTAGGTTTTATGTTTGATTAAACCTTAGTTAGTTAAGATTTAATAGTTTAATTAGGTCTAATGGGTTAGACCTAATTAGGGTTTATGTTTGATTAAACCTTAGTTAGTTAAGGTTTAATGGTTTAATTAGGTCTAATGGGTTAGACCTAATTAGGTTTATGTTTGTTTAAACCTTAGTTAGTTAAAATTTAATGGTTTAATTAGGTCTGACGAATTAGACCTAATTAGGGTTTATGTTTGATTAAACCTTAGTTAGTTAAGTTTTAATAGTTTAATTAGGTCTAATGGGTTAGATCTAATTAGGGTTTATGTTTGATTAAACCTTAGTTAGTTAAGGTTTAATGGGTTAATTAGGTTTAATATGTCTTTAAACTTAACTAAAGGTTTGATTTGTATTAAACCTAATTTAGTTAAGGTTTAATGGGTTAATTAAGTTTAATATGTCCTTAAACTTAATTAAAGATTTAATTTGTATTAAACCTAATTTAGTTAAGGTTTAATGGGTTAATTAATATTAAAGATTTGATTTTTATATTAGACCTAATTTAGGTAAGGTTTAATGGGTTAATTAAGTTTAATATGTCCTTAAACTTAATTAAAATGTTTTATTTTGGTTAATTAAGTTTAATATGTCCTTAAACTTGATTAAAATGTTTGATTTTTTTGTATTAAACCTAATTTAGGGAAGGTTTAATGGGTTAATTAAGTTTAATATGTCCTTAAACTTAATTAAAGATTTGATTTTGGTTAATTACGTTTAATATGTCCTTAAGCTTAATTAAAATGTTTGATTTTTTTATTGAACCTAATTTAGGTAAGGTTTAATGGGTTAATTAAGTTTAATATGTCCTTAAACTTAATTAAATTTTGATTTTTATATTAAACCTAATTTAGGTAAGGTTTAATGGGTTAATTAAGTTTAATATGTCATTAAACTTAATTAAAATGTTTGATTTTGGTTAATTAAGTTTAATATGTTCTTAAACTTAATTAAAAGGTTTGATTTTGATTAATTAAGTCTAATATGTCCTTAAACTTAATTAAAGATTTAATTTTGGTTAATTAAGTTTAATATGTCCTTAAACTTAATAAAAATGTTTGATTTTTATATTAAACCTAATTTAGGTAAGATTTAATAGGTTAATTAAGTTTAATATGTCCTTAAACTTAATTAAAGATTTAATTTTGGTTAATTAAGTTTAATATGTCCTTAAACTTAATTAAAAGGTTTGATTTTTATCTTAAACCCTAAGGTTTACTAGTTTAGCTAGGTTTAAGTTGTCTTTAAACCTAATTATTGTTTGAATTGAGTTGGATTCATCACTTGCTTAATCCATGATGAGATGGATTAAATATGTGAAAAAAAGGTTTTGAATTATTAATTTTAAAATTAATAAATCTTAACCTTATTTCAAAATGTCTTTTAGATTGTTTTGATGACCCGAGAATTGTTGTTTTAGGATTGTTGTCCAGTTATCCTAATGTTCTCAATCATTTTGCATTTAAATTTTCCAATTTTTCCAAAATTTATAATTATTTTTGAAAATAATTACAAAATATCATGGAAATTAGGAAATCATATCCTAAAGAGTTATCCTAGCCTTAGAAAAATCAGAAGATGTGTCTAAGGACTTAAAGGTCATTCCCTAAAACTTTAATATTTTTCTGACTTGTAAATAATTTTTAATAATTAAAATACTCCAGAGAGTATTTAATTAATTAAAAATTAAATACTAAGAATAAAATTATGATTTTAGTCTCATAATTTTCTTCTCTTCAAGAGCTTTCCAGAGGAATTTTTATTTTATTTTTATGACCTCTTGATCAAAAGATATTGAATTTTGAAGTTTTTAAGGATTTTTTGGATTAAATCCAGCCTGGAAAATCGAGGGCGTGACACACGTCCTCGTACCGTCGAATGGGCGTGTTGACCTCATTTTTGATGAGGTCTTCTCTTCTTCTCTTTAGTACTTAGGATCTAGCCTTAGGCTTTTCCTTTGACTGTCTTAGAAGACTAGAATTGGGACCCACCTTTTAGAAATTCAAACCACTTCTTAACTCCCTGCAAACTCCACAAACTTGACTGTAGACCCCTAATCACCTGGAGGATTGAAATCAAATGTGGAAGTTTAAAGGATGAGTTCCTATAGGACTCTTTGGCCTTAGATCGCCCCGGCGGCTCGGTCTCAGTGAAGGGGCTAGCTTACACACACAATACATTTATACACTACACCTACACACTACACTTCCACATACCTCCTAAAACCACACCCATACCCAACTTGACCTCCTGACTCATGTAGGTGATTCACATGGATGGTCCTTAACCCCTAAGCCCTCGCTAAGAGGGTTAGGAACAACATAGATGAATGCCTCAAATGGGTCCCTTCATGGCTCATATGGGCTTGATATGGCTTCATGGCTCAACCAAAATGACTTCTTTCCACTTACATCCACCCAATCTTCAATTTTCCAAATTTTCAATTTTTGACCCCGGACCCTACACCCGCTAAACTTACCCAAAACCCTCGAAATTACCCAAATTTCAAAAATTTCCAAATTACCCAAAATTCTCCAAAATCATTCCCAAACATTTCCACATCACTTAAATTGATCATCCATACCCAAAAATACCAAAAATTCCAAGAAAACCTCCCAATACCCTCCAAATACCCAAAATACCCCTCTCGACCCAAAAATCCAAAAATTCAGAAAATTCCCAGAAAATTCCAGAAAATCCCAAATATTCCCAATTTCATTTTGTCCAACTACACCATGGGCCAATTTTGTCAATTTACCATACTTTTGTCAAAACCCCCAATTTGACCCATTTTAACCCAAAGTGAACCCAATGTCAAACCAAACCTACCCAATTGACCCCAATTTTGGTCCAATTCAATTCTAAACTTCAATTCAATATCCCAAATATCAATCTAGACCAAATCCAAGCCCAATTTGATTGACATTTGGATCCAATTTCACTTTTGGCCTTAAAGCCCAATTTGGACTCATGACCCAAACCTAATCCAAACTCACCCAATTCAACTCCAATTAACCCCAAATCTTTTCTAAATCTTCCTTAACATTCCCACAAACAAAAAACTAACATGATTTGCCCAAAATTTAGACCCAAACCCCACTCAAACTCAACCCAAAGCTAAAAGGCCCAATTTTGACCTAAACCCAAATCTAACCCAAATGAGCCCAAACCCCAAAATCAAAGCCCAACCAAAGTCAAAACCTCTTTGAAACACTCCCATAAACATTTCTCAACATTGATTTTATATCAATTTCAACCCTAGCCCAACATTAGCCCAAGTTAGCCCAATTCGACCTACATAGGCCCACTTACCAAATAAATCCAAATTCAAACCAATTCAACTCCAAATCACACCAAATTGATTCCAAGCCCTTCATAGAACATCCCTAAACCAATTATGACATTTATTTGACAAAGTTCTTCACAAAATCTTTACCCAAATGCCCATCCTAAAATCAAAAAGCCCATTTCCCTTAAACTTTCCTAAAAGCCCACTTCACCACATTCAAAAGCCCAAATCCATCCAAAGCCCACATGGCATTTCTCCTCATCATCCATTTAATCAAAATCACCCCTAAGTTTCAAAATCATCAATTAAACCATTCCAAATCAAGCTTCATGAAAATTTTCACCAAAATATCCAAAATTCTTAAAACCCATTTCCATGAAATCGACTCAACTTTCCCCAAGCCAAAGACAAGCCATGCAAGCCATGGACAAGCCACATGAAGCCATGGAAGGCTCGACATGTGACCATGCCATTAATGGTAAAAGGAGGGGCCCCTTTCCTAATCATTCATTAAGCATTTTTTACCTTAAGCATGTCACACACTAAACCATGTTTAGCCACCTCATCATGGATAGAGACCACACCACTCTCCCTCGGGCCGACCCAACCGATCCTCTCAGCCCAAAATCGTGCCATGGGGAGGTGCACCCAACCCAAACCAATGGGTCGACCAAATTAAGGCCAAAATGACCCCCTCCCCATTCCATTTTAATTCAAAGCCTTTACACATGGCAATTGCCAATCGATCGCACAAACCTCCAACCCCGACCCACCCGGACCCGAGGGTGACCCATGCTCGCCGGCCACCCGCCCGGATCGCCGGAAAACACCATGGCCGAGACCTCGGGAGGAGCCAAAGTTTGGAATTCCCACTCGCCGAGCCGCCCCATGCCAAATGGTCACTATGGCCGTTCTTCTCTCACCAGAGCAGACTCGATCCCATGCCTCAACTCCCCCCGTAAGGCTCTCCGACCTCTCCTATTTAAACCCCTCACCCTCACGGCCATGGAGGAGAGTTACAAAACCTCGCCGAAACTCGCCAAAATTGTTCCAAACCCTTCTCCACCCTTAGAGCAAGCTGAGCCCCGATGTCAATTTGCCCTAATCCCCACCGATAAAATCCAATTTCCCAACCGAAATTCCACCCAAAACCAGGACACTTCTCCACAAGTGAGCCAATCCCCAAATCGATTGGTTCTACACCTTCACTGCGACCAAGGGAAGGTGTCCACCAAGCAAAGCCCCATCTCCGAGCCACCCAGCTTGCTCCAGCCTCCAAGCTTTGTGATCGGGCTTGGTCGAAATCACACCTGCACAATTCACCGTACCGTGAGACTTCATCCGGAGCTTGTCGGGATCCAATCGAAGGTGCAACAACTCTCGATCGAAGCCACACTTCTCTGAGCAAAGGTTTGAGCTAATTTTTCATCCCGAGCTTCTAGAGATTCTCCATTTCGAATGCTTTAATTTCAATGCATGATAGCCATATAGATGTGTTCGTCTCTTCAAGACGAATCCATAGTAGCATAAGAACATGAAAATCCATCGAGTATCGAGTGAGATCTTAGGGATTTAGTGTGGACGCGCTCTGAGCGAGGACGCTCGAGGACGATGAACGGATGTCGTCCATTCAATACACGCGCTGACGAACGGCTCGACGGCGTCGGACCAGGAGACGGTAAGAGAACCGCGGGGCCCGGCCGCCGACTCGAGTGGCGGCGTCGAATGGGAGCGCGACACGCGGCGTTTCGAAGATGCCGAGGATGAGTCTGGCGCCGCGTGGATAAATAGAAAATTAGGGTATTTTTTGATTTATTTAATTCCCTAAACTTCAAAAATTCATAACTCGTGTAGAAAAATCGAAAAATAAAATAAAAATACCCTCTCGCTCAGTGAACGTAGGAGAATAATGTGGAAAAGAAATTATTTAATTTCATCAAGTATTTTATTTTTTATAATTTATTTACTCTCTCGCATACTTTTAATTCTCCATGCATGTATACAATTCACCATGGCATGAGACCATAAGGCTTTTGAAGCCTCCGAATTTGGGAACATTCCCCGAATTTTCCAAAGTCGAGGCCATCCCTATAAAAAGTTATTGATTTTTCAAATTCATGTTGCTGTTTTGAGTATTTTAATTCCAATAAATAGCATGTTGTGAAATAAATTCTAAGAAAATTTGGTGATGTTTCTTATGACCAGAGAACCCTAGGAAAAATAGGTTTTGACTTAGTTCATTTAAAACAACCCTAATTGGCTTAAACACCCAAAATGGGTCTTTAATTAATTAGAGTTAACCATGCATCAAATTGACTTGAAATCAATTCTCCACTGACCTTTAGGATCAGAGGAATCCACCATAAAAGTTTGAGGTCAATTGGACTTGGTTAGCCCCACTAATTGGGTTGATTAAGCCACTTAGCCATTTTTAAACTTTAAAAATTCATAACTTTTAAAATACCTTTCAAAAATTCACCAAATTGGTTTTGGAGCCTCTCTGATATCAGGGGAACCTAAGAAAATTAAAATTTCAATTTTCTAAGAAAGTTGATTTTTAATAATATTTTAATATTTTTAATAATTAAAAAATAATAAAAATCACAAAAATAATAAAATTCACCAAAATGTCACATTTTGAATTTTAATCACATAGGAACAAATCCCACATTTTTCTTAGGTCTATTAAGTGAGATATTAAATTTTAAAGCTTTAAGGTAATTTTAAAATTAAAAAAAAATGTATTTTCTAGCATTTTCACTAAAATAATTATAATAAATCATAAAAAAAAATTAGAAAATTATAAAAATTTGCTTCTCTGATTTCCTTGATATCAGAGAGATTTTTGAAAAATATAAAATTCATTTTTCAACATTTATTTTATTTTTAAATTAATTAACACTCCAAAACTTAAAATAATTATTATTAAAATAATATAATTCAAAAAATCACCAAAATTGGTCCAAGTGATCCTCTGGTCATTAGGAATGTCCCCAAATTTTCTTAAGGACAGAAACTTTCCCTTGGTCATGTTATTAAATTTTCCTTGAAAATCTCTATTTTCTACCAAAAATAATTATATAAATAAATTAAATACAGAAAAATCATATTTTCTCCTCTCATGTCTTTATTGACATATGAGTGAAGTTACATAAAAATTTCAAGTTCATTTGAGTTCAATTTAGTGAGTTATGAAATTATTAAGCTTAAAGGGTAAAGTGGTAATTAAATTTTTTAACCCTTAATTAAAACTTTAGGTTTAATAAAAGAAAATTAACAAGTAAAATATTTGATCCTAATCTGATTTGGATGATTGAAATTTAAATGATTAAAGGGTAGAAATCCATTAAGCAATTTTAAAATGATTAAACTTTAATTAAATAATGGATTAAATTTGGAAGAATAATAAAATTGGAATTATTAAAATAGGGATATTATTAGGAAGAGATTTATTCTTTAATTTAAAAATCCCTAAATTAATTATCTCATTAATATTCAATTCTTAATTAAAATGATAACTCAAATTTAAAATATTAAAAGACTTAATCATTAAACTAAAATTAAATTATTAAACTCTTTTAAAAATTTCAATTAAAATTAAAAATTAAAATTAAATTAAAATTAAATTAAATTAAATAAATTAAATTAAATTAAATTAAATTAAATTAAAGATTAAATTAAATTAAATTAAATCAAATTAAATTAAATTAAACAAATTAAATTAAATTAAATAACTTAAATTAAATTAAATTAAATTAAATAAATAAAATTAAATTAAATTAAATTAAATGAATAAAATTAAATTAAATTAAATTAAATTAAATGAATAAAATAAAATTAAATCAAATTAAATTAAATTAAATTAAATTAAATCAAATTAAATAAAAATTAAATCAAATCAAATTAATTAAACATCAAATCAATTTGACTTGAACTATATTGAATTAAATTAAATTAAAACTCAATTAAATTAAATTAAATTAAATTAAATATAACATCACCTAAAACGTAAAGAAATTAAATATAAAGCAACTTGAACACTATTCAAAATTTAAACCCATTAACTTAAATCAAATCATTCGAATACCAATTTACCCTCGAAAACTTTCGTTATTATAACTCCTAAACGTAACATTAAATGAAATGTTACTTCACTCATAGGATATTCAAATGTCCTAGTTCACTCGAGCAAGTTAACAAAACTCGAATTCCTGACGATTAATTCATTTGTATAATTAAATTCATTTCGACTTAAAACAATCCTAGAAATATTGAAAGATGTTTAAGATTCTTCTTAAACACTTTCTCAATATGATAGGATGTTTATAAGAACAATTGGACTTAATTATTCTTTGATGAAGAAAATCGTCCTTAAACAAAAACACAAAGAACCTAGACATCATAGGAGATGACTAGCTATAGGATTAGGAATTTGGTAGAAAACCATAACCCTTACCTTAGCTTTACCTAGGAACATGCTTAAATATTCTAATTGTGTTTTAAGTGCACTTGGGATGACTGGAAGACCCTCCAGTACGCTTTTATTTTATTGCAATCTACTTTATCGCAATTTACTTTCTTGCAATTTCATTAATCGCATCGCACTTACTTTTCGCATGATAAACAACTCGTTGCATGAAAACCCACACATTTAGGATAGACCCTAAAACCGAAACCAAAACTAAGTCAAAAGTCATTGCAAGATAAAATTCACCGCCACAACATTTCAAAATATAAAACAACTCAAAATTTAATCACAAACTGTAACACAAAACTACAATTACAACTAAATTAAAACGTCCCGTTGGATGATCGGGAATACCTCGGATGATGTAACCTACGTGTTGCTAACGGGATTTCCCACTGCCTAAATGAAAGTGTGGAACTCATTCAGCCGAGTTTAGCAAATTCATCCGGACTAAGTGAATCCGATAAAAATAATGATGCCTGAAGGATGGAACCGCGGATCTTAACCGGTGTCGTTACAATCAACTTTAAGATTTGTTTTAATTAAAACATAAAAAACACTTGGAAATCAAGACTTCTCTAAACCAAAACACTTTTCTCATCCCTCGATTTATGATTTCTAAAACTAAACCTCTCGCAACAACAAGGAGCTCCTGAGCATGGTGGGCAAAGACGGCCATCGTCATCGAAGAAACCCGAATCTACATCACAGAAACTTTCCTAGAATTAAATAACCAAGCCATAGGATTTCGAGGTAGTTTGCCTAGTGCAACATAAATCCTCAACCTCTTCGTTAGGCACTTGTATCGCAAATTAAGCCCTAACCTGGTCTTAGGATTCCGAGGTAGTCGTTCGGTACGACATAAACCTTCACATCTTCAAGGCTATTTGTATGATCCTATCATATAAATATAAATCCTAATTAACTAAAATTGGCAAAATCAAAACATTTAAATAAATATTAGGACTTTCCTAAATCCAAGCCAAACAATATGATAGTCGGGAAATTACCGAAGTTCACTTCGAATCTGTGATTTCTCCTGCTTTTCTTCCTTTGGATTCACAAAACAAAATGTTCCAAACTCGATCCATTCCCTATCGAAATTCCAAAATTCAATCCCTCGAAAATCTTAAACTTCGAACTCCTTGAGAGCAGTAATTATCGATTATTAGCGAGAGTTTTCTTAGGTGATTCCCATCACTTAAGATGTAATTAACTATGCGGGCTTGCCCTTATAGGGAATTTTAAAGAACCTGTGTAATATAAACCCCGTTTAATGTTTTCATATTAAGCAGGGAATTTTATTCGCTTATAAAATTGGTTCGCGTACCAAACGGATGTCACAAATCTTCTAGTTTATTTAATCGAGCCCCACCGTCATAGCGATGTGTCTATCCTTAGTGGATAGATACACTGGCTCGTGGTGCGGTGCTCGTTTATATAAACTATTCTGGGATGTGAGATCGGCTTAATCTCATATCTTAAAACCTTCAAATTTAAAGTTATTTTCAAAATCAAATACTACTTTTCAAATTATTTAATTTAATTAAATTAAAAATATGCCGACAGACTTCGTTAGCGACCCCCTTTTAAAATAACACACAACCTAAAAATATGCCGACAAGATTTCGGCGACTCACGTGGGAAAATTCCTCTCTCCATTTTAATCGATAATTCGTTTTCAAAAATCGAGAAGTGCATCCATCTCCTTAGTGGATCAAACTACCCTTCTTTCCGTTGGAATACTATGTTCATTTCTATCTTGAATGAGTATAGCCAACATTCTCTCGGATTTAGGAGCCACCGTTTAGACACCCCTAAACAGAGAGGTTCCGAGATCCTTTTACCTCATTTTCGAGGTGGGGTGGACCCCTAATCAGTGTTAGTCTAGAATGATCCTTCGAGTCGAGAAGTCTTGCTTAAGACTTTCTTTTCCTTTCCAACTCGAATCGGATTCCTTACCTTCTCTACACCTTTCGAACATTCCGTTCTAAATAAACAAACCCTCTAATAAGTGATTCTTTTAACAAATGATTCCTTCTTATAAATACATGAACAAGAATGAGTTCGACTCTTTTCAATTCCTTTCTTTTCGTCCTAAAGAAAAGAAGCATAGCTCGGGATCGACAACCGTAATCTACCCTACGTAAATGGAAGCCCCGAAACCGATTTTCTCCTTCACCAACGGACCGGACTTCGCTATCTATAAGGATGAGTCGCCCGACAATGGGATCATCCGATTTGGACATGGATTCGAAAACACGAATGTCAAGGTCACCGACGTCTCCTCTTTGCACCGACGAACAAGGTATCCGAAGCCGAGGAGCCACTCGCTCGAGTTCAACCTTAGGTCGACCCAAGAGTTTCCTCCTCGCAAAGGATCCCGACTAGAGGAGTACCGCCGTCCGCAGAGGACCGTTCTTACTACCCCCACCGGTCTAGTTGTTTCCGCACCTACCCCGACTTCCGCCAAATCAAAGGGGAAAGAAATCCGTAACTATGGTAAACTCCGTTACCGTGGAGGGTACGGATCTTCTCGTAAGACCTTCGTTTTCGAAATCGGGTCCGAGCTCAAAGATTCCATCACCGACAAGGACCCAAAGAAGAAACGAAGTAGAAGGATCGCCGGAGAAGCCGTAGCCGCCGAGATCGCTTTCCTGAGGAAATTCCAGTAGCCGCCGTAATATACACCGCCGCTCGACTACATACCATTTTTGGGAGGAAGCAGGTTCCATCCCCTCTCCGCCGCAGAGGATGAGGAGAATGTTCGCAAGATTGCCGCCACACCGCCTCGACCCGCATATTACCACGATAGCTCGCAAGAAAAGGACTAGAACTACGCCGTTTGCTCGACCGCAAACTTTGGTAGAAAAGTTAGCAAAGAAGGAAAACCGCCCCGTATCGGAGATTCTACGAAGGATAGTGGCGGTGCCGCAAAATCCCTTCTGGGCCCCGAGTAGAGCCCGCCGTCATGACAGTAAAAGCCAAGCAAGAGAATGAAGGCTAGTCCGCCCGTCGTAGTCTCGTGATTACAGACTAGTGAGGATACCACCTTCCAAAGATTCGGCCGACTGCACCATCCGGTCCTAGACCTTTGTCGCTAGAAGGATGGTATGGCGTCCCACTACCGGGCGCTAAGATCGAAACAACGAACTCGAGAAAGAAAGTCTCGCCAGAGGCCGGAATCGAAGAAAGTGCTACCGCGATAAAGGGGACTCGTGAAAAGGGACCCTAGCAGCCTATCGCACGACAACCGCAAAGACACACGTAAAGCTCCGCTAGAAGATGCCATGGAAAAGCCGAGAACCGATATCCGACGATCGGCAAAAGAAAGAGAAGAAAAGTTCGGAGATGAGATCGATTCATCGGAGTTCATGGACGTCGAATATGCGTAAATCAATATGGTCGAGACACGAGCTTCATCGCCTTCGCAAGGTGCTCCCGCAACTCGCGTAAAGAGAGGAGCCGGAACCGATGAGAAGACAACTTCAGAAAAGGACGACACGATCGCTCAAATGGCGAAAAGGATGGAAGAGATGGCCGTAGCTCCGGCCACTCTCCGCAGTCAAGTACAACCACATGAGAGACACCCCGCAGGTCATTCACATCGTAGACGGAGGAAAGGAGATTACATCCGTCAATGGGGATGACCAACTAAAAAGGATACAACACAAAGTATGATCCCCGAAAAGGATATCAAGAACTCGGTAGAACAAGCAGTGCGAGAAGCCTTAGCACAATCGAAGAACGGGACATCCATTCTGGACGGCAGACCTTACCCGTAAGAATTCGACGCCGTCCAATACCCGAAAGGCTTCGTACCACCTCTCGTTCAAGACCTTCGACGGAACCGGAACCCCCGACAAGCATGTTGCACACTTTCGTGCCGCTTGTCGCAATGCCGGCGGGAGCGATGCACTACTCTTCCGACAGTTCGTCAGCAGTCTGTCAGGAATCGCTTTCGACTGGTATGCAGAATTATCCAATGGTTCGGTGAAGACGTTCTCAGAACTAGAGAACCTCTTCATCAAGCGATTTGCCGGAGGTCAGCACCACATCACTATAGGTGATTTAGTGGTAGAGAAACAAAGGCCGAATGAAACTTTGGTGGATTACATACTTCGATGGAGGAACTTAAGCATGAAGTGTGAACCACAACCGCAAGAACAACATGCAATCGAGCATTTTACTTAAAAGCATTCACGGCCCGATAAGCACTTCTCCTCAAAGGATTCACTATTAAGACTTTCGAGAAGTTTTTAAGCAAGGCCGAAGCTTGCAAGAAGAGGCGAAGCAATTAAGTTTTGCCGACAAGACGGACAAGCGTAGCTCGGTGAAGACCTTCGAAAAGAAATCCGGATCATTGCAGCAGCTGATAAAGGCAAGCAACCGATGCAAATACCATCTGAACGGCCGCAAAGAACCACAACAGAATTACCAACGAACCCCGGTCCAAATATCGACCGACTCCGCAAGTATGAACAACCGCCTCGTCCGCAACGTACATTAAGGGAGCTTCGAGCAGAGAATATCCGTTCAAAAATGAAGCAAGCATCGAAAATGTTCCGTAGCCTAATGAAGACTCCAGATTTCCAACTGCCGTAACCTAAAAGACCGAGAGGAAGTCAACAAGAACGGTGATCCCAACTTTTGCCCCTACCATCTGGATGCTTCGGCACAAGATAAAAGATTGCATTACCTTTAAAAGTTGGCTCAACGACAACCTTCTGAAAGGAAATATAACAATCCCGAAGGAGTACATGAAGGAACCCCGTAAAGGAGGTTCCGTCAATGTTATCTCAACCGATCCCGTCATTCCGATAGATCCCTATGCAACCGACGATGGATGGACTACCGCCTCGGACGAGGTCTTCGAAGAAGATTTTAGACAAGCATCCGAACCGCTTCGGTGCGAGCTTCAATTCGCAGTTCGAGACATGTTAAACCGGTACTATCACTTGCGATAGAAGAACCACCTCGACAGAGATGATCGAAGAAAAGAAGAAAATCGACGAAGAAGAGGGGACCGAGACTCCTAAGGCTGGACTAGGGGCCGCTTATCCTAAGATAGTTGTTTCCGATTCGGGGAGAAATCCCTCGAACCTCTCGATTTTGTATGATTATCTCGCTCACTTCGGTGGGATCATATAATGATAAGGGTGATGGCGTTGGCTACGTTTTGACCGTTTCTAACGATTACGTAACTAGCAACAATCCGGACATCGACTTCGATACCAACAAAGAATTCTCAAATCATACACGATCTCGACGAGCAAAATAACGAAGAAGACATCCATCAAGGAGGCTACGAGAGTTCAACAAGCAACGGATCTATCTCGCGAGTTTCGAGGAGCTCCAGCTACGATAGAGTTAGAGCCTTCGCATTTTGAAGATAATCCGAAGAGCTTGTCATTCCGATTCGAGAGGAGACACCGACAAGTTCAACACTAGATTCGAAGAAATTACGAAGTCAACTCGAGAAATGGAAAAGTTCTACCTCCAAGAATGGGTCCAAAAGACAAAGGAAAGGTGTGGTTGTTCAAGAAGAACCAACCCCACAGAAGAAATACCCATTCGAGAAGAAGCCGAGACGCATGAGAACAAAGTGGACTACAACGTGCTAGCCCATCTTAGGAAACTACCGGCCAAACTGAGCTTTTACGATGCTCTCATCTTATCAAAGGAGATGAGAGAAGCTCTGATCAAGGCCTTACTTGATCCGTAAATTTACTTAGCTCAAATGGCCGGAGATTCCTTAGATGAGGTTTGCTCATTAAAGGAACAACGAGGCGTTACCTTCACTGGACAATGACCTACTACTTGGGATGGCAGATCACAACCGACCGTTGTACATTTCAGCTACAATCGGGAAGTTTACACTCTCCGCAGTATTGGTGGATCCAGGAGCATCAATCAATATAATGAGTCTTCGAACACTCGCATACTTGGAAATTGATGCTCGCGAGCTCGGCGTACAAAATGTTATTAAGAGGATTCAACCGTAAAGGAGAAAGAGCCCTCGGTCAATAACGCTATCGATGAAGACCGGTGACTTAGCAAAGACAACCGCAAAATTTCACATAATCGATTCGAAACGTCGTTCAACGCTCTACCGGGCCGACCATGGATACATGAAAACAGGATGGTACCATCATCTCTACACCGATGCATCAAGTACTACGATGGAGGGGAACAAGGCATCAAAGGTGACTTGCAACCATTCTCCGTACATGAGATTGGAATCCATGAAGATGCAACTTATTATGCACCACCAAAGAAAACGATCTTCTCCGCAGATACCGTAACAAATGAAGCAAAGAAAGTTCAGGACAACGAAGAACTCGAAGTTCTAGTCCAACAAGCCACTCACCACTCCCTTCCGGCGAGATGGTGAAGGTTTCTCCACAACTCGCATCCGAAGTCGAGGCCGGGGACGAGGCCGTGGTAGAGACGTTAGGACAAGCTGGACAGAGGAAACCACCCATCAATGTTGATCGGGAAGATAGTTCCAAGAAGAAAAAGAAGTCAAGCAAGAAGCAAGCAACAATAAGTCAGAAGAAGCCGCAATTCAAGATCTCCCTCGAAGATGAAAAGAATGAAGAATATAAATCAATGTACGAGAAGATTAACCACTACGTACATACTATGACCCTAACCTCGATCCATTCTAACAAAATCGAGGGTATGGTGGTCAAAGAGGTACGTAACGATGGTGCAAGGCCAATCAAATTCTACCGTGGTGCTTCTTCCTCCAAAACTGAAAATCATGTACAATTTGAAGATGTCACTTCATCGAATTAATGGAATTACCTTTTGAGTGGTACTCTCCCCGTGTTCAAAATTTAATTCAACGTGGTTTCTTACCTCGACAATGGACAAAAGGCCAATCACAACATTTTGAAAAGTTATGGAATAACTCCTGCCGTCCACCCAATTCAAAGTATGGACTCGGATCTCGGCACGCAGGGTCGGCCGACGATACCGAATTTTGCTTGGTTGTCACTTGCGAGTCCAATGAGAACCGCATGGAAACTACGTACGAACTCGAAGATTTACAAATTGGAGACGCTCCACCGAATTCGAAGAAGAAATTAAATCCACAATAGATGAGTTAACTGAAGTTAACTTAGGTACTAGCGAAGAGCCTCAGACCTACCTTTGTTAGCTCCTTACTCAACAAAGAAGACTCCGAAGAAATAATCAAATTATTAATGGAATTTAAGGACTCGTTTTGCTTGGAACTACGATGAAATGCCGGATCGGCTCCGCAGGTTGCAGCTCATAAGCTAGGAGTGGATCCTACTTCGCTCCAGCCGTACAAGGTCCCGTAAGAATGCGTCTAGAAATCGAACAACTTGTCATAGCCGAAGTTAAAAAGCTAATAGACGCTAAATTTGTCCGTGAAGAACAATACCCGACTTGGTTAGCCAATGTAGTGCCGCCGAAAGAAGAATTGTCGATCGAATTTGTGTGGACTTCGTAGATTTAAACAAGGCATGTCCAAAAGATGAATTCCTCTACCGATCCCATAATTAATGATCGACATTGCTTCAACACATGAAATATTTTCATTCATGGATGGATCTTCGAGATACAACCGCATAAAAATGGCTCCGTAAGATGAAAAGCTTACAACATTCGAACGCCGATCGGAGTATTTTGCTACACAGTAATGCCATTCGGACTGAAGAACGCAGGAGCAACCTACCAAAGAGCAATGACAAGAATTTTTGATGATCTCATCCATAATCAAGTCGAATGCTACGTGGATGATGTGGTCATCAAAAGCAAAGTAATGGAAAACCACCCGTATGATTCGAGAATTGTTTTCGAACGATTAAGACAATTTAACCTTAAGATGAATCCTTTAAATGCGCCTTCGGCGTCACCTCCGGAAATTCTTAGGATTCGTTGTCCGACATCGTTGAATTGAAACCGACCCGAGAAGATTAAAGCTATCTTAGAAATGCCGCCTCCCAAAACCTTAAAACAACTACGATCTTTTCAAGGGAAGTCGGCATATCTTCGACGCTTTATCTCAAACTCCGTCGTAGGTGTCACCTTTCTCGACACTAGTTAAAAAGGACGCCAAATTTATTTCGGGAAGAGAAATGCCGTAAGGCCTTCGAGGACATTAAACAATATTTAATGACACCTCCCGTCTTAGCAGCCTCGGCCTCGTGTAGACCGTCGATACTTTACACCGCGGCTCTAGACGACTCTCTCGAGCCCCGTTAGCCTGTGTCAATGATGAGGGTAAAGAAAATGCTCTCTACTACTTAAGCCGTCGTTTACTTCCGACGGAAGTAAGGTATCCCGCAATCGAAAAGCATTGTTTGGCCCCGATCTTCGCCGCTCAAAAGCTCGTGCATTACATGCTTTCTCATAAGGTCAACCCGATCTCGAAGTTTAATCCATTGCAATACTCGATGACTCGTCCAACACTTTCCGACAGACTTGCCGATGGTCAATGATATTATCGCAATTCGATATAACTTTCGTGCCTCGCGTGCCGTAAAGGGACAAGTCTTAGCAGACTTCCTCGCAGACGACACCTTTTGCCAGCAGAATCTCCTCTCAATGATGATTTGCCGATGAACAAATAATGAACCTAGAAGACCTCGATGATCGACGTTGGGAATTATATTTCGACGGAGCATCTTCAAGACACAAAGACGAAGAATCGCAAGTGATAGTGCACCGGTAAGGCAGAATCGGGCTAATCTTTATAACGCCGGAGCGGGGATGTTAAGATACTCCTACCACTCGACGGAACCGTGTACAAACAATGAAGCGTAATACGAAGCCCTCATAACAGGATCGGAATTAGCTATTCAAATGGGGATAACGTACATCAACATCTACGGGGATTCGCAGCTTAATCATTCAACGGATCGCCGGACAATACATAATTTTAAAGCCAAGACTCGAACAATACTTCCAAAGATGCCATACAACTCGTTGGAACAGATTCCAAATGTGACAATCTACAAAATTCCTAAAAGAAAACGCTTTAAGCAGATGCGCTAGCCCGTCTCAGCAAAAGAATTTTCCCGTTTGCAAGATGAATCAGTAGAAGTGCCGGCTCACTGACGTCAGTCCTATCACGACTCGACATGACACAATACACAAATCGAAAAAGAAAAAGAATCACAGAAGCAGTGATGTAAAAACACGAAGATCGAGCGACAACTATCGATGACTACTCCGCAAACAGAAAGCTACCGTACGATAAGTCGCTAGCCCATCGATCAAGAAAAGAACTCGTCTTACGCATTAATAAACAACACATTATACGTAAGGTCTTTTGATCAAATGCGGCTAAGGTGCTTAAGCGGGTCCGAGGCCCGTGAAATCGTTAAAGAGGTGCATTCGGACTCGTGGCGCTCACCAGCCGGGTCCAAAGATGAAAATGAAAATTAAAAGACTAGGGTACTACCGGCCCTCGATGATGACCGACCGCATGAAAATCGCCAAGAGCCGTCATCAATGCCAAGTGCACGGAGTGGTTCTACACCAACCTCCAAATGTGCCGCACCCGACACCGCGTCGCGGCCATTCGAATGTCAGGGCACGTATATAGTGGGTCCAATGAACCACCATCTTCAAAAGGACATCGTTTCATTCTTGCGGCTACAGCATTACTTTTCCAAGTGGGCAGAGGCAGCTCCACTTAGAGAAGTGAAAGCACACCACGTGCTACGCTTTTCAAGAACCAATTTGTCTACCGTTTCTGAGTGCCGCGTGCAGATCATCTCGTATAATGGGCCGCATTCGAAGCACACAAATCAACAATTTTGTCGAGAGACACGGAATCGACCGGCGATACTCAACAATTTACTACCCAAGAGCAAACGGTCTCGCCGAGGCTTTTAATAAAACTCTCGTTCAAATCTTAAAGAAAACCTCGGACGATAATAAGAGAAATTGGCACGAGAAATCGTTAGAAGCCTTATGGGTCTACCGGACAACCTTCGTAACTCCTACTCAAGCTACACCTTACGCTCCGGTGTATGGGTCCGAGGCAAGTGTTACCTTTAGAGGTTCAGCCTTCCTTCACTCGTAATTGCAACTTGCAAACAAGATCACAACGTAAGAGAACGCCAAATTACGACTCGAAGAATTAGAAGGCTCGGAAGGGAAAAGACTTGCAGCCGCAACGTAATTTAGAACTATACCAAGCTAAGATGGTTCAAGCCCATGACAAACCGGTCCGCCCAAGAACCTTCAAAGTTGGTGACTTAGTTCTCGTTCTCAAGAGACCTATTCTCGCACACCGCAAGATAAGAGGAAAATTCGAACCCACTCGGAAGGACCGTTTGTGGTCGAAACAAGATACTCGTGAGGTTCCTACCGCCTAGTGAATCGCCGTGGAGAACGACATATGCTTCCGATCAACGGACGATACTTGAAAAAGTATTACGCTACCCGATGTTTCGAAGGAATGAATTCTTCATCCCTAAGAAACACGGCGAAGTAATTACTTATGATCGGGTCCGAACCCAAAAATAATAAAATGTGTTAAAATAAATAAAATCATGATAATAAAGTTTCCTTGTTTTCTCTTCCAAATCAAAATCTCTTCCCTGATCTTATCCTACTTCATTCCTGTTAAATTTAAAAAAAATACAAGAAGTAATAAAAAAATGTCTTTAATAAACATTTTCTTAATGTTCTTGTTCTTAAGATGTACCCTCGATCCTTTTCCTTGTCTTTTAGCAGGGAAATGTCGAACGGCGGTTGGTCCCGAACTTTAAGAATGGCGTAAGCCTCGCACTCGATGAAAAGAGGGTGAAAGATGGAGCGATAATCGAGATCGACTCGGATTTCGCACCAGCGAGCCTACAAGACGAGGAAAGTGACCGGGTCCCGCTAACCGAGAAGAACTAACCGGCGTACAAAGTGATGAAAGTGGGTGGCCCAAGCCACCAATCCAACAACAAGAAAAGAAAAGCAAACACAGAAGAAGATAAGAAAATGAAGTCCGTAGTCGCTACAGCGGAGGGCAGGCTTGTCAGCGCCGCGCCCACAGAGATTCAAGAAGTGCGAAGAGCTACTCTCACAACAACGCAACAAAGAAATAAGAATCGCCGTATCCGTAAGATGTTAACAAAACTAGCTGCGGACCCGCGACGAGACAAGCTTGCTAATGCCGCACATACACTTCGAGGACACCGGCTCACCAGAACCCGAAGAAAGGAGGCCGCTCCTAGGATAACGTAAAGAATCGTGGAAATCTCCCGAAGATCGAAGAAAGAAGGCTACCACACCACCGGATAGAACCACCAGCAATGCATGACCTTGTTGCAGAGCAACCCCGGGGATGTCCCGACAGCATCATCCCCGAGGAGCCGAGGTATGCAGGAGAACGTGAAGGGATTGAACCGTATATCCCACAATATGTCACGAGCCTCGCCATCCGCAGATCATTCCGGAATACGAGCCGGAGAGAATGCGAATGTTGAAAAGAAAACCTTCGAATACTTCGAGAGAATTAAAGGAAGAAGAATCAATATACTAGAGGGCCTCGAGCTACATACCGACGTATTCTCCGAGTATGAACAACAGCAAATCGTGGATTGTATCCGGATTTGAAAAGAATGGGCCGAGCAGTGCCGCCTAAGGGAAAATACCTACTCGTAACCCCGCAGATGGATGCCGTGGAAGGGAAGAATCACAATACAATGAGGATGCTGCTACAACTTTGCTGAAGACAGGAAGGGAAACCCACCGGGAATACTCCGTCATGGGCAAGTAGATTCGATGCCATTAGTCATCAAGAGAATGGTAAAAAGATTGATAACATGGAGGGTATCGCCAGCAGATTGCATACCCAATACCGCATTATCAACATCTACAAACAAAGTGATCGCATACCCCCACATATAGATCACCACGACTTCGTCGACCTTTCTACTACGCCTCTTTCTCGAATGAGTGTGACATCATGTTCGGATCCGACCTCCGGATAGCAGCCCAGGTGAGTTCCGAGGGCCAGCAAAGATACCTTTACCGGTAGGTTCCGTCATGATACCGAAGGGCAACGGAGCGTATATCGCTAAGCATCGCATACCAGAGTGCCAGTGAAGCGGATCTCGCTACTTTCGTGAGAATGGATGACGAGAAAACACCTTACCATTTCCAACTGCACCCGTAGCTAGAGAACCTCCGGCCTTACGAGCCGTGAGTTACATGGGAAATATCACACCTCCAACGTACATTCGACTCGGCATCCTCGCCAAGGATAGCTTGGAAGGTGATGTTATTAACCATGTACCCCACTATTCGTACATGGATTTTTCGACGTATGCTTCTTCGATGGACCAACAAAGATCATACATAGTCCGTTTCGAGTCTACATGGATTGTATGAAATGTATTCCGCATCGAGTTGTATGATGTATTTTCAACATGATTGGAATGAAAGTGACCATGTCACATTTTTGGCCTTCACCTCTTTTGTGCAAATTGATTGGGAAACACCATTAAAGTTAAATGAACTTCGAACAAAGAACGAAAAGAAATAAAAAAAGGATAAAAGAAAACTTTCTTTAAAGATCTAAAAATGACAAACACCAAATTCACATGAACATTAAATAAACGATAAAATAAAATTTGAATCATTAAAAGATAAACGAAATCAACATAAATGTTAAATCAAATCACAAATCAAATTCTCAACCGAATTCCAAATCCACTCCCGATCAAGTTTCAAATTTGATCTTCCAAATTTTAAATCAAATCTTAAATCAAATTTCAATCGAGTTCAAACTCATCCTTCCAAATCTCAAATTCAATCTTTCCGCATTTCAAGTCTCAATCAAGTTCAAATTCAATTTCTTCCAGCATCTCGAATCAAATATCAATCAAATCAAATTCAAACTTTTGGGTCGAGGATTTTACATCCAAGACCGCACCGCTTTAGGATTCGTTTCCTATCGCACCGAAATACATCAAATTCAAACTTTTGGGTCGAGGATTTTACATCCAAGACTCGCACCGCTTTAGGATTCTTCTCCTATCGCACCGAAGTACATCAAATTCAAACTTTTGGGTCGAGGATTTTACATCCAAGACCGCACCGCTTTAGGATTCGTTTCCTATTGCACCGAAATACATCAAATTTAAACTTTTGGGTCGAGGATTTTACATCCAAGACCGCATCGCTTTAGGATTTGTTTCCTATTGCACCGAAATACATCAAATTCAAACTTTTGGGTCGAGGATTTTACATCCAAGACCGCACCGCTTTAGGATTCGTTCCCTATCGCACCGAAATACATCAAATTCAAACTTTTGGGTCGAGGATTTTACATCCAAGACCGCACCGCTCTAGATTCTTTCCTACCGCACCGAAGTACATCAAATTCAAACTTTGGGTCGAGGATTTTACATCCAAGATCGCACTCGCTTTAGGATTCATTTCCTATCGCACCGAAATACATCAAATTCAAACTTTTGGGTCAAGGATTTTACATTCAAGACCGCACTCGCTTTAGGATTCGTTTCCTATCGCACCGAAATACATCAAATTCAAACTTTTGGGTCGAGGATTTTACATCCAAGACTGCACTGCTTTAGGATTCGTTTCCTATTGCACTGAAATACATCATATTCAAACTTTTGGGTCGAGGATTTTACATCCAAGACTGCACTTCCTTAGGATTCTTTCCTACGACACTGAAATACATCAAATTCAAACTTTTGGGTCGAGGATTTTACATCCAAGACTGCACTGCTTTAGGATTCTTCCCTATTGCACTGAAATACATCAAATTCAAACTTTTGGGTCGAGGATTTTACATCCAAGACTGCACCGCTTTAGGATTCTTTTCCTATCGCACCGAAATACATCAAATTCAAACTTTTGGGTCGAGGATTTTACATCCAAGACTACATCGCTTTAGGATTCTTTTCCTATTACACTCGAAGTACATCAAAATTCAAACTTTTGGGTCGAGGATTTTACATCCAAGACCGCATCGCTTTAGGATTCTTTCCCTATCGCACCGAAATACATCAAATTCAAACTTTTGGGTCGAGGATTTTACATCCAAGACCGCATCGCTTTAGGATTCTTTTCCTATTGCACCGAAATACATCAAAATCAAATTCTCGAGGTTAAGGATTTTACATCCAACACCGCATTGTTCCGAGATCTCTCCTCATCGCAATGATTCAATCCGATCAATTCAATTTTCTTTCGAGGCCGAAGATGTTACATCTAAAACCTCGTAATTCCAATTTTCATTTCAAATCAAATCCTTCAAATTAATCTTGACAAACTTCAATCTAAATTGAAATTCCAAACTAAAATCTAAACTCACACATCAAAACTTAAATTGAAATAAAATAAAATCTAAACCGAAATTCCCCCAGGTCATGTGATTTGGGATTCACCTCATTTTCCTTTCCCCAGCGAGAGTTCAGGAATCTCCAATTTCAGAGATATACTTGCTACTCCCCAGCGAAAACTCCTCTATTTCGTCCTAAGTTTGTCACTTGGATGTTTGTGTTGGTTTTGTTGATCGCTTCGGTCAACACCAATACGCGCGGTGTGCTCCGTCACCACCACACCTATCGGGGTCCATTTGTCGACCTCATTTTCGATGAGGTCTTCTCTTCTTCTCTTTAGTACTTAGGATCTAGCCTTAGGCTTTTCCTTCGACCGTCTTAGAAGATTAGAATTGGGACCCACCTTTTAGAAATTCAAACCACTTCTTAACTCACCGCAAACTCCACAAACTCGATCGTAGACCCCTAATCACCTGGAGGGTCGAAATCAAATGTGGAAGTTTAAAGGATGAGTTCCTATGGGACTCTTCGGCCTTAGGATCGCCCCGGGTGGCCTCGGTCTCGGTGAAGGGGCTGGCTTACACACAGACTACATTTATACACTACACCTACACACTACACTTCCACATACCTCCTAAAACCACACTCATACCCAACTTGACCTCCTGACTCATGTAGGTGATTCACATGGATGGTCCTTAACCCCTAAGCCCTCGGCTAAGAGGGTTAGGAACAACATAGCTGAATGCCTCAAATGAGTCCCTTCATGGCTCACATGGGCTTGATATGGCTTCATGGCTCAACCAAAATGACTTCTTTCCACTTACATCCACCCAATCTTCAATTTTCCAAATCTTCAATTTTCCAAATCTTCAATTTTCCAAATCTTCAATTTTCCAAATCTTCAATTTTCCAAATTTTCAATTTTCCAAATTTTCAATTTTTGACCCCCGGGACCCTACACCCGCTAAACTTACCCAAAACCCTCGAAATTACCCAAATTTCAAAAATTTCCAAATTACCCAAAATTCTCCAAAATCATTTCCAAACATTTCCACATCACTTAAATTGATCATCCATACCCAAAAATACCAAAAATTCCAAGAAAACCTCCCAATACCCTCCAAATACCCAAAATACCCCTTCGACCCAAAAATCCAAAAATTCAGAAAATTCCCAGAAAATTCCAGAAAATCCCAAATATTCCCAATTTCATTTTGTCCAACTACACTATGGGCCAATTTTGTCAATTTACCATACTTTTGTCAAAACCCCCAATTCGACCCATTTTAACCCAAAGTGAACCCAATGTCAAACCAAACCTACCCAATTGACCCCAATTTTGGTCCAATTCAATTCTAAACTTCAATTCAATATCCCAAATATCAATCTAGACCAAATCCAAGCCCAATTTGATTGACATTTGGATCCAATTTCACTTTTGGCCTTAAAGCCCAATTTGGACTCATGACCCAAACCTAATCCAAACTCACCCAATTCAACTCCAATTAACCCCAAATCTTTTCTAAATCTTCCTTAACATTCCCACAAACAAAAAACTAACATGATTTGCCCAAAATTTAGACCCAAACCCCACTCAAACTCAACCCAAAGCTAAAAGGCCCAATTTTGACCTAAACCCAAATCTAACCCAAATGAGCCCAAACCCCAAAATCAAAGCCCAACCAAAGTCAAAACCTCTTTGAAACACTCCCATAAGCATTTCTCAACATTGATTTTATATCAATTTCAACCCTAGCCCAACATTAGCCCAAGTTAGCCCAATTCGACCTACATAGTGCCCACTTACCAAATAAATCCAAATTCAAACCAATTCAACTCCAAATCACACCAAATTGATTCCAAGCCCTTCATAGAACATCCCTAAACCAATTATGACATTTATTTGACAAAGTTCTTCACAAAATCTTTACCCAAATGCCCATTCTAAAATCAAAAAGCCCATTTCCCTTAAACTTTCCTAAGAGCCCACTTCACCACATTCAAAAGCCCAAATCCATCCAAAGCCCACATGGCATTTCTCCTCATCATCCATTTAATCAAAATCACCCCTAAGTTTCAAAATCATCAATTAAACCATTCCAAATCAAGCTTCATGAAAATTTTCACCAAAATATCCAAAATTCTTAAAACCCATTTCCATGAAATCGACTCAACTTTCCCCAAGCCAAAGACAAGCCATGCAAGCCATGGACAAGCCACATGAAGCCATGGAAGGCTTCGACATGTGACCATGCCATTAATGGTAAAAGGAGGGGCCCCTTTCCTAATCATTCATTAAGCATTTTTTACCTTAAGCATGTCACACACTAAACCATGTTTAGCCACCTCATCATGGATAGAGACCACACCACTCTCCCTCGGCCGACCCAACCGATCCTCTCACCTAAAATCAGGCCATGGGGAGGTGCACCCAACCCAAACCAATGGGTCGACCAAATTAAGGCCAAAATGACCCCTCCCCATTCCATTTTAATTCAAAGCCTTTACACATGGCAATTGCCAATCGATTGCACAAACCTCCAACCCCGACCCACCCGGACCCGAGGGTGACCCATGCCTCGCCGGCCACCCGCCCGGATCGCCGGAAAACACCATGGCCGAGACCTCGGGAGGAGCCAAAGTTTGGAATTCCCACTCGCCGAGCCGCCCCATGCCAAATGGTCACTATGGTCGTTCTTCTCCTCACTCGCAGCAACTCGATCCCATGCCTCAACTCCCCCGGAAGGCTCTCCAGCCTCTCCTATTTAAACCCCTCACCCTCACGGCCATGGAGGAGAGTTACAAAACCTTGCCGAAACTCGCCAAAATTGTTCCAAACCCTTCTCCACCCTTAGAGCAGCTGAGCCCCGAGTGTCAATTTGCCCTAATCCCCACCGATAAAATCCAATTTCCCAACCGAAATTCCACCCAAAACCGAGACACTTCTCCACAAGGAGCCAATCCCCAAATTGATCGGTTCTACACCTTCACTGCACCAAGGGAAGGTGTCCACCAACGAAAGCCCCATCTCCAGAGCCACCCAGCTTGCTCCAGCCTCCAAGCTTTGTGGATCTGGGCTTGGTCGAAATCACACCTGGGACAATTCACTGCACTGTGAGACTTCATCCGGAGCTTGCCGGGATCCAATCGAAGGTGCAACAACTCTCGGATCGAAGCCACACTTCTCTGAGCAAAGGTATGAGCTAATTTTTCATCCCGAGCTTCTAGAGATTCTCCATTTCGAATGCTTTATTTTCAATGCATGATAGCCATATAGATGTGTTCGTCTCTTCAAGACGAATCCATAGAGCATAAGAACATGAAAATCCATCGAGTATCGAGCGAGATCTGTGGATTTAGTGTGGACGGCTCTCGGCGAGGACGCTCGGGGATGATGAACTGGATGCCGTCCATTCAATACACGCGCTGACGAACGGCTCGGATGGCGTCGGACCGAGAGACGGCACGAGAACCGCGGGGCCCGGCCGCCGACTCGGGTGGCGGCGTCGAATGGGAGCGCGACACGCGGCGTTTCGAAGATGCCGAGGATGAGTCGGCGCCGCGTGGATAAATAGAAAATTAGGGTATTTTTTGATTTATTTAATTCCCTAAACTTCAAAAATTCATAACTCTGTGTAGAAAAATCGAAAAATAAAATAAAAATACCCTCTTACTCAGCTGAACGTAGGAGAATAATGTGGAAAAGAAATCATTTAATTTCATCAAGTATTTTATTTTTTATAATTTATTTACTCTCTCGCATACTTTTAATTCTCCATGCATGTATACAATTCACCATGGCATGAGACCATAGGGCTTTTGAAGCCTCCGAACTCGGGAACATTCCCCGAATTTTCCAAAGTCGAGGCCATCCCTATAAAAAGTTATCGATTTTTCAAATTCATGTTGCCGTTTTGAGTATTTTAATTCCAATAAATAGCATGTTGTGAAATAAATTCTAGGAAAATTTGGTGATGTTTCTTATGACCAGAGAACCCTAGGAAAAATAGGTTTTGACTTAGTTCATTTAAAACAACCCTAATCGGCTTAAACACCCAAAATAGGTCTTTAATTAATTAGAGTTAACCATGACATCAAATTGACTTGAAATCAATTCTCCAGCTGACCTTTAGGATCAGAGGAATCCACCATAAAAGTTTGAGGTCAATTGGACTTGGTTAGCCCCACTAATTGGGTTGATTAAGCCACTTAGCCATTTTTAAACTTTAAAAATTCATAACTTTTAAAATACCTTTCAAAAATTCACCAAATTGGTTTTGGAGCCTCTCTCGATATCAGGGGAACCTAAGAAAATTAAAATTTCAATTTTCTAAGAAAGTTGATTTTTAATAATATTTTAATATTTTTAATAATTAAAAAATAATAAAAATCACAAAAATAATAAAATTCACCAAAATGTCACATTTTGAATTTTAATCACATAGGAACAAATCCCACATTTTTTCTTAGGTCTATTTAGTGTGATATTAAATTTTAAAGCTTTAAGGTAATTTTAAAATTAAAAAAAAATGTATTTTCTAGCATTTTCACTAAAATAATTATAATAAATCATAAAAAAAAATCAGAAAATTGCAAAATTTGCTTCTCTGATTTCCTTGATATCAGAGAGATTTTTGAAAAATATAAAATTCATTTTTCAACATTTATTTTATTTTTAAATTAATTAACACTCCAAAACTTAAAATAATTATAATAAAAATAATATAATTCAAAAAATCACCAAAATTGGTCCAAGTGATCCTCTGGTCATTAGGAATGTCCCCAAATTTTCTTAAGGACAGAAACTTTCCCTTGGTCATGTTATTAAATTTTCCTTGAAAATATTTATTTTCTACCAAAAATAATTATATAAATAAATTAAATACAGTAAAAATCACATTTTCTCCTCTCATGTCTTTATCGACATATGAGTGAAGTTACATAAAAATTTCAAGTTCATTTGAGTTCAATTTAGTGAGTTATGAAATTATTAAGCTTAAAGGGTAAAGTGGTAATTAAATTTTTTAACCCTTAATTAAAACTTTAGGTTTAATAAAAAAAATTAACAAGTAAAATATTTGATCCTAATCTGATTTGGATGATTGAAATTTAAATGATTAAAGGGTAGAAACCCATTAAGCAATTTTAAAATGATTAAACTTTAATTAAATAATGGATTAAATTTGGAAGAATAATAAAATTGGAATTATTAAAATAGGGATATTATTAGGAAGAGATTTATTCTTTAATTTAAAAATCCCTAAATTAATTATCTCATTAATATTCAATTCTTAATTAAAATGATAACTCAAATTTAAAATATTAAAAGACTTAATCATTAAACTAAAATTAAATTATTAAACTCTTTTAAAAATTTCAATTAAAATTAAAAAATAAAATTAAATTAAAATTAAATTAAATTAAATAAATTAAATTAAATTAAATTAAATTAAATTAAGATTAAAAAATTAAATTAAATTAAAGATTAAATTAAATTAAATTAAATCAAATTAAATTAAATTAAACAAATTAAATTAAATTAAATAACTTAAATTAAATTAAATTAAATTAAATAAATAAAATTAAATGAAATTAAATTAAATGAATAAAATAAAATTAAATTAAATTAAATTAAATGAATAAAATAAAATTAAATCAAATTAAATTAAATTAAATTAAATTAAATTAAATCAAATTAAATTAAAATTAAATCAAATCAAATTGAATTTAACTATATTGAATTAAATTAAATTAAAACTCAATTAAATTAAATTAAAACTCAATTAAATTAAATTAAATTAAATTAAATATAACATCACCTAAAACAGAAAGAAATTAAATATAAAGCAACTTGAACACTATTCCAAATTTAAACCCATTAACTTAAATCAAATCATTTCAATACCAATTTACCCTCGAAAACTTTCGTTATTATAACTCCTAAACGTAACATTAAATGAAATGTTACTTCACTCATAGGATATTCAAATGTCCTAGTTCACCGAGCAAGTTAACAAAACTTCAATTCCTGACGATTAATTCATTTGTATAATTAAATTCATTTGGACTTAAAACAATCCTAGAAATATCGAAAAGATGTTTAAGATTCTTCTTAAACACTTTCTCAATATGATAGGATGTTTATAAGAACAATTGGACTTAATTGTTCTTCGATGAAGAAAATCGTCCTTAAACCAAAACACAAAGAACCTAGACGTCATAGAGAGATGACTAGCTATAGTGATTAGGAATTTGGTAGAAAACCATAACCCTTACCTTAGCTTTACCTAGAACATGCTTAAATATTCTAATTGTGTTTTAAGTGCAACTTGGATGACGGGAAGACCCTCCAGTGTACGCTTTTATTTTATTACAATCTACTTTATCGCAATTTACTTTCTGTAATTTCATTAATCGCATCGCACTTACTTTTCTTGCCCGATAAACAACTCGTTGCATGAAAACCCACACCTTTAGGATAAACTCCTAAAACCGAAACCAAAACTAAGTCAAAAGTCATTGCAAGATAAAATTCACCGCCACAACATTTCAAAATATAAAACAACTCAAAATTTAATCACAAACGTAACACAAAACTACAATTACAACTAAATTAAAACGTCCCGTTGGATGATCGGAATACCTCGGATGATGTAACCTACGTGTTGCTAACGGGATTTCCCACGGTCTAAATGAAAGTGTGGAACTCATTCAGCTGAGTTTAGCAAATTCATCCGGACTAAGTGAATCCGATAAAAATAATGATGCCTAAGGATGGAACCGTGGATCTTAACCAGTGTCGTTACAATCAACTTTAAGATTTGTTTTAATTAAAACAAAAAAAACACTTGGAAATCAAGACTTCTCTAAACCAAAACACTTTTCTCATCCCTCGATTTATGATTTCTAAAACTAAACCTCTCGCAACAACAAGGAGCTCGTGAGCATGATGGGCAAGACGGCCATCGTCATCAAGCAAAACTCGAATCTACATCAAGAAAACTTTCCTAGAATTAAATAACCAAGCCATAGGATTTCAAGGTAGTTTGCCTAGTGCAACATAAATCCTCAACCTCTTCGTTAGGCACTTGTATTGCAAATTAAGCCCTAACCGGTCTTAGGATTCCGAGGTAGTCGTTCGGGTACGACATAAACCCTCACATCTTCAAGGCTATTTGTATGATCCTATCATATAAATATAAATCCTAATTAACTAAAATTGGCAAAATCAAAACATTTAAATAAATATTAGGACTTTCCTAAATCCAAGCCAAACAATATGATAGTCGAATCTGTGATTTCTCCTACTTTTCTTCCTTTGGATTCACAAAATAAAATGTTCCAAACTTGATCCATTCCCTATTGAAATTCCAAAATTCAATCCCTTGAAAATCTTAAACTTTGAACTCCTTGAGAGCAGAATTATTGATTATTATCGAGAGTTTTCTTAGGTGATTCCCATCACTTAAGATGTAATTAACTATAGGGGCTTGCCCTTATAGGGAATTTTAAAAACCCGAGTAATATAAACCCCGTTTAATGTTTTCATATTAAGCAGGGAATTTTGTCGGCTTATAAAATTGGTTCGCGGACCAAACGGATGTCACAAATCTTCTAGTTTATTTAATCGAGCCCCACCGTCAAGCGATGTGTTTATCCTTAGGGATAGATACACGGTTTGTGGTGCGGTGCTCGTTTATATAAACTATTTGGGATGTGAGATCGGTTTAATCTCATATCTTAAAACCTTCAAATTTAAAGTTATTTTCAAAATCAAATACTACTTTTCAAATTATTTACTTTAATTAAATTAAAAATATGTCGACAGCTTCTGTTAGGCGACCCCCCTTTTAAAATAACACACAACCTAAAAATATGCCGACAGGGCGGAATGATCCCATGCGCGGATTCGAACAGAGGACACGGCTGGCGCAGATCAGCGACGTCCGTTCCAAAAAACGCGAACGGACGGCGGAGATAATTCACCCAAAAATTCGAGAAATTTCAAACCGTTAAACTTCAAACTTCAATATCTCACTTATTTCTCAACGAAATTGAGTGATTTTTAAACCTATGGAATCATCTAGACTTATAGAATGTATATATATTGTGATGATACATTTATGGGCTAGTTTAACCCATGATATTTCGAAAATACGAATTATTTTGGAGAAAATAAATCCATACCTTGGCCACAAGTATGTTAAGCTTGATGAGGCCTGATGGTTAGCTTCTAGGACTCTTAAAGAAGATTTTTGTCACTTCAATTTGGTTTTGTAGCTAGCCTTGGTGAGCAAATTTGGGCAAAATGGCCAAGTTTGGCTGATTTGGGATTTTGGCCAAATTGGCTTGATTGGGCTAACCCTATGGCTTGGGCTTGGTTGGAATAGGTTGCTAAGGTCCCTAGGAAGATTTTTTGTGTTGGGAGCCAAGGGATTTCGGCAGCCTATAGAATTCTATGGGTTAATTCTCTTCTCTTTATATTTTGGCCAAGGGGGGGTATTTATAGCCATGAATGGCTATGGATTAACCTTGGTTGGCTTGGATTTGACCAGGGTATAGTTAGGGCTGTAGAGTACAACCTCCCCCATGTAAACCAAGCTTCACCTCTTCTTCCTCCATGAGAATTTTGCCACTTAAGCAAGTGCACATTTCAAGGCAATTTTGGCTTAAATCTTGTCATGATGGATTTTAGCCTCTTTGTTTCCATTCCATTGGCTAAGTGGGAGGTTCATGGTGACTCAAATAGTTGAGACCCTCTCCTTGCAACACCTCATTTACCATTTCATGAGGTGGTGACACATTAGCCCCTCTCTTAATATTTTTCATGAAATATTATGATGGTTTTAATCATGGTGTGAAGGATGGTTAAAGCTTTGTCTCCTCACTATTGGATGGCTAAGGAGGTGGCTAAACTAACCTCACCATGGCAAGACACCTCACACTTTAAATTACCATGGTTTTGCCACCTAATTTTTCATGTCATGATGTCCTTTACCACGGTTGAATGTGAGTGATTTATGAATTGATTTTTTTTTAATGGATCATGTGTGATGTCATAAATGAGTTTTAGAATTTTTAGAAAACCATATGTCATAGGTTTTAAAAATTCCGTTTAATGCCCTCTTCATTTTAATCTCCATATTGAATTAATTATGTCATTAATTAAATATTGAAAATTATTTTATTAATCAATAATTAATTGGAAATAATTCCAAATTAATTATTTGATTAATAACCATGTCATTAAAATTGATTTTTGTCTCTTTTCATGACTTTTCAATTTAATTTTCATTTTAATTAATTATGTCATTAATTAAAATATGAAAATTAAATTATTGATCAATTAATTAATTAAAAATAATTTTGGAATCAATTATTTGATTAATTTCAATATTTTTAATCAATTTATGGATTTTGTGATTTTATGGCTTTTGAATTCAATTTTTCATTTTAATTAATTAGGTTATTAATTAAAATTTTAAAATTAATTCATAAGCCAATTAATTAATCAAAATAATTTTGAAATCAATTATTTGATTAATTTTGTCATTTTATGACTTTTAATTTAATTTTCATTTTAATTAAAAATGTCATTTAATTAAAATATTGAAAATTAAATCATTAATTAATTTAATTAATCAAAATAATTTTGAAATTAATTATTTGATTAATTTTGTTGTTTTTATTTCATTTTTTACCTATTTTGATTAAAATAGATAAGTGTTGACCAATTTTGATTTAGGTTGATCCAAGTCGACTTAAATTGATCAATTTAATTTTAAGATGTCCAATGCGACCTTTTTTCAACTTTATCATGGTTGATTTGATCACAATATTTGTGATTTTATCATCGTGGGGTTTTAAACATGTCATTGGGTCAAAGGGTCGACCTGCAGGGTCAACAGTGTTCGGTCATCGGGTCTAGTTTGGTCATTTTGACCAAAGTTGACTTTTTAGGTCAAAAGGGTGACTTATGGGGTCAACATGATTGGTCATTGGGTCTGGTTTGACCATTTTGACCAAAGTTGACTTTTCAGGTCAAAATGTTGACATATGGGGTCAACAGGGTTGGTCATTGGGTCTGGTTTGACCATTTTGACCAAAGTTGACTTTTCAGGTCAAAAGGGTGACCTATGGGGTCAACAGGGTTGGTCATTGGGTATGGTTTGACCATTTTAACCAAAGTTGACTTTTTAGGTCAAAAGGTTGACCTATGGGGTCAACAGGTTTGGTCATTGGGTCTGATTTGACCATTTTGACCAAAGTTGACTTTTTAGGTCAAAAGGTATTGACTCATTATAAAAATGAGGTCAACAGACAGTCAATTTTAGCTATTCAAATTTCTTTTGAATGAACTTATCATACAAATGTAAAAAAATCTTAATCAAATAATGGTGTTGAATATTTATTTAGTTAGTAGAAAGCAATTAGATTGTAGAAATAATTATAGAATATGAACACACAAAACTTTTTGTATGTTAATTTTATCAAATAAAAAGCATAACAGTTCAAAGAAAAAAAAGAGATTAAAAAATTAAGTCATGTTCAAGGGAGTGTACTTGACTTGTTTAGTGCAATATAATGATTACTTAACTACTATAGCATAAAAATTCATTCAATCATGTAGATCATTACATAAATGTGAGACCATAAATGAGAAGCAAATGTTCAATGAAAGGAAAATCTAATTTTAAAGTTAAATGAATACCATCAATATTTATGTAGATCAACTTATAGAATTGTCTATGTCCATATCTAAGCATACCTAATTATTAGAATTTTACTCAACCCGAAAATAAATCATTTGCTTTGTGTTGGTAAAAGAAGTCTCACAATCTCTTCTATCAAGAGAAATTTTATGCTTACCCTTGTTATATCTAGATATCATTTAGTAGACTCTAAGTAAATCTATAGAAAACAACTTTTGAATGATATGACAATTTGATAACGACTAAGGCGATAATCTAACAATTAAAACATTAAATAAAATCTCAATTGAATGTTTAAACAATAACTATAAAAAAATATAAAAAGATAACAAATAATTGAAAGAAATGTGACTCTAACCTTGATCTTAAGAGATTGAAATGATAAAACATATGCATCTTTTCCTCTTAGATATAATGAATCATGAAGCTCAACAAAATTTATTTTTTAATATAAAACATAAGTGGAATTACATTAATTTTATGATTAGATATATATTATTGTGTATAGAGTAGAATAAGACAAAATAAAAAGCCTAAATAATAATTATGGACTAGCCAAAATTGACTACAATTAATTTCTCTACAACCATAACTTTTTTCTGATGATTTGAGATCACAATATTAATTTTGAAGGACACAATTCATGGATATTTATGGAATATCTTAAAATTAAGCTAGGTCAACTATACTCATGGCTAAATAATTTAAAACTTACTTTCTAAATGTCACTCATTTGAACCCATTATACTTCTTTTCAATGTCTTTCGATACTTCCTTTCTAAATGTTTGGTAATTAATTGTTATTTATCAAATATGCCTTTTATGTTGAGAGATAATTGTCTTGCTTGATTGTATTGATTCATCATCTGCCTCATAAATATTATTTTAAAATTATTGACTATCTCATTAGTTTAATAGTCTTTAAATCCAAATCTTCATGGATATTGACTTAAGTAAATTTAAAAATAAGCCTTTCATCAGCGTTTAAAAGTATTTCTTGGATGTATCTTTGAGTTTAATTAATTTTAAAAAGCCTAGGCCATTTGGGAGACAAATTAACCAAGTGTTTGTACTTAACTTGACGTAACTTCAATGATATGAATTCTCATAAGTATATTGCATTAATTCGAATTAAAATTTTTAGTATTCTCTCATTGTTCCTCTTTCTTTTTCCTTCTTCTATCGAATCTTGTTAATAGGAAGAAAATTCTTCATATTATAGTATTTTTTTTATTAATAATCATATCATTAAAAATTTATCATTAGTTAAAATTGTGCATACGAACATCTAACATCTATTAGACATCAACATTTGATGCAAGACTTCATAATCATTTGATATCTCATATTATAAGCAGATTTTTGAAGTTAAATTGTCTGATGTTGCTCAACACCTATTAGATATTATAGCTCATTATATAATAAATACCAAATATTTATGTTTGACATTTACCAATCAATGATTTTAATTTATGTCTTCCTCCTTATTTCAAAAAAATGATTGAATCATGCTATTGGGTATCACCCAACCTTACATGTATCCCGTTGATCATCACTTAACATTTGTTGTAGAATGAAGTATGTCATTTGCTAACCCCCAAAATTGATGCTTGCATTTCTAATTATTCATTCTCCCTTTTTGTAAGAGAACTTTAAAATTGATAGGTTGATGTCAATAAAACCTTGATGTTCCTAATTAATTATCACATAATGCATACCCTAAATTGATGTATGATGTCCATGAACCACTCACATTAGATTTAATCCTTTATTCGTTATTTTATCGTCCCTCTTCCAAGGAAAATGATAGAGTTAATTTGCCCAACATCTCTCAAATTTTGATATTCATCTTTGATTGTCATCATTCATTGCATGCCTAACAAAGTATAATATATCAAATTAACAATCATTGATGTCATATGCACACTTTACAACTCTTCCTTCTATCAAATTACCAATCATTGATGTCACATTCATTTTTATCGATTATCATTTGGTGCATGCCAATGATTGATAATGACATTTTCACCTACTACTGTTTGATGCATATCTCAATTATTAATCCCATTTCTTAATATGTAATTGAATAAAAAGATCTAACATCACCTAACATATTGCATTCCTTATTCACAATAATTAGATTCATAAAAAAGATTTATATATAATATTTATCAGGCATTATTGTGTACTTATTGCTTCTATAATATTTGATTCTTTTTATGTAATTGATTTGGATATGTTAAGAAAATTTTTTTATTTTATTTTTATTAATTTTTATAAATTTTTAAAGTTACTTTTATGATTGAATTATTTTTTGATTTTTCTTAGTTTAAATATGGACAAAATTTTGATATGTTAAAATTAGCTCCACTGCTTTCAATTAAAAATTTTTGTACTTGTTTTAGGAACCCATCTTAAACATATTATAGAGCATTTCAAACTCTACTTTATATACATTTTATCCTATTTTTATGAGCATCATTAGTATTTTTTAAGGACTTAGCACACTATTATATATGATTTTAAAAAAATATATGGTGTCAATTTTATTAACTATTTTAATAAATATATTATAGACAATTTATTATTTATTGATTATTTTTCAAAGTTTTTTTAGTCATATATTTCAAAATAAATACAATAGTTCTGCTAATTCTATTTATATCCTATAAACCATTATAATTATTCCCTAGTTGTTGTGAAGCATTGCAAAGAGGCAAAAGGAGAGAAATAGCGAACGAGGAGAAAGAAAGGTGTGATTTTAATATCTTAGCACATATGTCATCCATTGGGCTAATTAGAAATATTGTTCAGCTTGAGATCATAGGCTATCATTATCACACTTTAGGCTTCAATTTATTATTTTTTATATAGATTTGATATTTTATATTGTTGGATTTCATGCAAACTCAGATCAATGAAAAATTATTTGGAAAGCTTCATTGCTTAAGTTTTAATATATTGTAGGATTAATTGTACTAATAAGTATAGTGATTTTGATATTTGATATGTACATTATTTTAGATCCATTCTTTTGATATTCATGGCCATGAAATTATTTTATTGAAAGATAATATAACATGATTTTTATATATATTTTATTTTATAATATTGTATAATAATATAAATGAAAAAGACATTGACATTTAAACTATTGTTTATTTGATAAAATAAGAATGGCTTTGTGTTTGTGTTATGGAAGGGAGATTATTTTTTTCAAATAAATTCTAGGCAATTTATTGATTGTTTTGACCTTGACATGGTATCACACATCCTGATAAGTGGTTTGTTTTGAGAGTTGGATCATGATAAAACATATCATCTCATAAAAGTCTTTTAAATCTTCTAATCTTTGTTCTAATGAAAAGAACAACTGAGTCAAGCCTTATGATGCCACCTGATATTTGACATTTTTTTACTTAATAACATTTGAAACCTACTAAAAGTAATCCATTCAGCACATCAAATGGTTAAATGTAATCACTAGACTTATTAAAAGTGCAAACAAAAATAATTATGCTGATGCAATGCATCCCTATGAATAAGAAAGCTAAATAATTAGAGCCATGCCAACGCCCAAAAGTGAAATCATTTGAATATATTATTTCTAATTGAATTCTCTTTTGCATTTTTCAAACATTCCTAAAATCATATATGGTTGACCCTTTAATGTTGTCAGCAAGGATAATGAGAACAATTAAGAAGCATCATGGAAGTTCCCTTCTACATTAAGTGACCTCCCTATTTCTTTTCCAAATTTGGTAGCACATAGGTCATAAGTTGATTATAAAAATGAATTGATATGTAATAAATTTTTGTAGTATTAAATGAAATATTTTGGTGGAGAATTATTCTTCAATTTTCTTAATATTTGGTAGCTTCAAATATTGCCCTGGTTTAATGAGTTAGATTGTTATCTCTCCCATGCATAAGTTTCTTACTAATTCCTTTAAGTAGTTTCTCTCAAACCCTCCTAATTTCTTACTAAAATTCAAAAGCATCTTTATGTTTTCATAATTAAAATTATTTTCATGTTCCCTTAAAAAATTATAAATACAAATTAAAATCAATATTCAATTTTTATAATTTTTACAAAATGAATACATAGCAATTACCCACACAATGAAAAATTGTTTTAAATATGCACAAAAATAAAATTATATATAAATAAAAAAAATAAATTCATTAATGAAAAAGGTTCAAATCTAAAATAAAATAAAATTATATTAAATCCCCAAAAAGGGTAAAATTAAAATTTTTTATAATCTTTTATAAAAAAATCAGTTTTTTTAAATAAATATTATTAGGAGCAATTACACACTTGCCACTCAATTTTTATATATTTATATATTAATGCATAAACTTTATTATTTACCTTTATAACATCTAAATCTTTCGTTTCAAATAGAAAATATAACAATTTTAACTTGAAAATAAAAACATTTTCATATATAAGTAAAGTGGCATATATATAATACATAAATACATAAGAATTGAATAATATCTACCTAAATCATCCAAAATATTAATAAAGATAATACTAGAAATAATAAAAAAATTTAAAACAAAAGAGAACAAAAGTTCTAAGAAAATATAATTTTCTTAAAAAAAATTATAAAAGCCTTAATTAGGGGGATGGGCAGAAAAGTAGGCAACTTATTCCGTCTTAATTTATTTTAATTCGATACATATGTAAAATTAAATTATCACAAAACACGCTGAAGCCTTCAGTCCATTCTTTGAAGGTGTGACGTTAACTACGATGTCAAAATCCAACTCAACTCTCCAAAAGTTGGCATGATTGCGATTTTTTCATTTGTCCCGTAACTGCCAATAGTCAATGTCAATAATTATTTATATAGACCCACCCGGAGAAAAGAAGCCACTCAACTCTCCATCGTAGCAATAAATTTTACCAAACGCTCTGACATTTATATTTAATTTATTTATATTAAAATTCTATATGCATATCAATCAACATTTAATAACTAATATGCATATTTATCATAATTTGATGTCTGAAATAATACATAAAAAATTATATTGTATTTCACTGTATTTTAAAAATAAATCCACTAATGTGAGAGGGTGTTATAAAAATTAAATTGGAAAGAATCATTTCATGACGTAGAATCCTCTTTTGCTTGTGAGTAAATATAACTCGATAAAAGCCTTGTATTAATTGAAAAAATAGATAAGTGAGAGATGGTGGTGAGATTTCAGAGAAGGTACTAGGGTTTTTATATAGTGTTTGAACCACTGATAATCCGAAAAAATTGGCTCAGAAATTATTTTCGAAATTACAGTGTTAGAGAGAGAGAGAGAGAGAGAGAGAGAGAGAGAGAGAGAGAGAGAGAGAGAGAGACTTTGGGAAAAGATCTTGGATCCTCTTCTCACCTCTTAACTTCCCCTCTATAGAAAAGAAAAAACGTTAATAGGAACTATACATAGTATAGTACGACACACATTCATGATGTCTTGATGAAAAGTCTATGACCTGGATATCAGGCGACACCTTTAAAAGAGAATGGACCTGCGTCCTTGATAGTAATGATGACAATAACTTATAATTGTAATATCTATGTGAACTAGATCTCATCAATAGAAGAGGCAAGATTCAACCACTTTGGCAGGTGGGCTATATTTAGACATTTCAGCAAGCGGGCTCAATTCAGCCACCTCAACAGGTGAGCTCGATTAAGTGTATTAGTTTCTGTATTTAGAATATGCAAAAGAAAGCATGTGTTTATGTATTTGGTGGTATTTATGTATACATTTAGTTCCTCAATTCTCTTGACCCTTTGGTCAGATTTACGTGCGAAGAATAAGAAAATGAAAACATTTATGATTCTGCGTGTATATTTGGTAACTTTTGAACTTAAAAACTTAGAAATATGGATCATTGAGGTGAGAATCAGTGTGTTTCAAGAATGGACCCCTTTAAACCGAGGGCTCGTTGGTTTTTCTATGAGGAATCATATCATTTAAGCTCGTCAATAAAACAAGGCAGACTTTCATCTGAGGCACTTTGTGCTTTTTTCTGTAAGAAGTAGTCTCATGAGATTTGTTGAGGGAGATAAGCTTCATGCTTGAGTGCCTTGGCTCTTCTATGGGGAAGGTTTATTCCAAAACTTTTGTTTAGCTAGTTAAGATTCACTAAATGTGAAACTCATGGTTGAATGAATTCAACATAGCCATTTAAGGATAAGGTCTTTATTTAGTTAAGACCAATATTCAAAGGTTTGTTGATATATCATTTGAGTTGCCTA
This sequence comes from Papilionanthe hookeriana x Papilionanthe teres, assembly GCA_022702705.1. NCBI lineage: Eukaryota > Viridiplantae > Streptophyta > Magnoliopsida > Asparagales > Orchidaceae > Papilionanthe > Papilionanthe hookeriana x Papilionanthe teres. Next base: position 27,410,519 of record CM040436.1, on the reverse strand, counting down.
AAAAAAATAAAATACAATAAGGTAAATTAGGATTCATAAATGATATTGATCATAGTAGTTGTCTAAACTTCTACGAGTATCATCCCTTAAAGGTTATCAAAGTGTGCATTCTTTCGATAAGCTTACTGTCATTATGAGTTAAATCCTAGTGATTGAGATGAAGATTTTGTGATCCCTTCTTGAAGAGAAACTCCATTGTAGGAAGCAGTTCACTCTCTTTAAACCAGAAGAAGAGTCTCAAAAGAAAATTAAGCTTTTTGAGAGATAGGATATTCTGAAGGAGGGTCCTTCATGTTTGTTGTAAAAAAAATGTATGTTCTTTAGACTCATTTATGGAGACCTTATGGAGGGCTATTCTGATGAATGAAGAATCACCGCTCCCATATGCATCATGTTCACCAAGAAAGATACCCCTTGATTTGAATGATCCATTGGATGATCAACTTCTTGATGTAAACTAAAAAACAAGGAGAGCGTGATATGATTGTTTTAATTGAATTTGAATATGCTAGTGAGGGTGATGTAATTTGTCTTTCTCAACATTGGAATCATTGACACTACGATAAGATTTCATTAATTTTTGAGACAATGTAGGTGAAATCGCAGAGCAATAATTTTTCTAAAGAGTAAACGATGTTGATCCCTTATCTACAAAGGGATATACCCTTATGATTCATATTTTTGAGGGAGAAGCTTTGTATCAGGAAAGTTCTGGCTTATTCTTGGAAGTTAACATAAAACAATGTTGACAATCAAACACTACTTTACTAGTCGAATATGATATTATACAATTTTCAAGAGATGTCAATCGATTAGACCTTGGAGGACCATGGGATCGGTGACGCTAAAGTTACGCCCCCATTTGAAGTCCTCTACTTTGTTGATGCTCAGTTTGCTGAAGAGGAGACAAAGCTGGTTACTGGGGGATCCTCCACTTTGGCGAAGGGTTTGTGTTGAATACTGATCTCGTAACCTATTTTGCCCTATACTTGAAGGATCAAGATAGGATGATTGATTATGTAGCCACACTATAGGATGAACTTGTTGATGCATAGGGACACGTCGCAGATCTGGATATGAGAGAACTGATTGTCGATATGAAGTCCTAGAAGCCAAGGACTGAGTTGGAACAAGAATTTGTTGAAGTTTACCAACGATTGGAGTATGTGGATGCAAAATTTGTCTTTTCTTGACAATGCGAAGGCAAATTTTCTGATGCCCTCTGATGATTAGAGATTGTCAAGGATGAATTGGCATTTGTATGGTAACACCAAGAATTGGGCAATCCGCACTATTTTATGCCTGGTAGTTGGCTAGCACTTTGTCACCTTCGGTTGGGAGTCATAAGAAAGGAGGACCAAAAAAATGACTTGCTTCTTTTTTATGTGTATATATGTAATCAATACTTCAATCATGTCTTTACCTTTCTATTTGACTTTCTATTTGTGAAACATTTTCATTTTTCGAAATGAAATGCTAGTGTTATCTTCATATGCTCTTTTTTCTGAGAATGTGTTATTAGCATTTTTTTTATACTTGGTAGTTTATAATTCATTTAGAGTCCATGCATTTTGGACTTTCGGTTGTACATACCGAGGTTGGAGGGTTGAATTTTAAATACCATACAAGAGAAAGAAAAATAATGCATACTCTTTTTATTCAATTCTCCAAGGCGACTTCTGCATCATCATGTTTCTGATTTTCGAAGATTTAAGATGGCATATGATTTGGAGAAGAAGGGCTCGTCTTTCTTGTCAATGAGGTAGTAGAAGGATTTCAAAATGGATCATGTGTTGCTAGTAGAGGCTTAGTTTAAGTATGTTTTTTATAGTGTTGTGACTTTAACATTAATAGAAAAAGAGGAGACTCCACACATTATAGATGAGCAAGAGAATTGTGTCTACTTCGAGCAATTCTAGTCAGGTATGTAATTTAATTTGTGTAACAATTTACTTGATATCTTTTTCTTGCACTGAACTTGTTATTGCTTCCTTCTTACTGTGCTATCTACCTTTACTAGAGACAAGAAGTGCTTTCTTACTATCCACAACTTATATAATCTCTAGCTGATTAACTTCCACTGGGTTAACCTGAGGTGGTTAAGGCAGGCTTTGGTGATTCGATAGGGATGTCATAATTTCTTCCATCTTCTTCTTCAAACGACTAATATAATCATATTTCTCTTTCAACAATCCCTAAATAAGATCCATCTTATTCTCTTTTTCATTGGTTATTTGTACATCTCTTAAAGATGAGGAAGCACAAGTTAGCACAACTCAACTGTTTTATATTTTTCTTCCATTAAGTTTTCCTAGTCATCTTCATCTTCATTCATTAAATCTTCTTTTATTTCTTTTATATTTTGTTTCAAATTTCTTTCCATTACAACTCCTCCATTTTTCTCATTGATTTCCTTTTTTTTAGCTTCTTAATAATCAATATGAGCTTAGCAAGAACTTCTGTTATAGGGTGTCGTCGAACATTCTTTGACATGTACAAACTATTGAATGGCTTTTAACCCAACAAATATGACTTATAGGACTTAATTTATTATTAAAACAAACCTCTCTTAATTCAATCTTATCAGGTGATTATATTATTTTCTTAGATATCCATAACCTCCTTTTAGATGATGATAATGTGTGACTTTGGATTTTCATGACAATATCATTATGTGTTTAGGGGTACAATCCACGGTAAGTAAATTAATCTGCTTATCAAATGATCTCTTACTATCATCGAATCTTCATCCATGGGGTAGAACTTCAACATGAGGAATAGTAAGTAGAAAGTGATGTTTCAAGCAAGATACTGTCAAAAAAACTTAATGGTAGAACACAAGAAATAATGGAAGGTAACCAACAATCTCCCAGGCATAGTTTGGTAGAAACTTTTAATGGCAGAACTTCTTCTTTCTTAGTTCTCTTCAGAGTATGCTCCCCGTACATATAGTCTGACTTATCACTTCTAAGAATTTTTATTTTAACATAAGGGGATATCACACATCCCATTCTTCTCAGAATTTCAGACACAGAGCAACCTTCCTTCCTGATCATCTTCTCAAATGCATAATGAACTTCAACAACTGATAAATTATTCTTCTTTTATTGAGTACAATCATACTCAAAAGGCTTGGTTGGAGTAGCAACAATCCTATGAACATTCTCTTCGCTATATGTAGCAGAAAGCACATGAAACCTACTACCCTGAAAAGTGAAAAGGTCTCAATAGCACAAACGCTTCATTGAAATTGATTATTTCCAAATAAGTAGACCACACTTTGATTTTCTTCTCCTTCATCTTTCACACTTTTATATTTATATTCGTTCTTTGAGTCCTGGTCAGAAGTGTAGACCTTGATGTAGAAAAACAATTCAAAAATTGACGAAGCCAATAAAGGTTGGACCTTTAATTAATTAGATCAACATCTTCATCAACAAAAATCATCTTCAATCTTAGAGCTTCAACATTTCTTAATACTTCAAAAATAATGATTTTCTTTACTACAGATGATTTTCCAACAAACTTCTTCTTTAGTGTAAGGGACTCTTATTCAAAATTGAAGTTGAAGTAAAGTATCAACTTCTTCTCACTCACAATTTTAGGGTATATAGTTCTATAAGCAAGACTATCATAGCTCATTTCCAAATTATCTAAATCTATACCGAACTTAATCACATATCCTATAGACAAGGATTCCTTATTCATGGCTATGTTCAAACTAGTATCAAAAGAAAATATCAGCTTAGGTTTATCCATTTTTGAACGATTGATGAATTACATGATTAGTTCATTACTTCATACTTATCGTGGAGATTTTAAAAGCATAAATTGAAAATTATGAACCTTTTTTTATTTCACTTTAATTAAATTAAAACAATAAATTATTTTTTTACTTTTGAATTTATTTATATTTTAAATTTTAAATTGTGAATTTTGGAATTTGAATTTTGGACAAGCTTAAGAAGAATGATTTTGAAACTAATTCAATCTTGTCAACGAGAAGAGACTAAGAAAAGTTGAATTTGAAATAATGAAAAGCTAGACATGGGTACAGACCCAACCGAAGATCATCATTAGTTTACTTATTTAAAAAAAATTGATTTGATGTCTTAAAAGAGATAAAATTCTAATTTTATTTTACTTGTTTTAATTACAAGGTAGACATTCATTTATCAAAGCTTGAAATCATAAAAAATCACTTTCAAATCAATAAATTTTTATGAGGGTTCCAAAAGTTTAAATTTTGAGGGATTCTAGAACTTGCCTATTTAAAGATGTTTAAACAAACAATATTGAAATCAAAGAGCAAAGAAGTTGGCTACACTTAACCATGAGTGAAATGGGCAAGACACCCAATGAATGGTATTCTAGCTTGTAAGGAGTACACACACACTACAAATGTATGAAGATAAAATCAATAGTCAATGATGGAAAAAGAAGTTACTCCCTAAAGAAGTCACCAGAATAATTTTTTGGTTTATTTTTTAATGTCCATCATACAGATTTTAAACATTTAATTTATTTTAATGATCAAATACAACATCAAAATTAGTAAACTATCTCAAAAGATAAAAATACCATATTATGATGGATTTGATTACTAAAGTAAAGAATTTTATTCAATATTTGATGGGTTTGTGTTTTAAACCAACAAATCTATTTCATATCCAACCCAAAGGCTAGATAGGATTTAGATTAATACGAGTTACTTACTTCCTAATTGGATAAGTCCTATAATTAATTATATATTAAGCGATATACTCTCATAAAAAACTCTTGAATGATGCTAATGTTATATCTTTAAGAATTTTAATGTTTGGTTTCCATGACTGCTTATTTAGAATTTCAAATGAAATAAATCAAAATGGAACAAATCTTATTATAATCCAAATGGGAAAAATCACCAAACCAATTGATACAATTAGGTTTAGTTTTAGACTTAGTGTTGTAATTAGGAGTAATTGTCAAAATAATCACTTTAATTTACACTCCAAACCAAGTCCTAAATGTATTTGATTAGAATTTCACTTAAGGAATTCATTATCTTGTTCTCAGCGGGATCGACAATCCAGACTAATTAGAGCCCAATATTACTGAAATGATATGTGTACTTGCATGAGAAAGCCTAGTGTGGAAGAAAACCTAATTTTAAGAACTTAATTAATTTGCTAGGGAGTAGATCAAGTGTCTGGTACTATTACCATGATAATTTCTAGGGTATTCCAAGTTTTTGGCGTCGTTGTTGAAGAGCGGTTGTAAAGGACTTTAGCAAATTTTTAGTTGAATCTATAAGGCTTAGATTTGGAAATTTTATTGTTTTTATAGTGTGCTTAATTATTGTGTGCTTTTTGAAAAATATTATTGTGTGTTTAACCTACTTGTTATTAATCTTATTAGTTAAGTCTTTAGTTGTGTATGCATAGTGCAGAACCTGCAAAACCTGTAGCCTTTGATACAAAACAGGAGAGGACGATTAGGAAAATTAGAGAACAGAAACAGCTCTACAAACTTATAGAATAAATAGTGAATATTCAACAACCAATTTTGATAATCAAATTCCAAATAAAGAACATCATAACGTGCATAGAACCTTAAGGGATTATGCTAATCCTATGATAGATGAAATTCACTAAAGTAATCAAACTCATGTCATTGAAGCTAACACATTTGAATTAAAACTTGTTGTTATCCAAATGGCGCAAAACAACAAGTTAGGAGAACTCTATCCAAGGATCCAAATTTAGTCTTACCAATTTTTTTAAAACTTTGAGCTACATTTCATTATAAAATTGTATCAAATGACTTTGTTTTACTTAGGCTTTTTCCCTCCATAAGGGATAAAGCTAAAATGAGGTTAAATCCGTTGGCACCAAGATCGATTTGGACTTGAGGTGACTTAGCCCAAAAATTCCTAGCAAAGTATTTCCTACCATCAAAAACTAATAAACCTAGAAATGATATTACTTCAATTTGCCGGTATGAAGGTAAGTCGATATATGAAGTGTCAGATAGATTTAAGGAACTTCTTAGGATGTGTCCACATCATGCTATGCCCGATTGGTTAATAATTCAAACTTTTTACAATGGTTTAATAAGATACTTTAGTTCTATCATGGATGCTACCACCGGGGTTCACTCATGTCGAAGCCATTTGATCAGGCTTACTCTTTCATTAAAGAGATGACTACAAACAATTTTTAATGTCCATATAAAAGAGTAAATCCTAGCAATGTAGCTAATTTGCATGATACTGATGTGCTTTCAATTCTTACTTCTTAGGTAACAACAGTATCTTGGAAGCTAAATCAATTTGGAATGAACCAAACTCAAATACCTCCAGTAATTGTGAAGAATTTATTAGGACAAATTGTTGATTCTAGCATTCATCATTTAAGACTTTAAATGCAATTAGCAACAAACCTAATAAACCTTATTCTAACTTCTATAACCAAGTTTGGAAGAATCATCCTAACTTTAGTTGGAATAATAGCTCTGGAGAGTGTACAGCTTATTTTTAGGTTGTGTTGTATTTTGAAAAGGGGGTCTTCTACAGAAATTGTCGGCGAATTTTTTATTTAATTTAAATAAATAATTTGAAAAGTAGTATTTGATTTTGAAAATAAATTTTAAATTTGAAGATTTTAAGATATGAAATCAAACCGATCTCACATACCAAATTGTTTATATAAACGAGCACCGCATCACAAACCGTGTATTTATCCCAAAGAATAGACACACTGCTTGATGATGGGGCTCGATTAAATAAACTAGGAGATTCGTGACATCTGTTTGGTCTACAAACCAATTTTATAAGCCGACAAGTTCCCCTGCTTAATATAAATGAATTAAGCAGGTTTTATATTACCTGGGTTCTTAAAGTTCCCTATAAGGGCAAGCTCCTATAGTTAATTACATCTTAAATGACAGGAATCATTTAAGAAAACTCTCGATAATGAATAGTGGTTTTGCTATCAAGAATTCCAAAGTTTAAGGTTTGAAAACAATTGGATTTTGGAAATTTCAAAAGGGATTAGCTCAAATTTGGAACAGTTTATTTTAGGAGTTCAAAGGAAGAGAAGTAGGAGAAGCTGAAGATCCAAGAAGAATCTTGGCAACTTCCCAAACTATCCTATTGTTTGGCTTCGATTTAAGAGTATGTTTAATGTTGTAATCCTGCCAATTTTAGTTAATTAGGACTTATATTCATATGACACAGTCATGCAAATAGCCTCAAAGATGTGAGGGTTTATGTTGTACCAAACGACTACTTCGGAGTCCTAAGACCGGTTAGGGCTTAATTTACATGACATGATCATGCAAATGCCTAACGAGGAGTTGAGGATTTATGTTGCACTAGGAAAACTACCTCGAAGTCCTATGGCTTGGTTATTTAATTCTAGGAAAGTTTCGCTGAAGTAGACCCGAGTTTTGCTGATGACGATGGCCGAGCAGCCCACCATGCTCCGTGCTCCTTGTTATTGCAGAGGTTTAGTTTTAGAAGACATAAATCAGGAGATGAGAGAAGTGTTTTGGTTTGGAGAAAATCTTAAAATCCAAGTATTTTTAATATTTTAATTAAAACAAATCTTAAAGTTGATTAAACCGAACCGATTAAGATCCCACGGTTCCGTCATCCCGACACCGTTATTTTCATCAAATTCACTTAGTCCAGATGAATTTGCTAAACTCAATTGAATGAGTTCCACACTTTCATTTAGACCTTGGGAAATCCCGTTAGCAACACGTAGGTTATATCATCCAAGGTATTCCCGATCATTCAATGAGACGTTTTAATTTAGTTATGATTATAGTTTTGTTGTTCTCTTTGTGATTAAATTTTGAGTTTTTTTATATTTTGGAATGTTGTGGCGGTTAATTTTATCTTGCAATGACTTTTAATTTAGTTTTGGTTTCAGTTCAGGGACTATCCTAAAGATTTTGGTTTTCATGCAACAGTTTTATTTATCATGCAAGAAAAGTAAAGTACAGTGCATGTAAGTAAATTGCAATAAAGTAAACTGCAATAAAATAAAAGCGTACCTGGAGGGTCTTCCCGTCATCCCAAGCTGCACTTAAAACACATGTTAAGGCATTTAAATATTTCAACAGATACCTAGGTAAAACTAAGGGAAGGATTTTGGTTGTCTACCAAATTCCTAATCCTATAACTAATCATCTCCTATGACGTCTAGGTTCTTAGTTTGATTTTAAGGATGATTTTCTTCATCAAATAACAATTATATTCAATTGTTCTTCTAAAACATCCCGTCATATTGAGGAAGTTCTTAGGACGAGTCCTAAACATCTTTTCATTATTTCTGGGATTGTTTTGAGTCCATGTAAATTTAGTTGCACAAGTGAATTAATCATCCAGGAGTTTAGTTAAACTTTGTTTCTTGCTCAGTGAACTTAGGTATTTGTTTACCTGATGAATGAAGTGACATCTCACTTAATACTCTATTTAAGAGTTATAATAATTAAAGCCTTTAAGGGAAAGTTGGTTTATCGAGAATTTTAATCATAATTAATTAAAAGTTTGAGTTAATGGTTTAAAGTGATTTAATTTAATTATGAGGTTTTAATTAATAATTTTAAGTTTGGAATAATGTTCAAATTATTTTAGATTTAATTCTTAATGATTTCATTTAGGTTTGTTGTTAAATGATTTTAATTTAATTTAATTCAATTTGATTTAAATTTAATTTAATTTAATTTTAATTTTAATTTAATTTTAATTTAATTTTAATTTAATTTTATTTAATTTTAATTTAATTTAATTTTAATTTAATTTTATTTTAATTTTAAATTTAATTTAATTTAAATTTATTTAATTTTTAATTTAATTCCATTTTAATTTAATTTAATTTTAATTTAATTTAATTTTAATTTAATTTTAATTTAATTTTAATTTACTCTTAATTTTAATTTAATTTTAGTTTAATTTTTTTTAATTTTAATTTAATATTAATTTAATTTTATTTTAATTAAATTTAAATTTATTTAATTTTTAATTTAATTTAATTTTAGTTTTAATTGTAGTTTTAATTGTTAATTTGGATTATTATTTTAAATTTAATTAAGAATTAAATATTGTTAAAGTGATTTATTTAGGGATTTTTAAATTAAAGAATAAATATCGTTTTAATAATATACCTATTTTAATAATTCAAATTTTAAATGTATTCTTTCCAAAATCTAAATCATTTGATTAATTAAAGTTTCATTTTTGATATTTTCAAAGTGTTCAATGGGTTTCTACCCCTTAATTTTTCTAAGTTTCAATCATTCAAGAGAAAGTTAAAATCAAATATTTTACCCCCCATTTTGATTAAACCTAAAGTTTTAATTAAGGGTTAAAATTTTTAATTACCTTTATGCCCTTTTAAGCTTATTTATTTCATAACTCACTAAATTAAGCTCAAATAAATTTGAAATTTTTATGTCACCTCACTCACATGTCAATTAAGACATTAGAGTAGAAAATGTGATTTTTCTGAATTTAATTTATTTATATAATTATTTTTAGTAGAAAATAGGGGTTTTCAAAGAAATTTCAACAACATGACCAAGGAAAGGTTTCTATCTTTAAGAAAATTATGGAATGTTTCTAATGACCATAGGACCACTTGGACCAATTTTAGTGATTTTTTGAATTATATTTTATATATTATAATTATTTTGAGTTTTAGATAATAAATTAATTATAAAATAAAATTAAAGTTAGAAAATGGATTTTATATTTTTCTTAAATCTCTCTGACTCAAGGAGTTCAGAGGAACAAATTTTATAATTTTCTGATTTTTCTTCGATTTATTAAAATTATTTTAGTGAAAAAGGTTAAAAACTTATTTTTTAATATTAAAAATTACATTAAGCTTTTAAAATTCAATATCATACCCTAGGGAGTTAGGAAAAATATTTCGTTTGTTCTCAAGTGATTAGGAGTCAAAATTTGACATTTTTATGATTTTTAATATTTTCATGATTTTTATTATTTTTTAATTACTAAAATATTAAAATATTACGAAAAATCAACTTTTTTAGAAAATTCTAATTTTAATTTTACTGAACTCCCCTGATATCAGAGAAGCTCCAAAATCATTTTTGTGAATTTTTGAAAAGTATTTTTTGGAGTTATGAATTTTTAAAGTTCCATTTTGCTTATGAGGCTTAATCAACCCATTTGGTGGGGCTAATCAAGTCCAATTGATTTCAAAATTTTATATAAGGTTCCTCTAATCCTAAAGAGTAATGGAGAATTATTTTCAAGTCAATTTGATGTGTAGTTAACCCTAACTAAATCAAATTCAATTTTAGGGGTTTAGGCAAATTAAGGTTATTATGTATGAATTAATTCCAAATATATTTTTCATAGGGTCCTCTAGTCCTAAGGAACATCACCAAATTTTCCTAGAATTTATTTTACAACATGCTAATTATTAGAATTAAAATACCTAAAACAGTGACATGAACTTGAAAATTCAATAACTTTTCACAGAGATGGCCTCTGACCTTGAAAAATTCAGGGAATATTCCTAAGATCAGAGGCTTCAAAAGCCCTATGGTCTCATGCCATGGTGAATTGTCTATGCAAATGAAGAATCAAAATATTGAAAACAGTAAATAAATTATTAAAAATAAAATATTCATTCAATTAACTTGATTTATGTTCCACATTATTCTCCTATGTTTACTGAGCAAGAGTGTATTTTTATTTTATTTTTTGAGATTTTCTATGCAAAGATATGAATTTTTGAAGTTCTGGTATTTAAATAATTCAAAAAATACCCTAATTTCCTACTTATCTAACACGGTGCCGCGTCAACCTATGGTGGATCGAAAGTCCACGCGTCGCACTCCCATTCAACGCCGCCACTTGAGTCAGCAGCCACGCGTCCCCCGGTTCATGCACCATTGCGCCGTCCGACTTGATCTCGACCGTCCGCTCGATACACGCGCAATCCAACGGCTCCTGGTCATCGTCTACGACTGGTGTGCACCCGTGACCGTCCACACTAAAACCCTAAGATCTCACTCGATTCTCAATGGATTTTCGTGTTCTTATGCTCTATAGATTTGTCTTGAGGAGACGAACACATCCATACGGTTTATAGGCTATGAAATTAACTTAAACAAAATGGACAATCGCTGGAAGCTTGGAAGGAAGAGTGAGTTCATACCTTTGCTCAAAGAAGTGAAGCTTCAATTTGAGAGTTCTGCACCTTCGATTGAGTCCAGTCAAGCTCCAGATGAAGTCTCTGGCTCTGGGGAATTATCTAAGTATGAATGTGACCAAGGCCGATCACAAAGTTTGGAGGCTGGAAGCAATGGATGTCCTGGTGAGAGGGCTTTTGCTGGGGAACTTCTCCTCTTGGTCTGGTGAAGGTGTAGGACCAATCAATTTGGAGATTGGCTCACTGTGGTGAAGTGTCCTATTTTTTGGGTGGATTTTCAACTCAGAAATTGAGCTTGTTAATGAGGATTAAAGCAAAGGAACACTGGGGATCAACTGTTATGGGTTAGGAGAAGGTCCTGGAGCAATTTTGGCAGAGTTTCTTTAAGGTTTTGGGTCATCTCCTTATTTGGCCGAGAGGTGAGTGGGTTTAAATAGAGGTGGCTGGAGGGCCTCCCAGGGGGGTTTAATGGCTTGGATCCACTGCTCAGGGCAAGGGAAGAACAGCTGCAATGGCTATTGGGCATGGGACAGCTCAGCTAATTCAAATTGAATTTTTGATTCAAATTAAGCCTCTCAGCCTGGTGGTTTCCGACGACTGTGGTGGCTGGCCGGCTAGGGTCAGATCACCATCCTGATCAGGAGGGTCAGGGCTTAAATTTTGTGAAGTCAATTGGAGTTGGCCAAGTGTAAATGGGCTGAATTGAAATGGAATGGGGAGAGGCTTGATCACTGAAAAATTTATTAAGAAATTCATACCTATTTTTGATGAAATTGCACTTTAAAGAAGGGTATTTTCTTTATTTTATTGCGGGAATGAAGAATTTAGGTGATAAAAGCAAAAATCATAAAAAGGAGCGAATTTGGAGCAAAATCATGCAATTTGTCTTTGCGTTGCCGAGCGGCGAGGTTACGAGAAGAAAATTCCGAAGAATTTATAAGCTGTCTCGGCCGACGACGAGTCCGAGCCCGTCGACGGCGAGCTAGAGCGGTTTGAAGATCTTCTAGAAACCTCGCCGACATCGAGGTAGTTCGTCGCCGACGGCCAGATAGTTCAAATGGTGCAGATACATTGAACCTGGACACTTTTTGAAGGGATGCTTACACACCTCTTGGTCCTTTGCTCACCTCTATATATAGAAGCCGAAATTAAGTCTTTAATGTCCAGTTTTGTGTCCAGTTTTGTGTCCAGTTTTGTGTGCAGTTTTGTGTCTTAGAGAGTCCTTGAGTGTTATAAGTGAGTATTTAGTGAGTTAGTGAGTTTTTAGTGAGTTTTGTTTGTACTCGAAGGAAGAGTCGAAAGGAACTCGAGGAGTCCGCTTGGAGATAAATTAAGATAAGTATTTGTATTTATTGTTTTTAACTTTAAATGAAATCCATGCTTAGTTTAGTTCCCATGCATTACGAGTAGTTTATTAGTCTTTCTCCTCGTTATGAAATTAAGTGATTTGATGAACTAAAAATAGAAGTATTTATATATATATCAATAAATTGTGATAATTTTTAATTAAAACTTAATTTACTTTCAAACTGGCCATTTGATTTGTTAAAATATGTTGATTATCAACTATATTAAAAATTACATCTGATATTCGGAGAATTCAAAAGCCTTGGAAAGAGGGTGCAAATAAATAGGGAAATAATATCACTGGGCGTAGAATTGAGCATTTTAGTGTGACGGACTAAAATATTCAATTCGGTCCTATTGTTTGAGAGCTGAAGTGTAGATGTTAGCCCTCGGGCGAGGGGAACGTGGGAGCTACGAAGTGGCGGTCGGTATCCTCCCGGCCTAGCCGCATGATTCGGTAATCAAACATAGGATTAGTCAATATTCTTTACACTGGACCAAAGGGTAAAGAATAGGAATGCTCCTATTTGTCACAATACCTTGAAATTATCTATTTAAATTCATCAATCACTTAAATTTCTAAACAAGGGAAAGATACTTTTTACGAATAGTTAAGACTTATTTAGCGGTTAGTTAATTTCCGCACTTTCAATACGTATTAATCTTCTACTTAGTTAAGTTACCTAATTAAAATACTTAGTTTACTTTATTGCGCTTAAATTTAGAATTCCAAATTTTCGTATACTATTTTAAAATTATTATTATTTTTTTTATTTTAAAATTAGTTGTTATTTAATTTTCTCTTTCCCTGTGGGATCGATAACCAAGACTCCACTAGAGCCCTGTATTACTTGATACGATACGTATACTTGCGTAGCATCCACAACATAAATAATTACAATTCTATACATATAATATAGCGGGGTCAAGTTTTTGGCGTCGTTACAATTAAATTAAAAATATCATAATATAAAATTGTGGGTCAAGTTTTTGGCGCCGTTGCCGGGGAAAGTAAGAAAAATTTACTAAAGTAACGGACTATTTTAAAATAATCATAATTTTAATATCTATTCTAAAATTGTATGCGCAAATTTGGAAACGAAAAATTAATACCTTACGATTCTGAATTAGAGCGTACAATTAAAAGAATTAGAAAACAAAAGAAACAAACTATAAATTTATCACAAATGGCGAATATTCTTGAAATTCAAAATATGAACCAACAAAGACCATTAAGAGATTATGCCAACCCTACATCGAGATGAAATTCATTTAACTATTCAAAACCACGATGTAGACTGCTAATTCATTTGAACTTAAACTCAGCAATTATCCAAATGGTACAAAACAATCAATTTAGTGGTTCACCTGCGAAGATCCTAACTTACATCTTGTTAGTTTTCTAGAACTTTGTGCTACTTTTAAATATCGAGGAGTATGCGACGATCTTTATAAGACTTAGACTTTTTCCTTTTTCATTAAGGGATAAGGCTAAAATATGGTTGAATTCGTTAGCACCTGGATCTATTAAAACTTGGGGAGAATTATCACAAAAATTTCTATCCAAATATTTTCCACCATCTAAAACTGCTAAGTTTAGAAATGATATAACTTCTTTTTGTCAGTTAGATGGAGAATCAATATATGAATCTTGGGAGAGATTTAAGGAACTTCTTAGGAAATGCCCACATCATGCGCTACAGTTAGGCTGATTATTCAAACCTTTTATAATGGATTAGTAGGATCTTTAAGATCAATCATCGATCTTTCTTCTTGGAGGTTCATTAATGTCTAAACCATTTGATGAAGCTTATGCACTAATCGAAGAAATGGCAACAAATAATTTCCAATGAGCTTCGTGATAGAGTAAATCCAAAAAAATAGCCGGCATTTATGAAAATGATGCAATATCTATGTTAGCTTCTCAAATTGCTTGCTATATCTAAGAAATTAGATCATTTTGGAATGAACTACTCTCCTACTTTAGAAGAAAACTCATACTGGACAAATCATAGAATCTCAATCTAATTATGAAACTTTAAATGCTATTAATAATAGAACTAATAACCCTTATTCAAACTATTATAATCCTGGTTGGAAAACTCATCCAAATTTTAATTGGAATAACACATCTAATCAACAATGGATGAATCAACCTAATCGAAGCAAATCCATACTATAAACCTAATTACCCACTTGGATTTAATAACAATAACCCTCAATTCAAAGATAAGAAATTATCTATGGATGAATTAATTTTGAATATGGGTCATCAACTACAAAATCAAGGAAATCAACTACAAATTCAAGGAAATTAATTACAAATTCAAGGAACATCTATTAAAAATATCGAAACTCAACTTGGACATATTGCTTCTTGCGCTAAATAATAGAATACACGAAACTTTTCCTAGTAATGTAGAAAGAAATCCTAAAGATCAAGGAAAAGAACAAATTAAAGCAATACAACTAAGGAGTGGAAAAGAATTAGAACCTCAAATTCAAAAAGAACTTGAAAGCGAAAAGAGGAAGTGGAAATTGAAAAGGAAACGATTCGACAAGATTCGAACTTAGAACATCCTTTAATACCTATGAAAATTTCAGTTGAAACACCTCCACCATCATTTCCTCAACGACTAGCTCAACATAAAAAAGATAAACAATTTGCTAAATTCCTTGAAATATTAAAGAAATTAACAATCAATATACCTTTTGTCGAAGCTTTAGATCAGATGCCAAATTATGTAAAATTTATGAAAGATATTCTAAATAAGAAAAGAAAATTCAACGATAATGAAACAGTCGCACTTAGTGAAGAGTGTAGTGCTATTATTCAGAAGAAGCTTCCTAAAAAATTGAAAGATCCTGGTAGTTTCACTATACCCTGCGCTATAGGAGAAAAATTTTATGGAAAAGCTTTGTGTGACTTAGGAGCAAGCATCAATCTAATACCTCTATCGATTTTTAAGAGATTAGGATTAGGAAAAATTACACCTACTTCAGTAACCCTTCAATTAGCTGATCGTTCGGTTACCTATCCTAAGGGAGTTATTGAAGATGTGTTAGTAAAAGTGGATAAATTTATCTTCCCAGTAGAGTTTATTGTTTTAGATATAGAGGAAGATAAAGAAATTCCTATCATTTTAGGAAGACCATTTTTAGCTACTGGAAAAGCTATGATTGATGTTTAGAAAGGATAATTGACTATGAGAGTAAATGACCAAAAAGTTACATTTAATATTGCAAAATCAATGAAATATCTCGCGCTTAGAAAAAGATGATGAATGTTTTCGGATGGAAATACTTGAACATTTACAACAAGAACATTTTAAGGAATATTACGAAGATAAATTAGAAAAAGAAAACACTTGAATTAATTGAAGATAATAATGAAGAACTAGATTATATTCGGGAAAGATTTGAATTTTTGGATAATAGCGAAAACACCGACAAGAATATAGTTAAATCAATTATTAAACCTCCCGAACTTGAGCTAAAAATATTACTCGATCATTTGAAATATGCTTATTTAGGTAATTCTTCAACTTTACCGAGTTATTATTTCATACGCATCAAACGAATCTCAAGAACAAAAACTTTTAGATACCTTAAAAAAATATAAGAAAACTTTTGGTTGGACTTTAGCGGATATTAAAGGAATTAGTCCTTCGATCCGTATGCATAGAATTATTTTAGATGATGAACATAAACCTAAAGCGGATCCCGAAAGGAGATTAAACCCGATAATGAAAGAAGTAGTTAAGAAAGAAATTTTAAAATGGTTAGATAATGGTATCATATATCCTATTTCGACGGTGTTTGGGTAAGCCCGATTCATCGTGTTCCTAAGAAGGGAGGAGTGACCAGTCACTTGCCAATGAAAATAACGATCTTATTCCTATAAGACAAGTTATCGGTTGGCGTATATGTATTGATTATAGGAAATTAAATACCGCCACCAGGAAAGATCACTTCCCTTTACCATTTCTAGACCAGATGTTAGATAGATTAGCCGAACATAAGTATTTTTGTTTTCTAGATGGATACACCGGTTATCATCAAATACAAATTGCTCCTGAGGATCAAGAGAAAACTACATTTACTAGTCCTTATGGAACTTTCGTTTTTCGAAGAATGCCTTTTGGATTATGTAATGCACCGACAACATTCCGAGAGATGTATGATGTCTATATTTAGTAAGTTAATTGACAATGCAATAGAAGTATTTATGGATGATTTCTCTGTATTTGGAACATCATTTGACACATGCTTAGCTCATCTTGAAAAAGTATTAGAAGTATGTGAGAAAACAAATTTAGTTCTAAATTGGGAGAAATGTCAATTTATGGTTGCGGGCGGCATTGTATTAGGGCATAAAATTTCGGAAAAAGGCATGGAAGTGGACCTGCAAAAATTCAAGTTATAGCTAAATTACCACCTCCAACTACGGTAAAAGGGGTAAGAAGTTTTCTTGGACATGCTTGGATTCTACGGACGCTATATAAAAGATTTTTCAAAAATTACTAAACCTCTATGCCAACTTCTCGAAAAGGACAAGAAATTTGAATTTACAATCGAATGTCCGAATGCTTTTGAACTCTTAAAAGAAAAATTAATTACGGCACCTATAATAGTTTCACCTAGCTCGGGAGAAACCATTTGAGCTTATGTGTGATACTAGTGATTATCTTGTAGGAGCGGTTCTTAGGCAAAGATATGAAAAAATTTTTAAAGTTATATACTATGCTAGTAAAACTCTAAATGATGTTGAAATAAATTATACGGTTACTGAAAGAGAATTATTAGCCGTAGTATATGGTTTTAATAAATTTAGACCTTATACGATTGGAACAAAATGTATCGTGCATATCGATCATTCTGCTATCAAATATTTAATGCAAAAGAAAGATTCCAAACCAAGATTAATTAGATGGATGCTATTAATGCAAGAATTCGATTTTGAGATCGTTAATAAGAAAGGAACTGATAATCAAATTGCAGATCATTTATCAAGATTAGAAAATCATGAATTATCTGATATTTAAAATGAAATTATAAACAGTTTTCCTGATTAACAACTATATAATATCAATGAGTGGAAAATACCATGGTATGCTGATATAGTAAACTATATAGTTAGTAATATTTTACCACCTATGCTAACTTTGCAACAACAGAAAAAATTCATCCATGATACGAAAACCTATTTTTGGGATGAACCATATTTATATAAGCAATGTAAGGATTTAATTATTAGAAGATGTGTACCTTATGAAGAAATCGAACCAATTAGTCAAAAATGTCATGATTCTGATTTTGGAGGACATTTCTGGACTGATAAAACTGCTTATAAGATTCTACAATCTGGATTTTACTGGCCTACTCTATTTAGAGATGTATACAGATATATTAAAACTTGTGATAAATGTCAAAGAGTAGGAAATATATCTAGAAGAAACGAAATGCCTCTAAATTTTATATTAGAAGTTGAAATTTTTGATGTTTGGGGATTAGATTTTATGGGACCTTTTATTCCTTCATTTGGAAACTCATATATATTAGTAGTTGTTGATTATGTTTCCAAATGGATTGAGGCACAAGCTTTACCTAGGTGTGATGCTAAGAGTGTTTTAAAATTTCTGATGAAAAATATTTTTACTAGATTTGGAATGCCGAGAGTGATTATCACTGACGGAGGAACTCATTTTAGAAATAAATACATTAACAAACTAGTAGAAAAATACAATATTACTCATAAGATATCCACTGCTTATCATCCACGAGACTAGCGAATTAGTCGAAGTATCTAATCGTGAGATTAAACGTATTTTAAAAAAATCGTAAACCCAAATAGGTTAGATTGGTCTCATTAGATTAGATAATCGCATTATGGGCTTATAGGACTGCTTATAAAACTCCGATTGGAATGACTCCTTACAGGTTTATATATGGAAAAACATGCCACTTACCAGTTGAATTAGAACATAAAGCATATTGGGTTATTAAAGAATTTAATTATAATATGAAGGAAGCTCGTGAGAAAAGATTGCTGCAATTAAATGAATTGGAAGAATTAAGAAATGAATCATATGATAATGATCGGATTTATAAAGAAAAGATGAAATTATGGCATGATCGGAAGATTAATCGGAGAAATTTTGAACCGGGACGGGAAGTTTTGTTATATAATACTAGATTGAAATTATTTCTGGAAAATTGAAGTCTCGATGGTTAGGACCTTTCACCATAACTCAAATATTTTCATACGGAACTATAGAAATCGAAGATCCAAAAGCTGGACATAAATATAAAGTTAATGGACATAGATTAAAACCATATTTCGAAGGTATAAGACCTAACTATAAAGAGGTTTTAATGCTTAGTCGACTCGATTAATAATTGAAATTAGGTCGGGTCGACGACGTTAAACCAAACGCTTTATGGGAGGCAACCCATATTAGTCATCTATTTTTATTGTATCTTAATAGTTAGTCTATATTATTAAAACTTTACTACTCAATTATTATTAAGAATCATCACATATTCGAATCATTATGATGAGAAAAGAGATTATTCGATTTAGAGCGAAATTGGACATTATTTTGGAATCTCGCCGACGGCGAGGTCGATACTCGCCGACAGGCGAGGTTCGCGCCTAATTTAATTCGAGTTTATTTATCGAGCTCGGCGACGGCGAGAAACGAGCCCGCCGACGGCGAGAACACCGAAAGGCGGTTTTATAACGAGTCGCCGACGGCGAGAAACTTCTCGCCGACAGCGAGGAAGTTATAAAGATGAGTTATTTATACTTTGAATGCTGATCTGGATGGTTTCAACACCAAATCCTTAGTGAAAAACCATTCTTAATTCATTCTAAATCTGCCTTCTTCACTAGAATTCATTCCATTCACCATAATGGCCTCCAAATTCTTAGATTCCTCTAAATCTGGAGTGTTTAACCGGAGGAAATTTGTGAGTGCGGAAGCGCAGCGGATCTTCAACAAGGTTTTGGTAAAGAAAAGAGTTATCAAGGAATGGGGATTTTTCAATCTAGGATTAGAGAATTCCACTACGAAGATAGAAGAAATGATCGCGCAGCGGCATTGGGAAGTATTTTGTTACACTACGTCTGTTGTTGTTCTTCCAGTTGTGAAAGAGTTCTACTCTAACTTACATGCGATCAACAATGGGAATATCTACGTCCGAGGAAGATGGGTGACATTTACTCCATCAAGAGTAAATGAGTTATTCTCTATAGAAAACACCCCGGTATGTCACTATTCAAATTTTGTGCCTTCTCGGTATAATATGAATGAGATATTTTGATATCTGACTGATGAACCGGAAGATTGGGAAATGCGTGAAGACGGGTATGTTAGTTCTCTGCATCACTTTTGAATCCTATCTCAAAGCACTGGCACTTTTTCATCTCATCTAAATTGTTACCTACTATGAGGGTAAACAAGGTTTCGAAAGAATGCGCTATATTGAATTATTGTATTCAAATTGGATTGCCTATTGATGTGGGAACAATAATTGTTAAGTCTGCATTGGGTTTAATTGTGCATGGGTCAGTTCACAGACTAGGACACCCATCTACTATTTTTGCATTATGCAGTCAGTACCAGGTTTCTTATGAAGCTTGGGAAAAGGTTCTGTTACCTTGGAAGCCGCTTGATCCTACAGATATGTTCCCTACTTTGGACAATAATGAAGACATTACATTTATCTCCGATAGAGCTTCACGGAATCATCCTATAGCAAGGCCTATTTCGGATAAAACAGAGTTACTTATGAAGAAAATTAATGGAATGGAGAAAGAACTACGGAATGTGAGAGATTTAATCGACAATATATCCGATTTATTTGATCACATTGACTTGGAGGATGAAGGAACACTTCGAAGCTAGCTTTCTTCATTTGCCGAGACGAAGGGTTGGATCATCGAAGAATCGCTTCGGAATTTCCCTTCGAAGCCTTTCTATAACTTATTTGTGCATCATCGTCATATCGGAAATATCGGAGAAGATGAAGATTCGACCTTGAAGAGTAGTAGTAAAGATTTCCATAGTATGTTTATGTTTATGTTATTTGATTTGATCTAGATTTTATTATGTGTGGAGTGATGATTTGAATATCTCAAACTTAATTGAGATATGCGTCATAGTTTTGTATCAGCATTTAGTGTGTCGTAGATTGGTTTGCGATGCTGATTATTAGTAAGGATTAGAGAATTGAAGTTTGATTATAGAGTTTAAAATTATGTTAGTTTGTACATCTCATGGATTTCAATATTAAAGTTAATTTGTTGTGTTGTGTGAATTTGTTTGTGTATAAGTAGCTAATCTTCATATTAAATTAATAAATGATGTGACCAGAAATATAATATAAGGCAAATCAAAGACGAAAATGAGTGACGAATTTCAAAAATTTAAAATTTTGGAACGCCGACAGTGAATAATTTCTCGCCGACAGCGGATTTTTCCCGAGAGTTTTGGGTTCCGAAAAATATTAGCTCGCCGATGGCGAGAAAAGTCTCACTGACAGCGAGGTCACGAAAAACACTTTAATTGACCGGTCAAAAACACTATTCATCATCCCCAACCTCCCATTTTCGCAAAAACCGACCTAGGGCTTGAGAGATCTTGGATTTGAAGCGATTTCATCACTCAAAAACACCGGATTTCATCTTCTCTTGGTAAGTGCTTCACTCCTATACAAAAATTTTTTATTTTCACCATGTATTTTCACCACATTGCAAATTTTGGGAAAAATCAAAATATGGAAGAAATATTCGGTGGAAATCCATGGAATTTGATTGCTTATAAATGTTGTAGGAAGCCTTCTTAGGATTATTTTTAAGTTTAGTGAAAATTTTCACGATTTTCACAGATCGATCGTATGGCTCCAAGACAGAAACGTCGAGTAGAATTCGACAAAAACCAATTCATCAATGCACGAGCACAGGCTAAATATTTTGAAAATATACAAGGAAGAAAGTGCATTGCGGATCGGGTATTCAAAAATCCGGGAAGAGAAGTAGAGCGGATTATAAAGGAACGAGGTTGGGAGAATTTCTGTTACGTACAATATAGAGCAGCTGTAGAAGTGGTTAAAGAATTTTATGCCAATTTGACTGCCGTCGAAGATGCACCGAGTAAAGGTACGAGGGTTTTTTGTAGATTTCAATGCTTGCAAGAATTAATGCGTTCTATGAAGTTCATGACTCGCACTTTAGCGAGTATGAAACTTTTGGAACGATGGAAGGACCACTTGGAGGAAGTCATTAACTTTCTCATCGATGGGACCGGAGTTTGGAAAATTAAGCGACAGGAAAGAGTGAATTTTCCTCTTTCTAAATTAAATGTAGTCTCAAAAGCTCGTCATTACTTTATTTGTTCTACTCGTTACCCACATATCACCATAGTGAGGTAACACGAGATAGAAGCAGTTCGAATTTCGCATTCAGAATAACAGAAGCATCGACATCGGGAGAGTTATTTATCAGAACATCCTGGCCACTCCTCGAAATGAGAGTGGAGCTGGATTGGGCCACCCTGGATTGATTTTTGCACTCTGCCAACTCTCTGGAGTTGAGGCTAGAGATGATGAAGAATGGGTGGAACCTATGAAACCACTTACAGCTGCTAACATTAAGAAGTATGAGTCCCATGAAGGGTGGAGATCGGGAGTAAGAAGTTATTTTACTCGATCAAGTAGAGATATACCCTCTACTAGCTATGGACCTCCGAGCCTACCACCCCTACCCTACAAGATCCGATGAATGAATTGACTCGCATAGGAGGAGTTTTGAGCAGTTTGGAGAGACCATGGGGAGAAGGTTTGATCATTTTGATCAAAGGATTGATAATCTGGAGAGGAGACATGATTATGATAGTGAATACCTCCAGCGACATTCGAAATACGAAATTGCATACTAGGAAGCTGAACGTCATTATAAGAGTGGAGATTTAGATGTTGTCTTTCCAGAATGCCCCAGGTACACTCAGTATCATCCTGCTCAGTCTTCTCAGCAACCTACAGATCAAGGAGGGGATGATATAGTTTGGGACTTTGATGCTGAAGATTAGGACTTTATTTATTTTATTTGTTTGGTGTAAGTTATTTTGAGAACTGTATATGTTTGTAATATTCAGTACTTTATATTTTGAGACATTGGATGTTAGTTAGATTAATTTGCTTGAATTGTTATAGTAGTTAGTTTTTGTTTTTGTGTTAGTTAATTGCATTTGTTTTTATGTTAAATAGGATGATAGTTTTCTTTAATATATTTTTATTTTATTTTGTATTGTTTTAAGTTTTTTTTAAATTGTTAATCTGTTAGTTCAATTGTTTTTAATATGTAGTAATTCATATGTGTAGTGTAGAGTTATTTTAATTGTTGTGTTTAATACTTATCTTAGATTTTATCCCTGCATTTTCTTTAAATTGTTATATATATATGGAGAATACTAACAGAACAGGTTCAATGAAAAATGAAAAGCACACAAAAATTTCAAAGAAAAAAAGAAATACCTAAACTTCAAAGGTATGATTTATTTACTTTCCTTCTTATTCATTATTTAGAATAGATATAAAAATTTAAGATTGGGGGGAAGAGTAAAATACAAATTTAGTTATTAATTTGTTCTCAATTTCAATTTTCAAATTATTATAAAATGATTTTTATAGCAAATTTTTCAATTTGATTTAATATGAATTATTTTATTTAATTATTATAAAAGGTTAAATGAAATATTTCTAGTGCTTTAATTAATTAAATAGAATAAAATATTTGGTTAAAGGGAATAAGAATATAGTAAACTATTTTTAGTAAGGAAAACTATATTCTAAAATTAAAATTCTTAAGTATTCAAGTGAAAAAGAAAAGATTGAAAATCAATGAAGTAAAAACTATGAAGTATATATAAGCTAAGAAATATTTCTAAGTTTCAAATTTAGGAAGATGAAAATGAAGTTCAAAATTATTAACAGGCTCTCCAGATACAGTAATCCTCATTAGAAAAAAAGAAAAAGAAAAAGAAAAAAAAAGAAAAATGAGGAGAAGCTTGAGGAGATGCCTTATCAAAAATTGGCTTCATTTGAATTAACCTAAAGGGAAAAACTTAAATATTTCCAAACTTATGTTTATGGATTAGAATTTTACCTAATAGTATTTTCTTGAATTTCTTATCATATGAATATCTTAAGTATTTATTCTTTTAAATATAGTCATTCCCGAAATGAATAGTAAGCTAGAAATCTTAGACACGATGACTAAATAATTTATTTCTATAAGATTAATTAAATTACATGAATTATTTTTGTTTAACTTTATTATAATATTAATTAATCTAATTCATAGCTACTTAAATTGAAAAATCTTATTATAAAACTCATTATTTTTATGTAGTACTAAAATTACTTGAGGACAAGTAATAAGTAAGTTTGGGGGATTTTGATCATCTGAAAAATTTATTAAGAAATTCATACCTATTTTTGATGAAATTGCACTTTAAAGAAGGGTATTTTCTTTATTTTATTGCAGGAATGAAGAATTTAGGTGATAAAAGCAAAAATCATAAAAAGGAGCGAATTTGGAGCAAAATCATGCAATTTGTGCTGAGTCGCCGACGGTGAGGTTACGAGAAGAAAATTCTGAAGAATTTATAACTGTCTCGCTGACAGCGAGCCCGAGCCCGCTGACAGCGAGCTAGAGCGGTTTGAAGATCTTCTAGAAGCCTCGCCGACAGCGAGGTAGTTCGTCGCCGACGGCTAGATAGTTCAAATGGTGAAGATACATTGAACCTGGATACTTTTTGAAGGGATGCTTACACACCTCTTGGTCCTTTGCTCACCTCTATATATAGAAGCCGAAATTAAGTCTTTAATGTCCAGTTTTGTGTCCAGTTTTGTGTCCAGTTTTGTGTGAAGTTTGGTGTCTTAGTGTGTGTCTTAGAGAGTCCTTGAGTGTTATAAGTGAGTATTTAGTGAGTTAGTGCGTTTTTAGTGAGTTTTCTTTGTCTTGGAAGGAAGAGTCAAAGGAACTGCGAGGAGTCTGCTTGGAGATAAATTAAGATAAGTATTTGTATTTATTGTTTTTAACTTTAAATGAAATCCATGCTTAGTTTAGTTCCCATGCATTCTGAGTAGTTTATTAGTCTTTCTCCTTGTTATGAAATTAAGTGATTTGATGAATTAAAAATAGAAGTATTTATATATATATCAATAAATTATGATAGTTTTTACTTAAAACTTAATTTACGTTCAAACTGGCCATTTGATTTGTTAAAATATGTTGATTATCAACTATAGTAAAAATTACATCTGATATTCGGGGAATTCAAAAGCCTTGGAAGGAGGGTGCAAATAAATAGGGAAATAATATCACTTAGGTGTAGAATTGAGCATTTTAGTGTGACGGACTAAAATATTCAATTCGGTCCTATTGTTTGAGAGTTGAAGTGTAGATGTTAGCCCTCAGGCGAGGGAACGTGGGAGCTACGAAGTGGCGAGTCGATATCCTCCAGCCTAGCGCATGATTCGGTAATCAAACATAGGATTAGTCAATATTCTTTACACCTGGACCAAAGGGTAAAGAATAGGAATGCTCTTATTTGTCACAATACTTTTTCTGAATAGTTAAGACTTATTTAGCAGTTAGTTAATTTCCTGCACTTTCAATATTATTAATCTTCTACTTAGTTAAGTTACCTAATTAAAATACTTAGTTTACTTTATTGCGCTTAAATTTAGAATTCCAAATTTTCGTATACTATTTTAAAATTATTATTATTTTTTTATTTTAAAATTAGTTGTTATTTAATTTTCTCTTTCCACTGTGGGATCGATAACCGGGAATCCACTAGAGCCTCGTATTACTTGATACGATACGTATACTTGCGTAGCATCCACAACATAAATAATTACAATTCTATACATATAATATAGCGGGGTCAAGTTTTTGGCATCGTTGCAATTAAATTAAAAATATCATAATATAAAATTGTGGGTCAAGGCTCATTTTAGACTTTGCTTGGTCAAATGCATGCTTTCGGCTTGGTGCACCTCCCCAAGGCCTGATTTTGGGCTGAGAGAAATCAGTGGGTTCAGCCAAGAGAAGGTGGTGAAGTCCCCATCCATGAATATTTAGATTAATCATGGGTTAGGGTGTATCATTAAAAGAGTTAAAACCTTTTTAAGGGGGTTTAAAAGAGGCTAACCTTTTTGAAATTAATGGCATAGTGATGTGTAAAGGGGCTCCCAAGGCTTGCATGTGGCTCATGCATGGTTCCATGGCTCCATTTGGCTTAGGGATGGCTTAGGTCAATTTAAGGGATTATGGTTTTGGGTTAGGTTTGGGTGGAGTTTATGTTCCAATTTTGGGTAAATCAAGTTAGTGTTTTGTTTATGGGGGTGTTAGGAAGGCTTTAGAAAAATTTTGGGGCCAATTGGAGTTGAATTGGATTAGTTTGAGCTAGGTTTAGGTCATGGGCCAAAATTGGTCCTCAGGCTTCAAATTGAAATTGGGCTCAAATTTCAATCAAATTGGACTTGGCTAAATTGATATTGGGGATGTTGATTTGAAGTTTAGAATTGAATTGGACCAAAATTGAGGTCTATTGGGGTGGTTTGGTTTGACATTGGGTTCACTTGGGTTTAAAATGGGCCAAATTGGAGGTTTTAGTAAAAGTGGGGTAAATTGGCAAAAATGGCCCATGGGGTAGTTGAACAAAATGAAATGGGGAATATTTAGGATTTTCTGGAATTTTTTTATTTAGGAATTTTCTAAATTTTTTGGATTTTTGGGCTAAGAAGTGCATTTTGGGTATTTGGAGGGTATTGGGGGTACTTTTGGAATTTTTGGTATTTTTGGCCAAAGAAGGTCAATTTGAGTTGGGGGAAATGTTTTGGAATGATTTTGAGGAATTTTGGGTAATTTAGGTGATTTTGTAAATTTTGGGTAGTTCCAAGGGCTTTTGGTAGGTTTAGTAGGTGTAGGGCCCCGGGGGTCAAAAATTGAAATTTTGAAAAAATGAAGATTGATCAAATTTGAGTAAAATGGAATCACTTTGGTTGAGCCATGAAGCCATATTAAGCCCATATGAGTCATGAGAGGACTCATTTGAGGTATTCACTATGTTGTTCTTAACCCTCTTAGCGAGGGGCTTAAGAGTTAAGGACCATCCATGTGAATTACCTACATGAGTCAGGAAGTCAAGTTGGGTGAGAATGTGGTTTTAAGACTTGGAATGTGTGTGAGAGTGTAGTGTATGTGCAAGTCAACCCTCACCAGACCAGGCCATCCAGGGTATTCCTAAGGCCAAAAAGTCCTATAGGCAACTCATCCTTTAAACCTCCACATTTGATTTCAACCCTCTAGGTGATTAGGGGTCTACAATCAAGCTTGTGGGGTTTGCAGGGAGTTAAGAGGTGTTTGAACTTCTAAAGGGTGGGTTCCACTTCTAGTCCTCTAAGATTAGTCAAAGGAAAAGCCTAAGGCTAGATCCTAAGTACTAAAGAGAGAAGCAAAGATCCTAAGTACTAAAGAGAGAAGCAAAGATCCTAAGTACTAAAGAGAGAAGCAAAAGACCTCATCAAAAATGAGGTCAACAAATGGACCCCCAATAGGTGTGGTGTGCTAACCAAGCACACCGCGTGTATTGGCATTGACCGAAGAGATCAACAAAACCAACACAGATGTCTAAGTGACAAACTTAGGACTAAGTAGAAGAATTTCAGCTGGGGAGTGTCAGGTGTATTTCCAAGACTGGAGATTCTTGAACTCTCGTTGGGGAAAAGAAAAGGAGGTGAACTCCAAATCACAAGATCTGGGGAATTTGATTTAGATTTCAGTTTACTTTTAAATTTCAAGTTTCAATGTGTGAGTTTAGATTTCGATTGAAGTTTAATTTAAAATCAATTTAAGGAAATTTTGAATTTGAAATTTGGATTTGAAATGAGAATTGAAACCTAGGTTTTAACCTCGGGATTGTGAAGAGAACTGGAATTTAGGTACCAGCCTCAAAGTGAGAATTAGAGATTAAGTATCGATTGAAAAGGATGAGAATCAGAATTTAGGTACTGATCTCGAAATGAGAGTCAGAATTTAGTTACCAACCTCACAAAGGATGAGAATCAGAATTTAGGTACTGTTCTCGAGAGTGTGAGATTTGAAATTTAAGTATCAAACCTGAAAGAGAATCGAAATTTAAGTATCAATCTCAGATGAGAGTCAGAATTTAGGTACCGAGCTCGAAGGGAGAGAACTGGAATTTAGGTACCAGTCTCGAAATTTAGAATTGAAATTTAAGTATCAATTCGAAAGAGAATCGAAATAGGTATCGATCCCGAATGAGAGTCGGAATTTAGGTACCGACCTCGAAGGAAGAGAACTGGAATTTAGGTAACAGTCTCGGAAATTAGAATTAAAATTTAGGTATCAATTCGAAAGAGAATCAAAATTTAGGTATCGATCTCGAAAAGAGAGTCGGAATTTAGGTACCGACCTCGAAATGAGAACTGGAATTTAGGTACCAGTCTCGAGAGTTGAGAATTGAAATTTAAGTATCAATTTGAAAGAGAATCGAAATTTAGTTATCGATCTCGAAAGTTGGGAATCAGAATTTAGGTACTGATCCCAAAATGAGAACTGGAATTTAGGTACGAGTCTCGAGAGTTGACAATTGAAATTTAAGTATCAATTCGAAAAAGAATTGAAATTTAGGTATCGATCTCGAAAGTTGGGAATCAGAATTTTGGTGCTGATCCCAGAATGAGAACTGGAATTTAGGTACCAGTCTCGAGAGTTGAGAATTGAAATTTAAGTATCAATTCGAAAGAGAATCAAAATTTAGGTATCGATCTCGGAAAAAGAGTCAGAATTTAGGTATCGGCCTCAAAATGAGAACTGGAATTTAGGTACCAATCTCGAAAGTTTGAAAAAGGACTAGAAGTTAGGCTCTAGCCTCGAAGAGAACTGGAAGTTAGGCTCCAGTCTCGAAGATTTATTTGTATGATGAGGGAGCCAGTCTCATGCCATCAGAACCAAATCGAACAAAGTTCGTGGCTCCGTGTCAATAGAGCTAGTCGATCCTCTAAGACACAGAAGAAAGAGAATTGAAAGGAGCTGGTAAGTGTACCAAGCTGAAAAGACTTAACTTAGCAATAAGTTGAGGAAAATATTCAAATTTTAAAAGAGTTTCAAATAGATTTTGATTGAGAGAAGAACTGAACGGTTCGAATCAGAGGATTCATATCGGAATTCAATTTAAGATTTAGATTCATTTTATTTGTCCTTTAACGATCCCGTTTTTTAAATTTTTGTTATTTATTTAGTGTTTATGTGAATTTGAAATTCATTTTTTAATATTCAGATTTTTAGGAAAAATTCTCATTTATTTTCTCTTCTTTTCTGTTCTTCGTTCAAAGTTCATTTAACTCTAATGGTGTTTCCCAGTCAATTTGCACAAAAAGAGGTGAAGGCAAAATATGACGTAGTCATTTTCATTCCAACTTGCTGAAAGTACATCATACAACTTGATCTAGTCATGATGACATTTTCCTCAGAAATTTTATGTCTCATACAATTCATGTAAATCCAAAACGGATTGTGTAAGATTCTTGTTGATCCATCCAAAAGCGTCAGTCAAAAATCCAAGTCTGAATAGTAAGAAACATGGGAAATAACATCACCTTCCAAGCCACCCTTGGCAGGAATGCCGAATGGATGTGCATTGGAGGTGTGCTATTTCTCATGTAACTCACAGCTCGTAGGGCCAGAGACTCTCCAATTCTGGATCTGGCTGAAAGTGGTAAGGCATTTTTCTGTCGTCCATTCTTCTAAAAGTATTGAGATAGGCTCCACAGGCACTCTTGGGATGCAATGCTTCGCAACGTCTGCTCCGTTTCCTTTTAACACCAGGACGGAACCTACCGGTAGTGGTATCTCCACCGGCCCTAGAAACTCACCGGGGCCTGCAATCCAGAGGTCAGATCCAAACATGATGTTGCACTGGTTGAGGAATGACACTGTGCAGAAGGGTCTAACAAAGTCATGATGGTCTATATGTGGAGGTATGCAGTCGCCTTCCTTGTAGATGCTGATAATGCAGCTTTTGGGTATGCAATATGCAAGCAGTACCCTCCATGTTATCATCCTTTTCACCATTTTCTTGATGATTCTTGGCATCGGATCCACCTCACTGCGACGGAGTATCCGTGGTGGATTTCCTTTTCTGTCTATGGAAAAATTGTAGCAACATCCGCATTGGATTGAAACTCTTCCTTTTCCCGGCATCCATCTTCGGGGTGTTTTTTCTCTCAGGCGGCCAGCTCGACCCATTTTCTATAATTCAAGGATGCAATCTACAATTTGTTATTGCTCATAATCTGAGAAAACATCTGTATGCAGCTCGAGGCCTTCTAAGATGTTGATCATCTTGTTTCCAATTCTTTTAAAGTATTCAAAGGTTTTCTTCTCAACTAGTTGCATTTTCTCCAGCTCGTAGTCCGGGATTATCTGAAGTCTTCAGTGTCTAGTAACATACTGCGGGATGTATGGCTCAACCCCAGCACGTTTTTCTGCATGTCTCGGCTCCTCGGGGATAGTCTCCGTAGGGACATCCTCCAGGGTTGCTTTCGCAACAAGACTCTTCGGATCCGGTACATATGCTCGGTGTCGAGGTACCGACACTATTTCTGCTTTTCTTGGTATTTCTTTTATCTGTTCCGACCTTCTTGGAATTGACTTTCTTCTTCTACGGTTCCTGACGAACCGGTCTCCTTGGAGCATTTGCACTAACAGTATCCATTCGCTCGTTCATGTTGATCTTCTCGTTAACTTGGTCAACATTTTACGAATGCGACGATTCTTATTTCTTTGTTGGGTAGCAGTGAGAGTAGCTCTCCTTACCCCTTGAATTTCTGCAGGCGCAGCGCTGACAAATCTACCCTCTGCTGTGGCAACCACGGACTTAACTTTCTTATCTTCTCCGGTTGCATGCGCGGCGTTTGCTTTTCTTTTCTTGTTGCTGGATTGGTGGCTCGGGCCACCCATTTTCATCATCTGTCCGTCGTGAAGTTCTTCTCGATCAACTGGGATCCAATCATTTTCTTCGTATTGTAAGCCGCCTGGTGTGAATTCTGAGTCAATCTCTATCACTGCTCCATCCCTCACCCTCTTTTCATTAAGTGCTAGACTCACGCCATTTCTAAAGTTTAGAACCAACCGCCCATTCGACATTTCCCTGCGAAAAAACAAAGAAAGGATCAGGGGCTGTACTAAGAACAAGAACAATCAGAAAAAAACACTTAAAAATTCTTATTCACTTCTTTTTTTAAATTTAAAGGAAGAAGGAAGAGATGAGGAAATATCAGGAATGAACGGATTTAAAAGGAAAGATGGACATTTTATTATTGTGATTTCCCATGTTTTCTTTTTAACATTTTCGTTGATGAGATTTTTTTATCCATTTTATTTTGTTTTGGGTTCGGACCCAGTCACAAAGTGATTAATTCACCCGTGTTTCTTGGGATAAGATTCTACTTTAGAGGCCACCCTTCGAAACATCAGGTCGCGTAATACATCTTTAAATACCGTCCATTGATTGGAAGCATGGGTCGTTCTCCAAGGCAGTTCACAAGCTGGTAGGAACCTCCTAAGTAGACTGTCTCAACCACGAACGGCCCTTCCCTCGTTGGTTCAAATTTACCACCTATCTTGTGATGTGCAAGAATAGGTCTTCTAAGAACAAGAACTAAGTCACTGACTTTAAATGTCCTGGGACGGACCAGTTTATCATGGGCCTGGATCATCTTAGCTTGATATAGTTCCAAATTCTACTGTGCAGAAAGTCTTTTCCCTTCCAAGCTTTCCAATTCTTCCGCCGTAGTCCGGCATTTTCTTCGTAGTGATCTTTTCTCGCAACCGCAATTCGAAGTGACGAAAGCTGAACATCCGAGGCAAGACGGCCTCGGACCCGTACACTAAAGCGTAAGGTGTAGACTGAGTAGGAGTCCTAAAAGTCATCATGTAGGCCCATAAGGCTTCTAACAACTTCTCGTGCCAATTTCTCTTGTTGTCGTCTAAAGTTTTCTTTAAAATTTGAACGAGAGTTTTATTAAAAGCCTTGACCAAGCTGTTTGCTCTTAGGTAGTAGATCGTTAAGCATCGTTAATCGATCCCGTGTCTTCTGACAAAATTATTGATCTTTGTACTTTTGAATGCAGACCCATTATCTGAAAATATCCTGCGCGGTATCCCAAAATGGTAGACAACTTGGTTCTTGAAAAACTATAGCACGTAGTGTGCCTTCACTTCTCTGAGTGGTATAGCTTATGCCCATTTAGAAAAGTAGTCTGTAGCTACAAGAATGAAGCGATGTCCTCTTGAAGAAGGCGGTTCTATCGGACCCACTATATATGTGCCCCGACACTCAAATGGCCACGACGCAATTGTCGGATGTAGCACATTCGGAGGTTGGTGTAGAACCACTCAGTGCACTTGGCACTGGTGACAACTTTTGGAACCTTTCATACAATCGGTCATCATTGAGGGCCAGTAGTACCCTAGTCTTTTAATCTTCATTTTCATTTTCGGACCCGACTAATGAGCGCCACAAAGTCCTGAATGTACTTCTTTAACGATTTCACGAGCCTCGGATCCGCTCAGGCATCTTAGCCACATCTGATCAAAAGACCTTCTGTATAATGCATTGTTTATTAATGCGTAAGACAGAGTTCTTTTCTTAATTTGATGGGCTAATTACTTATCGTCTGTTATGTTTCCTGTTTGCAAGTAGTCTATTAGTGGTTGCTGCCAATCTTCTGTATTTTATGTCACTGCTGCAATTGTTTCTTCTGCTTTTTCTGTTAATTTGTGTAATGTATCCATGTCAAGCTGTGATAGGACTCGTCGTCCTCGAAGCCGACACTTCAATCGACTCATCCCGCGAAGCGCAAATTCCTTCGCAAGGCGGGCTAGCGCATCGGCGAGAGCATTTTCTTTTCTAGGAATCTTGTAGATTGTTACGTTTGGGATTTGTTCCAACAATTTCATGGCATACTGAAAGTACTGCTCGAGTCTTGGCTTTAAAATTTTGTACTTGTCCGTACGACTCGTTGAATGATCAACTGAGAATCTCCGTAGATGTTGATTTCCGTTATTCTCATCTGAATGGTTAATTCCAGTCCTATTATGAGGGCTTCGTATTCTGCCTCGTTGGTCGTACACGGTTCTGTTAAGTGGTTGGAGTATTTTAACATCCCCCGCTCCGGCGTTATAAAGATTAGTCTGATTCCTGCCTTACCGGGCACTATCATTTACAATTCTTTGTTCTTCTGTGCTGAGGACGCACCATCAAAGTACAGTTCCCAACGTTGATCATCAGGGTCTTCTAGGCTCATTATCTGCTCGTCAGGGAAATCGTCGTCGAGAGGCAAATCTGCCGGTAAAGGGTGTGCTGCAAGAAAGTCTGCTAGGACTTGTCTCTTTACGGTGCAAAGAGGAACGAAAGTTATGTCAAATTGCAATAGTATCATCGACCACCTGGCAAGTCTGCTAGAAAGCGTCGGTCGGGTCATCAAGTATTGCAACGGATTAACTCTCGAAATAAGGTTGACCTTATGAGAAAGCATGTAATGCCTGAGCTTTTGAGCGGCGAAGATCAGGGCCAAACAATGTTTCTCAATCGGAGGATACTTTACTTCCGTCAGAACTAGACAACGGCTTAAGTAGTAGAGAGCATTTTCTTTTCCCTCATCATTGACCTGGGCTAGCAGGGCTCCAAGGGAGTCGTCTAGAGCCACGGTATAAAGTATCAATGGTCTACCTGAGACTCGGGTTGCTAAGACAGGAGGTGTTATTAAATATTGCTTAACGTCCTTGAAAGCCCTCTGGCATTTCTCATCCCAAACGAATTCGACATCCTTTTTAACTAATGCTGAAAAGGGTTGACACATACCTGACAAGTTCGAGATAAAGCGTCGAAGATATGCCAACTTCCCTTGAAAAGATCGTAGTTGTTTCAAAGTTTTGGGAGGAGGCATTTCTAAAATAGCTCTAATCTTTTTCGGATCGATTTCAATCCCGCGATGTCGGACAACAAATCCTAAGAATTTCTGGGAGGTGACGCCGAAGGCGCATTTTAAGGGATTCATCTTAAGGTTAAATTGTCTTAGTCGCTCGAAAACAATTCTCAGATCATACAGGTGATTTTCTTTCAGTTTGCTTTTGATGATCACATCATCCACGTAGCACTCGACTTGGTTGTGAATGAGATCATCAAAAATCTTCGTCATCGCTCTTTGGTATGTTGCTCCTGCGTTCTTTAGTCCGAATGGCATTACTGTGTAGCAATACACTCCAATCGGCGTTCTAAATGTTGTGAGCTTTTTGTCTTCTGGTGCCATCTTTATCTGGTTGTATCGTGATGATCCATCCATAAATCAAAATATTTCATGTGTTGAAGCAATATCGATCATCAATTCTGGGATTGGTAGTGGAAATTCATCCTTTTGGACATGCTTTATTTAAATCTCTGAAGTCTACGGAGATTCTGATCTGACCATTCTTCTTTTTTACTAGTACCACGTTGGCTAACCAAGTAGGGTATTGTTCTTCACGGACAAATTTAGCATCTATTAGCTTCTTAACTTCAGCTATTACTTGTTGCTCAATTTCTAGACGCATTCTTCTAGGGGCTTGTCTGACTGGAACAGCAGTGGGATCTACTCCTAGCCTGTGAACTGCGACTTCTGGAGCTAATCCTGGCATTTCGTCGTAGCTCCAAGCAAAACAGTCTTTGAATTCCCTTAATGTCTTGATTATGTCTTCGGAGTCTTCTTATTGAGTAAGGAGCTAACAAAGGTAGGCCTAGGCTCTTCGCTAGTACCTAAGTTAACTTCCATTAACTCGTCTATTGTAGATTTGATTTCTTCTTCAAATTTTGGTGGAGCGTCTCCGATTTGCATATCTTTAAGATCTTCTGAAGCTTCCAAGCAGTCTTTATTAGGTTTGCAAGTGACAACCAAGCAAAATCACGTATCATAAACTGATCCTACTGTGCTGAATCCAATACTATGTTTTGAATTGGGAGGCCGACCGGCATTATTCCATAATTTTTCAAAGTGTTGTGATCGGCCTTTTGTCCATTGTCGAGGTAAGACACCACGTTGAATTAAATTTTAAACACAAGGAGAGTGCCACTCAAAAGGTAGTTCCATTAATTTGGAAGAAGTAACATCTTCAAATTGTACATCTTTTTCAGTATTGGAAGAAGAAGCACCACGGTAAAACTTGATTGGCTTACTACCACCACCATGCACTTCCTTGACCACCATACCCTCGGTCTTATTAGAATGGATCGGGGTTAGGGTTACATAATAGTTAATCTTCTCGTACATTGATTTGTATTCTTCATTCTTTTCATCTTCGAGAGAGATCTTGAACTGTGGTTTCTTCTGATTTATTGTTGCTGCTTCTTTCTTGATTTCTTCTTCTTCTTCAGAGCTATTCTCCTACACAACATCGATGACTGGTTTCTTCTGTCCAACTGTTCCAACATTTCTTCCACGTCCTCGTCCCCGGCCTCGACCTCGGGTGCGAGTTCTGGAGAAATCTTCACCATCTCGCCTTAAGGGAGTGGTGAGTAACTGTTGGACTAGAACTTCAGGTTCTGCATCATCTCGAATCTCTTTCGCTTCATTTGGTATGGTATTACTAGAAAATATTGTTTTCTTCAGAGGCGCGTAGTAGGCCGCATCTTCATGAATTCCGATCTCATGTACGAAGAACGGTTGCAAATCACCTTTGATGCATTGTTCCCCTCCTTTGTAATACTTTATGCACTGGTGCAGAAACGACGGTACCATCCGGTTTTCATGGATCCATGGCCGACCCAGAAGAGCGTTGAACGAAGTCTCAGAATCAATTATGTGGAATTTTGCGGTTGTCTTTGCTAAATCACCAGTCTTCATTAGTAGTGTTATCGATCCAAGAGCTCTTTCTCCTTTTTGATTGAATCCTCTTAATAGCATCTTGTCTGCTTCATGCTCGCGAGCATCAATTTCCAAATATGCTAGCGTCCGAAGATTCATTATGTTGATTGATGCTCCCGGATCAACCAACACTCTGGAGAGCGTAAAATTTCCAATAGTGACTGAAATGTATAACAGTCGGTTGTGATCCGTCGTTCCCGATAATAGATCATTGTCCGTGAAGGTAAGACCTCGCTGTTCTTTTAACGAGCAAACCTCGTCGAAGGAATTACCGGCCATTTGGGCTAAACAAATCTCTGGATCAAGTAAAGCCTTGATCAGAGCCTCCCTCATCTCCTTTGACAGGATCAGAGCTTCGTATATGCTTAGTTTGGCTGGTAATTTCCTAAGATGGGCTAGCACGTTGTAGTCTACTTTATTACCATGTTCCTTGGTTTCTTCCCGAATGGGCAGTTCCTCTGCTGGGGTTGTCTCTTCCTGGGCAACCACCTGCTTTCCTTTATCCTTTAGACCCATGCTCGGGGGGGGAGAACTTTTCCACTTCTTAAATTTACTTCAGTTATTTCTTCTGAATTTGGTGTTGAATCTGCTGGTGTATCCTCTTGAATTGGAACAACTGGCTCTTCTGAAGCTGCTTCGGTGCTGATGGTTCTAATTCTATTGTGATCGGAGCCCCTCGAAATTCATAAATGGACTTGTTGCTTGTTGAGCTTTTGTAGCCTCCTTTGTGAACAACTTCTTCGTCGTGGTCGTCGAGGTTGTGTATGATTTGAGAATCGTTATTTGTATTAGAATCGAGATCTGGATTAAGCCGGTTGTCGTTAGTTACGTAATCGTTAGAAACAGTCAAAATTTAGCCAACGCCATAACCCTTATCATTATAAGATCCCGCCAAGGAGAGCAGATAATCATACAGAGTCAGGAGTTCGAGGGATTTTTCCCCCGAATCAGAAATAACCATCCTAGGATAAGAAGCCCCTAGTCTACCCTTCAGAGCCTCGGTCTTCTTTCCTTCCACAATCTTCTCCTCCTTCTGGGGCGGTTCTTCAATCGCAAGTGATAGTGCCAGCTCAACAGGTTTCAAACTTTGAGTTGAAGCGTGTACCGAAGTGGTTTGGATGTGATCCAAAATTTTCTTTGATGACTTTGTCCAGATGGTACTCCATCCATCATCGATCGTGTACGGGTTTATCGAAACAATGGGATCCATCGAAATAACATTGATGAAACCTCCTTTCTGGGGTTCCTTCATGTATTCCTTTGGGATAGTTATGTTCCCTTTCCGGAGATTGTCATCAAGCCAACTCATGAAAGTGATGCAATCCTCTATCTTGTGTCCGAGCATCTGGTGGTAAGGGCAATAGTTCGAATGATCTTTCTTATTGTCTTCCTCCGGCTTTTTGGGTTCTGGCAGCTGAAAATCTGGTGTCTTCATTAAGCTGCAGAACATCTTCGCTACTGCTTCAGTTTTGAATGGATATTCTATATTTAGAAGTTCTCTTAAGGTATGCGATGAACGAGGCTGTTGTTCATAACACTGAGGCGACTGATAGCTCGGTCGAGGTTGCTGATAGCCTTGCTGAGGTTGTTGATAGCCCTGCTGAGGTTGCAGATAGCCTGCGCTGAGGTTGTTGATAAGTCCGTTGTGGTGGTTGATAACTAGGTTGTGGCCGCTCTGACTGTATCTGAACCAGCTGCTTGCCCTTATCAACTGCAGCGACGATTCCGGATTTCTTTTCGAATGTTTTCATATGCTTCTGCTTATCGTTCTTATCCACGAAACTTAGTTGTTTTGCCTCTTCTTGCAAGCTCCCGGCCTTGCTAAGCAACTTCTCGAAAGTCTTGATTGTAAATCCTTTAAGGAGAAGTGCTATAGGGCCATGGATATTTTTAAGTAGGATACCGACTACATGTTGTTCTTGAAGCTGTGGTTCACACTTCATGCTTAAGTTTCTCCATCGAAGTATGTAATCCACTAAAGCCTTGTTTGACATTTGTTGCTCCACCACTAGATCACTGATAGTGATGCGGTGTTGAGCCCCGATAAATCGTTTAACGAAGAGATTCTCTGGTTCTGAAAAGGTCTTTACTGAACCGCTCGGCAATTCTATGTACCAGTCGAAGGCAATCCCTGATAAACTGCTGACGAACTGTCGGAAGAGTAAAGCGTCACTGCCACTGGCATTGCAGCAACTAGCATTAAAATGTGCAATATGTTGCCGGGGGTTTCCCGTTCCATCAAAAGTCTTAAACAGAGGTGGTACAAAGCCTTTTGGGTATTGGACTGCATCGAACTCTTTGGGGTAAGGTCTACCCGATTGAATAGATGCTCCACTCTTAGATTGTGCTAGGGCCTCTCGCACCTGCTATTCTATCATGCTCTTAATGTCCTTTTCTGGAATCATGCTTTGTGCAGGATCTTTGTTTGATTGTTCGTCTCCTTTGACGGATGTGATCTCTTTTCCTCTATCTGCAATATGGATAATTTCTGGGGGTGTCTCTTTTTGAGGTTGTACCTGACTCTGGAGAGTGGCTAAAGTAGCAGCCATCTCTTCCATCCTCTTTGCCATTTGGGAAATTGTGTCATCTCTCTCCCGAATCTGTGCTCTAATCACTTCCGGTTCATCTCTTTCCACAGCTGCCGGAGCACCTTGCGAAGCTGACGATGCTCGTGTCTCAACCATGTTGATCTCGGCATACTCTTCATCCATGAACTCTGACGAGTCAACTTCATCTCCTAGTTCTTCTTCTCTTTCTTTTGCTAACCGTCGATGTCAGTCCTTAACTTGTCCATGGCATCCTCTAATGGCCTTTTCCGCACGGTCTCGCAGCCGTCTCGTGACGGTTGTTGAACTTCCTTCCCGGGAGTTCCCTTTATTGCAGTAGCACTTTCTTCTGATTCAAGTCTCCTGACGAGACTTTTCTTCTCGGGACATTGTTTTGGTCTTAGCTCGCCAGTAGTAGGACGCCATACCATCCTTCTTGCAGCCAGAAGCCTAAGACCGGATGATCTATCGGCTATATGCTGGAAGGTGGTATCCTCCCTAATTTGTAGACCTGATACAACAACGGGTGAACTGGCTTTTATCTTCTTCATTGGTTTCTCTGTGGCAGCAACAGACTCTATTTGCGGTCCGAGGCGGGATTTAGCTGGCATCCGTCCTATCCTTCTTAATATTTCTGACATAGGGCATCTTTCTTTCTTTGCCAATCTTTCTATCACAGCTTGCAGCAGAGTCAATGGCATAGTTTTGTCCCTTTTCCTTTTGTAATTATTGTAGTACGCAGGTCGGGGTAATGCAGCGGCGATCCTACGGACATTCTCTTCATATAATGCGGCAGAGAGAGGGTGAAACCTGCTCCCTTCCAACAGAGGTATATACTCAGGCAGTTCTTCTCATTCCTCAGAAATTTCTTCTAGAAAAGCAACTTCAGCAGCTTTGGCTTTCTCAATCTTGGCAATCTTTCTGCTTCTATTTCTCCTTTGAGTCCGAGTTAGGGGTGCAACTCTTGAACTGGACCCAATCTCAAAAACAACTGGTATTGTAGCAAAATCTGTACCCTCCACGGTGACAGGCTCATCAAAAACTTGGATTTCGTTCCCCTTCAATCTGGCAGAAGTCGAGGTAGGTGCAGAGATGACTAGACCGGTGGGGGTAGAGACAATAGTCCTCCTACGAACAGTAGTACTCCTTTCAGCTGGAATCCTTTGCAGGGGAGGTAATTCTTGAGTCGATTTCAAATTGAACTCAATCACGGGCTTTTCAGTTTCTAACACTTTATCCATTAGTGTGAAGAGAGTGACGTCAGCAAACTTGACAACTGTGTTGTCGAATCCATGTCCGAAATGAATGATTCCATTGTCGGGCAGCTCATCCTTGTAAACAGCGAAGTCCATTCCATTGGTGAAGGAGAAGATTAGCTTGGGCAGTCATTTTCTGCAGGCCAGATTCCGAATGTCAGTCCCGAATTACGCTTCTTTTTGTCGTAAAGTTTAGGACGAAAAAGAAAGAGTCCGAACACATTTTCGTTTATCTTTGTGTATTTGTGATTTTTTAAAAGAGATTTTTTATTAGGAGGTTCGTTTGTTAGAAACAAAATGATTAAAGGAAAAAGGGTTATAGAAAAGGTAAAGGGCCCGATTTAGAATTGGAAAGGAAGAGAAAGTCTTATACAAGACTTCTCGACTCGAAGGACCGCTCCTAAACTAACACCTATTGGGGGTCCACCCCACCTCAGAAAAGATGTAAAGAATCTCGGAACCTCTCCGTTTAAGGGTGTCTAAACTGTGGCTCCTAAAACTGAGAGGAGTTGGCTATACTTGTTCAAGACAGAAATGAACAGGGTATTCCAATGGAAGAATGGTAGTTTTGGTCCACTAGGGATATGGACTCACTACCAATTTATGAAAGCAAAACCATCCAATCAAAAATGGAGAGAGGAACTAGTCCCCAGCGGAGTCGCCAGAAGTTGTACGGCTTATTTTTAGGTTGTGTTGTATTTTGAAAAGGGGATCGCCTACAGAAATTGTCGGCGAATTTTTTTTTTAATTTAAATAAATAATTTGAAAAGTAGTATTTGATTTTGAAAATAATTTTTAAATTTGAAGATTTTAATATATGAAATCAAACCGATCTCACATCCCAAATAGTTTATATAAACGAGCACCGCATCACAAACTGTGTATATATCCCGAAGAATAGACACACTGCTTGATGATGGGGCTCGATTAAATAAACTAGGAGATTTGTGACATCCTTTTGGTCTACGAACATATTTTATAAGCCGACAAGTTCCCCTGCTTAATATAAATGAATTAAGCAGGATTTATATTACCTGGGTTCTTAAAGTTCTCTATAAGGGCAAGCCCCTATAGTTAATTACATCTTAAATGACGGGAATCATTTAAGAAAACTCTCGATAATGATTAGTGGTTTTTCTCTCAAGAATTTCAAATTTTAAGGTTTGAAAACAATTGGATTTTGGAAATTTCAAAAGGGATTAGCTCAAATTTGGAACAGTTTATTTTAGGAGTCCAAAGGAAGAGAAGTAGGAGAAGCTGAAGATCCAAGAAGAATCTTGGTAACTTCCCAAACTATCCTATTATTTGGCTTCGATTTAAGAGTATGTTTAATATTGTAATCCTGTCAATTTTAGTTAATTAGGACTTATATTCGTATGACACAGTCATGCAAATAGCCTCAAAGATGTGAGGGTTTATGTTGTACCAAACGACTACCTCGGAGTCCTAAGACCGGTTAGGGCTTAAGTTACATGACATGATCATGCAAATGCCTAACGAGGAGTTGAGGATTTATGTTGCACTAGGCAAACTACCTCGAAGTCCTATGGCTTGGTTATTTAATTCTAAGAAAGTTTTGCTGAAGTAGACCCGAGTTTTGCTGATGATGATGGCCTAGCTGCCCACCATGCTCCGTGCTCCTTGTTATTGCAGAGGTTTAGTTTTAGAAGTCATAAATCAGGAGATGAGAGAAGTTTTTTGGTTTAGAGAAAATCTTAAAATCTAAATGTTTTTAATATTTTAATTAAAACAAATCTTAAAGTTGATTAAACGGAACCGATTAAGATCCAACAGGTTCAGTCATCCCCGCACCGTTATTTTCATCGAATTCACTTAGTCCGGATGAATTTGCTAAACTCAATTGAATGAGTTCCACACTTTCATTTAGACACTTGGGAAATCTCGTTAGCAAGACGTGGGTTACATCATCCGAGGTATTCTCGATCATTCAATGAGACGTTTTAATTTAGTTGTGATTGTAGTTTTGTTGTTCTGTTTGGGATTAAATTTTGAGTTGTTTTATATTTTGGAATGTTGTGGCGGTGAATTTTATCTTGCAATGACTTTTAATTTAGTTTTGATTTCAGTTCAGGGACAATCCTAAAGGTTTTGGTTTTCATGCAACAGTTTTATTTATCATGCAAGAAAAATAAAGTACAGTGCATGTAAGTAAATTGCAATAAAGTAAACTGCAATAAAATAAAATAGTACCTGGAGGGTCTTCCCGTCATCCCAAGATGCACTTAAAACACATGTTAAGGCATTTAAATATTTCAACAGATACCTAGGTAAAGCTAAGGGAAGGGTTTTGGTTGTCTACCAAATTCCTAATCCTATAACTAGTCATCTCCTATGACGTCTAGGTTCTTGGATTGATTTTAAGGATGATTTTCTTCATCAAAGAACAATTAGATTCAATTGTTCTTCTAAAACATCTCTTTATATTGAGGAAGTGCTTAGAACTAGTCCTAAACATCTTTTCAACATTTTTTGGATTGTTTTGAGTCCAAGTAAATATAGTTGCACAGGTGAATTAATCATCCAGGAGTTTAGTTAAACTTTGTTTCTTGCTCAGTGAACTTAGGTATTTGATTACCTGATGAATGAAGTGACATCTCACTTAATACTCTATTTAAGAGTTATAATAATTAAAGCCTTTAAGGGCATGTTCGTTTATCGGGAATTTTAATCATAATTAATTAAAAGTTTGAGTTAATGGTTTAAAGTGATTTAATTTAATTATGTTTTAATTAATAATTTTAAGTTTGGAATAGTGTTCAAATTATTTTAGATTTAATTCTTAATGATTTCAATTAGGTTTGTTGTTAAATGATTTTAAATTTAATTTAATTCAATTTGATTTTAATTTAATTTTATTTAATTTTAATTTTAATTTAATTTTAATTTAATTTTAGTTTAATTTTAATTTAATTTTAATTTAATTTTAATTTAATTTTAATTTAATTTTATTTTAAATTTAAATTTATTTAATTTTTAATTTAATTTCATTTTAATTTAATTTAATTTAATTTTAATTTAATTTTAATTTAATCTTAATTTTAATTTAATTTTAGTTTAATTTTTTTTAATTTTAATTTAATTTTAATTTAATTTTAATTTAATTTTAATTTAATTTAATTTAAATTTATTTAATTTTTAATTTAATTTAATTTTAGTTTTAATTGTAGTTTTAATTGTTAATTTGGATTATTATTTTAATTTTTAATTAAGAATTAAATTTTGTTAAAGTGATTTATTTAGGGATTTTTAAATTAAAGAATAAATATCCTCTTAATAATATCCCTATTTTAATAATCCAAATTTTAAATGTATTCTTTCCAAATTCTAAATCATTTGATTATGTAAAGTTTCATTTTTTATATTTTTAAAGTGTTCAATGGGTTTCTACCCCTTAATTTTCCTAAGTTTCAATCATCCAAGAGAAAGTTAAAATCAAATATTTTACCCCCCATTTTGATTAAACCTAAAGTTTTAATTAAGGGTTAAAATTTTTAATTACCTTTATGCCCTTTTAAGATTATTTAGTTCATAACTCACTAAATTGAGCTCAAATGAATTTCAAATTTTTATGTAACCTCACTCACATGTCAATTAAGATATTAGAGGAGAAAATGAGATTTTTCTGAATTTAATTTATTTATATAATTATTTTTAGTAGAAAACAGGGGTTTTCAAAGAAAATTCAACAACATGACCAAGGAAAGGTTTCTGTCCTTAAAAAATTATGGGATTTTCCTAATGACTAGAGGACCACTTTGACCAATTTTGGTGATTTTTTTAATTATATTTTATTTATTATAATTATTTTGTGTTTTAGAATATTAATTAATTATAAAATAAAATTAAAGTGCAAAATGGATTTTATATTTTTCTTAAATCTCTCTGACCTCAAGGAGTTCAGAGGAACAAATTTTATAATTTTCTAATTTTTCTTTGATTTATTAGAATTATTTTAGTGAAAAAGGTTAAAAACTTATTTTTTAATATTAAAAATTACATTAAGCTTTTAAATTCAATATCTTACCCTAGGGACTTAGGAAAAATATTTGGGTTTGTTCCTAAGTGATTAGGAGTCAAAATGTGACATTTTTATGATTTTTAATATTTTCATGATTTTTATTATTTTTTAATTATTAAAATATTAAAATATTGTGAAAAATCAACTTTTTTAGAAAATTCCAATTTTAATTTTTCTGAACTCCCCTGATATTAGAGAAGCTCCAAAATCATTTTTGTGAATTTTTGAATAGTATTTTTTGGAGTTATGAATTTTTAAAGTTTCATTTTGCTTATGAGGCTTAATCAACTCATTTGGTGGGGCTAATCAAGTCCAATTGATTTCAAAATTTTATATAAGGTTCCGTTGACCCTAAAGAGTAATGGAGAATTATTTTCAAGTCAATTTGATGTGTGGTTAACCCTAATTAAATCAAATTCAATTTTAGGGGTTTAGGCCAATTAAGGTTATTATGTATGAATTAACTCCAAATATATTTTTCATAGGGTCCTCTGGTCCTAAGGAACATCACCAAATTTTCATAGAATTTATTTTACAACATGCTAATTATTGGAATTAAATTACCTAAAATAGTGACATGAACTTGAAAATTCAATAACTTTTCACAGAGATGGCCTCTGACCTTGAAAAATTTAGGGAATATTCCCAAGATCAGAGGCTTCAAAAGGACTATGGTCTCATGCCATGGTGAATTGATTATGCAAATGAAGAATCAAAATACTGAAAATAGTAAATAAGTTATTAAAAATGAAATATTCATCCAATTAACTTGATTTATGTTCCACATTATTCTTCTCTGTTCACTGAGCAAGAGGGTATTTTTATTTTATTTTTGTGATTTTTCTATACAAAGATATAAATTTTTGAAGTTCTGGTATTTAAATAATTCAAAAACTAACCTAATTTCCTACTTATCCGACTCTGCACCGCGTCAACCTACGGCGGATCGAAAGCCCACGCGTCGCGCTCCCATTCGACCCTGCCACTTGAGTTAGCAGCCACGCGTCCCGCGGTTCATGCACCATTCCGCCGTCCGACATGATCTCGACCGTCCACTCGATACACGCATGATCCAATGGCTCTTGGTCATCGTCTACGACTAGTGTGCACTCGTGACCGTCCACACTAAAACCCTAAGATCTCACTAGATTCTCAATGGATTTTTGTGTTCTTATGCTCTATGGATTCATCTTGAAGAGACGAACACATCCATATGGTTTATAGGCTATGAAATTAACTTAAAAAAAATGGAGAATCGCTGGAAGCTCAGGAGGAAGAGTGAGTTCATACCTTTCCTCAGAGAAGTGAAGCTTCGATCTGAGAGTTGTCACCTTCGATTGAGTCCAGGTAAGCTCTAGATGAAGTCTCTGGCTCTTGGGAATTGTCTAAGCATGAAAGTGAACA
Organism: Papilionanthe hookeriana x Papilionanthe teres; assembly: GCA_022702705.1. Classification (NCBI taxonomy): domain Eukaryota; kingdom Viridiplantae; phylum Streptophyta; class Magnoliopsida; order Asparagales; family Orchidaceae; genus Papilionanthe; species Papilionanthe hookeriana x Papilionanthe teres. The sequence goes on along the minus strand of CM040436.1, from coordinate 27,365,752 downwards.
AGGCCGATCACAAAGCTTGGAGGCTAGAAGCAATGGCTGGCATGGTGAGGGGGCTTTTGCTGGGGAACTTCTCCTCTTAGTCTGGTGAAGGTTTAGGACCAATCAATTTGGAGATTAGCTCACTGTGGTGAAGTGTCCTGTTTTTTGGGTGGATTTTCAACTCGAAATTGAGCTGCGGTAATGGGGATTAGGGCAAAGGAACACTGGGGTCAACTGATCTGGGTTAGGAGAAGGCCCTGGAGCAATTTTGGCAGAGTTTCCTTAAGGTTTTGGTTCATCTCCTTATTTGGCCGAGAGGTGAGTGGGTTTAAATAGAGGTGGCTGGAGGGCCTCCCAGGAGGGGTTAATGGCTTGGATCCACTGCTCAGGGCAAGGGAATAACAGCTGCAATGGCCATTGGGCATGGGACAGCTCAGCTAATTCAAATTGAATTTTGATTCAAATTAAGCCTCTCGGCCTGGTGGTTTCCGGCGGCTGTGGTGGCTGGCCGGCCAGGGTCAGGTCACCATCCTGATCAGGAGGGTCAGGGCTTAAATTTTGTGAAGTCAATTGAAGTTCGCCAAGTGTAAAGGGGCTGAATTGAAATGGAATGGGGAGAGGCTCATTTTGGGCTTGACTTGGTCAAATGCATGCTTTCGACATGGTGCACCTCCCCAAGGCCTGATTTTGGGCTGAGAGAAATCAGTGGGTTCAGCCAAGAGAAGGTGGTGAAATCCCCATCCATGAATATTTAGATTAATCATGGGTTAGGGTGTATCATTAAAAGGGTTAAAACCTTTTTAAGGGGGTTTAAAAGAGGCTCCTCTTTTTGCAGTTAATGGCATGGTGATGTGTAAAGGGGCTCCCAAGGCTTGCATGTGGCTCATGCATGGTTCCATGGCTCCATTTGGCTTAGGGATGACTTAGGTCAATTTTAGGGATTTTGGTTTTGGGTTAGGTTTGGGTGGAGTTCAGGTTCAAATTTTGGGCAAATCAAGTTAGTGTTTTGTTTATGAGAGTGTTAGGAAGGCTTTAGAAAAGTTTTGGGGCCAATTGGAGTTGAATTGGATTGGTTTGAACTAGGTTTAGGTCATGGGCCAAAATTGGGCCTTAGGCTTCAAATTGAAATTGGGCTCAAATGTCAATCAAATTGGACTTAGATTTGGTCGAAATTGATATTGGGGATGTTGATTTAAAGTTTAGAATTTAATTGGACCAAAATTGAGGTCAATTGGGGTGGCTTGGTTTGATATTGGGTTCACTTGGGTTTAAAATTGGCCAAATTTAGAGATTTGGTAAAAGTGGGGTAAAGGCAACATTGGCCCATGGTGTAGTTGAACAAAATGAAATTGGGAATATTTGGGATTTTCTGGAGTTTTTTTTTTGGAATTTTCTGAATTTTTGGATTTTTGGGCTATGAAGGGTATTTTGGATATTTGGAGGGTATTGGGGGGGAACTTTTGGAATTTTTGGAATTTTTGGCCAAAGATGGTCACTTTGAGTGGGCGGAAATGTTTAGGATTAATTTTGAGGAATTTTGGGTAATTTAGGTGATTTTGTAAATTTTGGGTAGTTCCAAGGGCTTTTGGTAGGTTTAGTAGGTGTAGGGCCTGTTGACCTCATTTTTGATGAGGTCTTCTCTTCTTCTTTTTAGGGCTTAGGATCTAGCCTTAGGCTTTTCCTTTGACTATCTTAGAGGACTAGAATTGGGACCCACCAGTTAGAAATTCAAACCACTTCTTAACTCCCTGCAAACTCCACAAACTTGACTATAGACCCCTAATCACCTAGAGGGTTGAAATCAAATGTGGAAGTTTAAGGATGAGTTCTCATAGGACTCTTTGGCCTTAGGACGCCTTACAGGTGGCTCTGGTCGATGAAGGGGCTGACTTACACACACACTACACTTATACACTACACTTTCACACACCTCCTAAAACCACACCCATACCTAACTTGACCTCCGACTCATGTAGGTGATTCACATGGATGGTCCTTAACCCCTAAGCCCTTGGTAAGAGGGTTAGGAACAACATAGTGAATGCCTCAAATGAGTCCCTTCATGGCTCATGTGGGCTTGATATGGCTTCATGGCTCAACCAAAATGATTTCACTCCACTTACATCCACCCAATCTTCAATTTTCCAAATTTTCAATTTTTGACCCCCGGGACCCTACACCCGCCTAGCCTACCCAAAACCCTTGAAATTACCCAAAATTTTCAAAATTCCCTAAATCACCCAAAATTCCTCAAAAATGATCTTAAACATTTCCACATTACTCAAATTGATCATTCATACCCAAAAATACCAAAAATTCCAAAAATACCTCCCAATACCCTCCAAATACCCAAAATACCCCTCTTGGCCAAAAAATCCAAAAATTCAGAAAATTCCCAGAAAATTCGAGAAAATCCCAAATATTCTCAATTTCATTTTGTCCAACTACACCATGGGCAAATTTTGTCAATTTACCCTACTTTTGTCAAAACCCCCAATTTGACCCATTTTAACCCTAAGTGAACCCAATGTCAAACCAAACCTACCCAATTGACCCAAATTCTGGTCCAATTCAATTCTAAACTTCAATTCAACATTCCCAATACCAATCTAGGCCAAATCCAAGTCCAATTTGATTGATATTTGGATCCAATTTCACTTTTGGCCTTAAAGCCCAATTTGGACCCATGACCCAAACCTAACCCAAACTCACCCAATTCAACTCCAATTAACCCCAAATCTTTTCTAAACCTTCCTTAACATTCCCACAAACAAAACACTAACATGATTTGCCCAAAATTTATACCCAAACCCCACTCAAATTCAACCCAAAGCTAAAAGGCCCATTTTTGACCTAAACCCAAACCTAACCCAGAATGAGCCCAAAACCCAAAATCAAAGCCCAACCAAAGTCAAAACCTCTTTGAAACACTCCCATAAATATTTCTCAACATTAATTTTACATCAATTTTAACCCTAACCCAACATTGGCCCAAGTTAGCCCAATTTGACCTACATAGGCCCACTTACCAAATAAATCCGAATTCAAACCAATTCAACCCCAAATCACACTAAATTGACTCCAAGCCCTTCATAGAACATCCCTAAACCAATTATAACACTTATTTGACAAGGTCCTTCACAAAATCTTCACCCGAATGCCCATCCTAAAATCAAAAAGCCCATTCCCCTTAAACTTTCCTAAAAGCCCACTTCCTTCAAATTCAAAAGCCCAAATTCATCTAAAGCCCACATGGCACTTCCCCTCATCATCCATTTAATAAAAATTGCCCCTAAGTTTCAAAGTCATCAATTAAACAATTCCAAATCAAGCCCCATACAAATTCCCATCAAAATATCAAAATTTTCTTAAATCCTTTTTTATGAAATTGACCCAAGCTTTTCCGAAGACAAATGGAGCCAAGGATGAGCCATTCACAAGCCATATGGAGCCATGAAAGTTTGGCATGTGACCATGCCATTAATGGCAAAAGGAGGAGGTCCTTTAACCATCTCCTAAAAGTCATCAGCCTTAAGCATGTTTCCCCTTAACCAAGATTTAATCCAAATATTCTTGGATAAGGACATCACCACCTCTTGACCGACTAGCCTAACTGATCTTCTCGGCCCAAGACCAGCCATGGGGAGGTGAACCCAACCCAAACCAATGGGTTGACCAAATTGAAGCCAAAATGACCCCTTCTCCATTCCATTTTAATTCAAAGCCTTTACACATGTCAAACTCCGATTGACTTCACCAACTTCAAGCCACGGACTCCACGACCACGAAGGTGACCCATGCCTGCACGGCCGACTGCTCGGATTGCCGGAAAACACCATGGCCGAGACCTTGGGAGGAGCCAAACTTTGGAATTCCACCTTGCTTGAGCGCCCCATGCCCCGATGGCCACCATGGCTGTTCTTCCCATGACCGAGCAGGTGATCCCGACCCTTGTCCATCCACGGGAGGCTCTCGAGCCACCTCTATTTAAACCCGACCCCCTCGCGGCCATGAGAGGAGAGTTGCACAAACCTTGCCGAAACTCGCCAAAATTGTTTCAAACCTTCTCCACCCTTAGAGCGAGTTGATCCCCGATGTCGATTTGCCCTAATCCCCAGCGACAAAACCCGATTTCTCAGCTGAAATTCCACCCAAAGCTAGGACACTTCTCCACGGTGGAGCCAATCCCCAAATTGATTGGTTCTACACCTTCACCGGACCGGGGAAGGTGTCCACCAGCAAAAGCCCCATCTCCGGGCCTCTCGGTTGCTCCAGCCTCCAAGCTTTGTGATCGGCTGTGGTCGAAATCCAACTCAGACAATTCACTGGACCGGGAGACTTCATGCGGAGCTTGCTAGGATCCAATCGAAGGTGCAACAACTCTCGGATTGAAGCCACACTTCTCCGAGCAAAGGTATGAGCTAATTCTTCATCCCGAGCTTCGGAGATTCTCCATTTCAAATGCCTTAATTTCAATGCATAATAACCGTATAGATGTGTTCGTCTCTTCGAGACGAATCCATAGAAGCATAAGAACATGAAAATCCATTGAGTATCGAGTGAGATATTAGGGATTTAGTGTGGACGGCTCTCGGGTGAGGACACTTGGGGACGATGAACGGATGCCATTCATTTAATACACGCGCGGACGGACGGCTAGGATCGCGTCGGATCAGAAGACGGAACGATACAGCGGGCCCCGGGAGCGCTGAGTCAGATGGCGGCGTCGAATGGGAGCGCGACACGCGGCGTTTCGGAGCTGCCGAGGTTGAAGCGGCGCCGCGTGGATAAATAGAAAATTAGGGTATTTTTTGATTTATTTAATTCCCTAAACTTCAAAAATTCATAACTCTGTGTAGAAAAATCAGAAAAATAAAATAAAAATACCCTCTTGCTCAGTGAACAGAGGAGAATAATGTGGAAAAGAAATCATTTAATTTCATCAAGTATTTTATTTTTAATAATTTATTTACCCTCTGCACATTTTTAATTCTCCATGCATGTATACAATTCACCATGGCATGAGACTATAGGGCTTTTGAAGCCTCTGAATTTGGGAACATTTCCTGAATTTTCCAAAGTCAGAGGCCATCCCTATGAAGAGTTATTGATTTTTCAAATTCATGTTACTGTTTTGAGTATTTTAATTCCAATAAATAGTATGTTGTGAAATAAATTCTGGGAAAATTTGATGATGTTCCTTATGACCAGAGAACCCTAGGAAAAATAGGTTTTGAGTTAGTTCATTTAAAACAACCCTAATTGGCTTAAACACTCAAAATAGGTCTCTAATTAATTAGAGCTAACCATACATCAAATTGACTTGAAATCAATTCTCCACTGACCTTTAGGATCAGAGGAACCCACCATAAAAATTTGAGGTCAATTGGACTTGGTTAGCCCTACTAATTGGGTTGATTAAGCCACTTAGTCATTTTAAACTTTAAAAATTCATAACTTTCAAAATACCTTTCAAAAATTCACCAAATTGGCTTTGGAGCATCTCTGATATCAGTGGAATCTAAGAAAATTAAAATTTCAATTTTCTAAAAAAAGTTGATTTTTAATATTATTTTAATATTTTTAATAATTAAAAAATAATAAAAATCACAAAAATAATAAAATTCACCAAAATGTCACATTTTGAATTTTAATCACTTAGGAACAAACCCCATATTTTTCTTAGGTCTATTTAGTGAGATATTAAATTTTAAAGCTTTAAGGTAATTTTAAAATAAAAATATATATTTTCTAGCTTTTTCATTAAAATAATTATAATAAATCATAGAAAAATCAGAAAATTGCAAAATTTGCTTCTCTAATTTCCTTGATATTAGAGAGATTTTTGAAAAATATAAAATTCATTTTTCAACATTTATTTTATTTTTAAATTAATTAACACTCCAAAACTTAAAATAATTATAATAAAAATAATATAATTCAAAAAATCACCAAAATTGGTCCAAGTGGTCCTCTAGTCATTAGGAATGTCCCCTAATTTTCTTAAGGACAGAAACTTTCCCTTGGTCATGTTATTAAATTTTCCTTGAAAATCTCTATTTTCTACCAAAAATAATTATATAAATAAATTAAATACAGAAAAATCACATTTTCTCCTCTCATGTCTTTATTGACATATGAGTGAAGTCACATAAAAATTTCAAGTTCATTTGAGTTCAATTTAGTGAGTTATGAAATTATTAAGCTTAAAGGGTAAAAAAAATGGTAATTAAAAAATCTTAATCCTTAATTAAAACTTTAGGTTTAATAAAAAAATTAACAAGTAAAATATTTGATCCTAATCTGATTTGGATGATTGAAATTTAAATAATTAAAGGGTAGAAACCCATTAAGCAATTTAAAATGATTAAACTTTAATTAAATAATTGATTAAATTTGGAAGAATAATAAAATTTGAATTAATAAAATAGGGATATTATTAGGAAGAGATTTATTCTTTAATTTAAAAATCCCTAAATTAATTATCTCATTAATATTCAATTCTTAATTAAAATGATAACTCAAATTTAAAATATATTAAAAGGCTTAATCATTAAACTAAAATTAAATTATTAAACTCTTTTAAAAATTTCAATTAAAATTAAAAATAAAATTAAATTAAAAATTAAATTAAATTAAGTAAATTAAATTGAATTAAATTAAATTAAATTAAATTAAAATTAAAAGTTGAATTAAATTAAAGATTAAATTAAATTAAATTAAATAAACAAATTAAATTAAATTAAATGACTAAATTAAATTAAATTAAATTAAATAAATTAAATTAAATTAAATTAAATTAAATTAAATTAAAAACTAAATTAAATTAAATCAAATTAAATTAAAATTAAATCAAATCAAATTAATTTAATTTAACATCAAATTAAACTAAATTGAATTAAATTGAATTAAATTAAATTAAAACTCAATTAAATTAAATTAAATTAAATTAAGTTGAATTAAATATAACATCACCAAAGACATAAAGAATTCAAAATAAATCTAAAATAACTTGAACAACTATTCCAAATTTAAACCCATTAATGGAAATTAAACTAAATTACAAACCATTTGAACACCAATTTACCCTCAAAAGCTTTAGTTATCATAACTCCTAAACAGAATATTAAATGAAATGTTACTTCATTTATAGGATATTCAAATGTCCTAGTTCACTGAGCAAGTTAACAAAACTTGAATCCCTGGACGATTAATTCATTTATATAATTAAATTCATTTGGACTTAAAACAATCCTAGAAATATTGAAAAGATGTTTAAGATTATTCTTAAGCACTTCCTCAATATGATAGGACATTTATAAGAACAATTGGACTTAATTGTTCTTTGATGAAGAAAATCGTCTTGAAACCAAAACACAAGAACCTAGACGTCATAGGAAATGACTAACTATAGGATTAGGAACTTGGTAGAAAACCATAACCCTTACCTTAGCTTTACTAGGAACTTGCTTAAATATTCTAATTGTGTTTTAAGTGCGGCTTGGGATGACGGGAAGACCCTCAGGGTACGCTTTTATTTTATTGCAATCTACTTTCTTGCAATTTACATTATTGCGATTTATTTAACTCCATTGCACTTACTTTTCTTGCATGATAAACAACTCGTTGCATGAAAACTCACACCTTTAGGATAGTCCTGAAGCCGAAACCAAAACTAAATTAAAAGTCATTGCAAGATAAAATTCACCGCCACGACATTTCAAAATATAAAACAACTCAAAATTTAATCACAAACAGAACACAAAACTACAATTACAATTAAATTAAAATGTCATGTTCGATGATCGGGAATACCTCGGATGATGTAACCTACGTGTTGCTAACGGGATTTCCCACGATCTAAATGAAAGTGTGGAACTCATTCAGTTGAGTTTAGCAAATTCATCCGGACTAAGTGAATCCGATAAAAATAATGATGCTTGGAAGGATGGAGCGTGGGATCTTAACCGGTGTCGTTATAATCAACTTTAAGATTTGTTTTAATTAAAACATAAAAAACACACTGGAAATTAAGATTTTCTCTAAACCAAAACACTTTTCTCATCCCACGATTTATGACTTCTAAAACTAAACCTCTGCAACAACAAGGAGCTCGGAGCATGGTGGGCGGCACGACCATCGTCATCAGCGAAAACTTGAATCTACATCGAGCAAAACTTTCCTAGAATTAAACAACAAAGCCATAGGACTTCGAGGTAGTTTGCACTAGTGCAACATAAATCCTCGACTCTTCGTTAGGCATTTGCATTGCAAATTAAGCCCTAATCGGTCTTAGGATTCCGAGGTAGTCGTACGATACGATATAAACCCTCACATCTTCGAGGCTATTTGTATGATTCTATCATATAAATATAAGTCCTAATTAATTAAAATTGACAAGATCAAAACATTTAAATAAATATTAGGACTTTCCTAAACTCAAGCCAAACAATAGGATAGTCGGGAAATTACCGAATTTCGCTTCGAATCTGTGATTTCTCCTACTTTTCTTCCTTTGGATTCCCAAAACAAAATGTTCCAAATTTAATCCATTCCCTATTGAAATTCTAAACTTCAATCCTTTGAGAACTTGAACTTTGAAATTCTTGAGAGCAGAATTATTGATTATTATCGAGAGTTTTCTTAGGTGATTCCCGTCACTTAAGATGTAATTAACTATAGGGGCTTGCCCTTATAGGAATTTTAAAGAACCCGGAGTAATATAAACCCTGTTTAATGCTTTCATATTAAGCGGGGAATTTGTCGGCTTAAAAATTGGTTCGCGAGACCAAACGGATGTCACAAATCTTCTAGTTTATTTAATCGAGCCCCACCATCGAGCGATGTGTCATCCTTAGGGATAGATACACGGTTTGTGGTGCGGTGCTCGTTTATATAAACTATTTGGGATGTGAGATCGGTTTAATCTCATATCTTAAAACCTTCAAATTTAAAATTATTTTCAAAATCAAATACTACTTTTCAAAATTATTTATTTAAATTAAATTAAAAATTCGCCGACAATTTCTGTTAGGCGATCCCCTTTTCAAAATAAAACACACGACCTAAAAATATGCCGACAACTTCTGGCGACTCCGCTGGGGAAAATTCCTCTCTCCATTATAATCGGATAATTATGCTTTCAAAAATCGGTAGTGTATCCATATTCCTAATGGGTCGAACTACCCTTCTTTCCGTTGGAATACTATGTTCATTTCTACCTTGGACAAGTATAGCCAACATTCTCTCGGATTTAGGAGCCACTTGTTTAGACACCCCTAAATAGAGAGGTTCGAGATCCTTTTACCTCATTTCGAGGTGGGGTGGACCCCAATAGGTGTTAGTTTAGAAATGATCCTTCGAGTCGAGAAGCCTTGCATAAGACTTTCTTCTCCTTTCCAACTCTGAATCGGATTCCTTACCTTCTCTACACCTCTGAACATTCCGTTCTAAACAAACAAACCCTCTAATATGTGATTCTTTTAACAAATGATTCCTTCTTATAAATACATGAACAAGAATGAGTTTGGACTCTTTTCAATTCCTTTCTTTTCGTCCTAAAGGAAAGAAGCATAACTTGGGACTGACAACCAAAATCTACCCTGCAGAAATGGAAGCCCCAAAGCTGATTTTCTCCTTCACCAACGGACTGGACTTCGCTGTCTATAAGGATGAGTCGCCCGACAATGGGATCATCCGATTCGGACAAGGATTTGAAAACACGAACGTCGAGGTCACCGACGTCTCCCTCTTTGCAGCGACGAACAAGGTATCCGAAGCCGAGGAGTCGGCCGCCGAGTTCAACCTTAGGTCGACCCAAGAGTTTCCTCCCTGCAAAGGATCCCGACTAGGAGAATCTTGCCGTCCGCGGGAGGACCATTCTTACTACCCCCACTCGGTCTAGTTGTTTCGCACCTACCCCGACTTACGCCAAATTAAAGGGAAAGAAATCCGGAATTATGGTAAACCTGTTGCACGTGGAGGGTACGAGATCTTCTCGTGAGACCTTCGTTTTCGAAATCGGGTCCAGTTCAAAGATTCCATCACTGACAAGGACCCAAAGAAGAAACAGAAGTAGAAGGATCGCCAGAGAAGCCAGAGCTGCTGAAATTGCTTTCTTGGAGGAAATCCCAGAACTGCCTGAATATACACCGCTACCAGAATATACACCGCTGCCTAACTACATACCACTTTTGGGAGGAAGCAGGTTCCATCCCCTCTCCGCCGTAGAGGACGAGGAAAATGTTCGCAAGATTCTTTGCCGCATTGCCTCGACCGCATATTACAACGATAGCCGCAAGAAAAGGACTAGAACTACGTCGTTTGCTCGACTGCAAACTTTGGTAGAAAAGTTAGCAAAGAAGGAAAAGCTGCCCCGTATCGGAGATTCTACGAAGGATAGGGCGGGTGCCAGTCAAATCCCATCTTGGACCCGAGTAGAACCCGCCATCATGACAGAAAAGCCAAGTAAAAGAATGAAGGCTAGTCCGCCTGTCATCGTCTCAGGATTACAGATTAGGGAGGATACCACCTTCCAGCATTTGGCCGACAGACCATCTGGTCCTAGACCTTCTGCTGCTAGAAGGATGGTATGGCATCTGTTGACCTCATTTTTGATGAGGTCTTCCTTTCTTCTTTTTAGTGCTTAGGATCTAGCCTTAGGCTTTTCCTTTGACTATCTTAGAGGACTAGAATTGGGACCCACCTTTTAGAAATTTAAACCACTTCTAAACTCCCCGCAAACTCCACAAACTTGACTATAGACCCCTAATCACCTAGAGGGTTGAAATCGAATGTGGAAGTTTAAAGGATGAGTTCCTATAGGACTCTTTGGCCTTAGGAGCGCCTCGGGTGGCCTGAGTCCGGTGAAGGGCTGACATACACTACACTTACACACTACATTTCCACACACTTCCTAAAACCACACCCATACCCAACTTAACCTCCCGACTCATGTAGGTGATTCACATGGATGGTCCTTAACCCCTAAGCCACTTGGTAAGAGGTTAGGAACAACATAGTGAATGCCTCAAATGAGTCCTTTCATGGCTCATATGGGCTTGAAATGGCTTCATGGCTCAACCAAAATGATTTCACCCCACTCAAATTCACCCAATCTTAAATTTCCCAAATTTTCAATTTTTGACCCCGGGACCCTACACCTACTTAAACCTACCCAAAACCTCGAAATTACCCAAATTTTTGCAAAATTTCCAAATTACCCAAAATTTTCCAAAATCAATCCCAAACATCTCCAAATCACTCAAATTGATCATCTATATCCAAAAATACCAAAAATTCCAAGAAAACCTCCCAATACCCTCCAAATAACCCAAAATACCCTTCTTGGCCTAAAAATCCAAAAATTCAGAAAATTCCCAGAAAATTCCAGAAAATCCCAAATATTCCCAATTTCATTTTATCCAACTACACCATGGGCCAATTTTATCAATTTACCCTACTTTTGTCAAAACCCCAATTTGACCCATTTTAATCCAAAGTGAACCCAATGTCAAACCAAACCTATCCAATTGACCCCAATTTTGGTCCAATTCAATTCTAAACTTCAATTCAACATTCCTAATACTAATTTAGACCAAATCCAAGTCCAATTTGATTGACATTTGGATCCAATTCCACTTTTGACCTTAAGGCCCATTTTTTGACCTAAGCCCAAACCTAACCCGAATGAACCCAAACCCCAAAAATCAAAGCCCAACCAAAGTCAAAACCTCTTTGAAACACTCCCATAAACACTTCTCAACAATAATTCTACATAAATTTCAACCCTAGCCCAACATTGGCCCAACTTGGCCCATTTGGACCTATATTGGCCCATTCACCAAAAGAATCCAAATCCAACCCAATTCAAGCCCAAACTACCCCAAATTTGCTTCAAGTTACTCATGACACATCCATGAGCTAAACCAACAATTATTTGGCCCAACCTTTTACAAAAATTTTCATCCATGAACACATTCATAAACTTAAAAGCCCACTTCCCTTAAACCTTTCTAAAAGCTCATTTCCTTCAAAATTCAAAAGCCCAAATCTACCCTAAAGCCCACATGACATCTCCATTTGTCATCCATTTAATTAAATCCATTACCTAAGTCCTAAAATCACCATCAAATTATTCCAAATCAAGTTTCATACAAATTTCCATCAAAACATCCAAAATTCTTAAAACCCATTTTCATGAAATTGACTCGAAGCTTTTCCCAAGCCAAATGGAGCCAAGGATGAGCCATTCACAAGCCATATAAAGCCATGAAAGTTTGGCATGTGACCATGCCATTAATGGCAAAAGGAGGAGGTCCTTTAACCATCTCCTAAAAGTCATTAACCTTAAGCATGTCTCCCTTAACCAAGATTTAATCCAAATATTCTTGGATAAGGACATCACCACCTCTTGACCGGCTAGCCTAGCGCGATCTTCTCGGCCCAAGACCAGCCATGGGGAGGTGAACCCAACCCAAACCAATGGGTTGACCAATTTCAAGCCAAAATGACCCCCCTCCCCATTCCATTTTAATTCAAACACTTTACACATGTCCAAACCCGATTGACTTCACCATTGCGAAGCCACGACCTCCACGGTCGAGATGGTGACCCATGCTCGCCGGCCGGCCGCTCGGATCGCCGGAAAACACCACACCCGAGAGCTCACATGTGAGCCAACTTTGGAATTCCACCTTCGTTGAGTCGCCCCATGCCCGATGGCCACCATGGCTGTTCTTCTCCTCACCGGAGCAGGCTGATCCCAAGCCCTAACTCCCCCAGGAGGCCTCACGACCGGCTTCATTTAAACTCCACCCCTCTCGGCCATGAGAAGAGCTAAGCACAAACCTTGCCAAAACTACGCCAAAATTGTTCCGGACCCTTCTCCACTCTTAGAGCACTTGATCCCAGGTGAGATCCCCCTGCCATTTCTCCTCCGTAAGCTCGATTTCGGAGTTGAAATTCCACCCAAAACCGGGACACTTCTCCACGGTGAGCCAATTCCCAAATTGATTGGCTCTACACCTTCACCGGACCGAGGGAAGGTGTCCACCATCAAAAGCCCCATCTCCGAGCCACCCGGTTGCTCCGGCCTCCGAAGCTTTGTGATCGGGCTTGGTCGAAATCATATCCGGACAATTCACTGGACCGGGAGACTTCATCCGGAGCTTGCTTGGGACCCGATCGAAGGTGCAACAACTCTCGGATTGAAGCCACACTTCTCCGAGCCAAGGTATGAGCTAACTCTTCATCCCGAGCTTCGAAGATTCTCTATTTCAAATGCCTTAGTTCCAATGCATGTTAACCGTATAGATGTGTTCGTCTCTTCGAGACGAATCCATAGAGTATAAGAACGTAAAAATCCATTGAGAATCGAGTGAGATCTTAGGGATTTAGTGTGGACGGCTCTCGGGTGAGAACACTTGGGGACGATGAACGGATGCGCGTCCATTCGATACACGCGCGCACGGACGGCCGGGATTGCGTCGGACCGGGAGACGGTACGAGAACCGCGGGGCCCGGGCTGGCGACTCGAGTGGCGGCGTCGAATGGGAGCGCGCCGCGTGGCCTTTCGGAGCGCTGCGAGGATGCGGCGGCGCCGCGTGGATAAATAGAAAATTAGGGTATTTTCTTATTTATTTAATTCCCTAAACTTCAAAAATCCATATCTTTGTGTAGAAAAATCACAAAAATAAAATAAAAATACCCTCTTGCTCGAGTGAACAGAGGAGAATAATGTGGAAAAGAAATCATTTAATTTCATTAAGTATTTTATTTTTTATAATTTATTTACTCTCTGCATACATTTAATTCTCCATGCATGTATACAATTCACCATGGCATGAGACCATAGGGCTTTTGAAGCCTCCGAACTTGGGAACATTCCCTGAATTTTCCAAGGTCGGAGGCCATCTCTATGAAAAGTTATTTATTTTTCAAATGCATGTTGCTGTTTTGAGTATTTTAATTCCAAAAATTAGCATGTTGTGAAATAAATTCTAGAAATATTTGGTGATGTTCCTTATGACCGAGAGAACTCTAGGAAAAATAGGACTTGAGTTAATTCACTCAGATTAACCCTAATTGGCTTAAACACCCAAAATAGGTCTTTAATTAATTAGAGTTAACCAGGCATCAAATTGACTTGAAATCAATTCTCCACTGACCTTTAGGATCAGAGGAATCCACCATAAAAATTTGAGGTCAATTGGACTTGGTTAACCCCACTAATTGGGTTAATTAAGCCACTTAGCCATTTTAAACTTTAAAAATTCATAACTTTTAAAATACTTTTTAAAAATTCACCAAATTGGTTTTGGAGCCTCTCTGATATCAGGGGAACCTAAGAAAATTAAAATTTCAATTTTCTAAAAAAGTTGATTTTTAATAATATTTTAATATTTTTAATAATTAAAAAATAATAAAAATCACAAAAATAATAAAATTCACCAAAATGTCACATTTTGAATTTTAATCACTTAGGAACAAATCCACATTTTTCCTAGGTCTATTTAGTGAGATATTGAATTTTAAAGCCCTAGGGTAATTTTAAAATAAAAAAATGTATTTTCTAGCATTTTCACTAAAATAATTATTATAAATCATAGAAAAATCAGAAAATTGTAAAATTTGATTCTCTGGTTTCCTTGATATCAGAGAGATTTTTGAAAAATATAAAATTCATTTTTCAACATTTATTTTATTTTTAAATTAATTAACACTCCAAAACCCAAAATAATTATAATAAAAATAATATAATTCAAAAAAATCACCAAAATTGGTCCAAGTGCTTCTCTGGTCATTAGGAATGTCCCCTAATTTTCTTAAGGACAGAAACTTTCTTTTGGTCATGTTATCAAATTTTCCTTGAAAATCTCTATTTTCCACCAAAAATAATTATATAAATAAATTAAATACAGAAAAATCACATTTTCTCCTCTCATGTCTTTATTGACATATGAGTGAAGTCACATAAAAATTTCAAGTTCATTTAAGTTCAATTTAGTGAGTTATGAAATTATTAAGCTTAAAGGGTAAAATGGTAATTAAAATCTTTAATCCTTAATTAAAACTTTAGGTTTAATAAAAATTTAACAAGTAAAATATTTGATCCTAATCTGATTTGGATGATTGAAATTTAAATGATTAAAGGGTAGAAACCCATTAAGCAATTTCAAAATGATTAAACTTTAATTAAATAATTGATTAAATTTGGAAGAATAATAAAATTGGAATTATTAAAATAGGGATATTATTAGGAAGAGATTTATTCTTTAATTTAAAAAATCCCTAAATTAATTATCTCATTAATATTCAATCCTTAATTAAAATGATAATTCAAATTCAAAATATTAAAAGACTTAATCATTAAACTAAAGTCAAATTATTAAACTCTTTCAAAAATTTCAATTAAAATTAAAAATAAAGTAAATTAAAGATAAATTAAATTAAAATTAAATTAAGTTAAATTAAACAATTAAATTAAATTAAATTAAATTAAATTAAAATTAAATTAAATTAAATTAAACAATTAAATTAAATTAAATTAAAATTAAATTAAATTTAATAATTAAATTAAATTAAGACAAATTAAATTAAATTAAATTAAATTAAATTAAATTAAATTAAATAATTAAATTAGATTAAATCAAATCAAATTAATTAAATACCAAATCAAATTAAATTGAACTATGTTAAACTAAATCAAATTCGATTAAATTAAATTAAATTAAATATAAAACAACTTGAACACTATTCCAAATTTAAACTCTTTAACTTAAATCAAATCATTTGAATACTAATTTACCCTTGAAAGCTTTGATTATTATAGCTCCTAAATAAAACATTAAATGAAGTGTCACTTCACTCATAGGATATTCAAATGTCACTAGTTCAGTTGAAGCAAGTTAACAAAACTTGAAATTCTTGGACGATTAATTCATTGTATAATTAAATTCATTTGGACTTAAAACAATCCTAGAAATATTGAAAAGATGTTTAAGATTCCTCTTAAGCACTTCCTCGATATGATAGGACATTTATAAGAACAATTGAATTTGATTATTCTTTGATGAAGAAAATCATCCTTAAACCAAAACACAAAGAACACTAGACGTCATAGGAAATGACTAGCTATAGGATTAGGAATTTGGTAGAAAACCATAACCTTTCCCTTAGCTTTACCTAGGAACTTGCTTAAATATTCTAATTGAGTTTTAAGTGCGGCTTGGAATGACGGGAAGACCCTCACGAGTACGCTTTTATTTTATTTTATTGCAATTTACTTTCTTGCAATTTACTTTATTGCAAATGCATTTATTTTTCTTGCATGATAAACAACTCGTTGCATGAAAACCCACACCTTTAGGATAGACCCTAAAACTGAAACCAAAATTAAGTTAAAAGTCATTGCAAGATAAAATTCACCGCCACAACATTTCAAAATATAAAACAACTCGAAATTTAATCACAAACGAACACAAAACTACAATTACAACTAAATTAAAACGTCCTGTTGGATGATCGGGAATACCTCGGATGATGTAACCTACGTGTTGCTAACGGGATTTCCCACGGTCTAAATGAAAGTGTGGAACTCATTCGGTTGAGTTTAGCAAATTCATCCGGACTAAGTGAATCCGATAAAAATAATGATGCGGAAGGATGGAACCGTGGGATCTTAACCGGTGTCGTTATAATCAACTTTAAGATTTGTTTTAAATAAAACATAAAAAACACCTGGAAATTAAGATTTTCTCTAAACCAAAACACTTTTCTCAACTCCTGATTTATGATTTCTAAAACTAAACCTCTGCAACAACAAGGAGCTCGGAGCATGGTGGGCGACACGACCATCGTCATCGGCAAAACTCGAGTCTACTTCGACAAAACTTTCCTATAATTAAAACAACCAAGCCATAGGACTTCGAGGTAGCTTGCACTAGTGCAACATAAATCCTCGACTCCTCGTTAGGCATTTGCATTGCAAATTAAGCCCTAACCGGTCTTAGGATTCAGAGGTAGTCGTCCGATACGACAATAAACCCTTACATCTTCTAGATTTATTTGTTTGATTTTATCATACAAATATAAGCCCTAATTAATTGAAATTGGCAAGATTGAAATATCAAATAAACATTAAGACTTTCCTAAATTCAAGACAAACAATAGGACGGTCGGGAAATTATCGAAGTTCACTTCGAATCGGTGATTTCTCCTACCTCTCTTCCTTTGGATTCACAAAACAAAATGTTCCAAAATTTGATCCATTCCACTATTGAAATTCCAAAATTCAATCTTTGAAAACCTTAAACTTTGAAATTCTTGAGAGCGGAATTATTGATTATTATCGAGAGTTTTCTTAGGTGATTCCCGTCACTTAAGATGTAATTAACTATAGGGGCTTGCCCTTATAGGGAATTTTAAAGAACCTGAGTAATATAAACCCTGTTTGATACTTTCATATTAAGCGGGGGAATTTGTCTGGCTTATAAAATTGGTTCGCAAACCAAACGGATGTCATAAAACTTCTAGTTTATTTGATCGAGCCCCACCATCGAAGCGGTGTGTCTATCCTTAGGGATAGATATACGGTTTGTGGTGCGGTGCTCGTTTATATAAACTATTTGGGGATGTGAGATCGGTTTAATCTCATATCTTAAAACTTTCAAATTTAAAAATTATTTTCAAAATCAAATACTACTTTCTAAATTATATATATTTAAATTAAATTTAAAATAAAAATTCGTCGCACAACTTCTGTTAGGCGACCACTTTTCAAAATAAAACACACAACCCTAAAAAAATAATGCCGACAGCATCCCACTACTGGGCAGTTGAGATTGAGACAACAGCCCGAGAAAGAAAGTCTCGCCAGGAGACTTGAATCTGAAGAAAGTGCTACTGCGATAAAGGGGACTTGTGAAAAGGGGACCCGACAGCTATCGCACGACAACCGCAATGACACACGAAAAGCCCCGCTAGAAGATGCCATGGAAAAGTTGAGAACCGATATCCAGACGGTTGGCAAAAGAAAGAGAAGAAAAGTTCGGAGATGAGATTGATTCATCGGAATTCATGGACAACGAATATGCGAGAAATCAACATGGTTGAGACACGAGCTTCATCGGCTTCGCAAGGTGCTCCTGCAGCCGCAGAAGAGAGGAGCCGGAGCGATGAGAAGACGGCTTCAGGGAAAAGACGACACGATCGCTCGAATGGCGAAAAGGATGGAAGAGATGGCCGTAGCTCCGGCCACTCTCCGCAGTCAAGTACAACCACAAAGAGAGACACCCCCGAGAGGTCATTCACATTGTAGACGGAGGAAAGGAGATTACATCCGTCATTGGGGATGATCAGTCGAAAAAGGATACAACACAAAGTATGATCCCCGAAAAGGATATCAAGAACTTGGTGGAACAGCGGAGTGCGAGAAGCCTTAGCACAATCGAAGAACGGGACATCCATTCGGACGGGTAGACCTTACCCGAAGAATTCGACGCCGTCCAATACCCGAAAGGCTTCGTACCACCTCCGTTCGAGACCTTCGACGGAGCCAGGAACCCCCGACGGCATGTTGCACATTTTCGTGCCGGTTGTTGTAATGCCGGCGGGAGCGATGCATTACTCTTCCGACGGTTCGTCGACGGTCCGTCGAGAATCGCCTTCGGCCGGTATGCGGAGTTACAAATGGTTCGGTGAAGACATTCTCGGAACTAGAGAACCTCTTCATCGAGCGATTCGCGGAGCTCAGCACCACATCACTATAGGTGATTTAGTTGTAGAGAAACAAAGGCCGAACGAAACTTTGGTGGATTACATACTTCGATGGAGAAACTTAAGCATGAAGTGTGAACCACAACTACAAGAACAACATGCAGTCGGCAATTTACTTAAAAGCATTCATGGCCCGATAGCACTTCTCCTCAAAGGATTCACTATTAAGACTTTCGAGAAGTTGTTAAGCAAGGCCGGAAGCTTGCAAGAAGAGGCGAAGCAATTAAGTTTCGCCGACAAGACGGACAAGCGAAGCCGGTGAAGACCTTCGAAAAGAAATCCGGGATCGTTGCGGCGGTTGACAAAGGCAAGCAACCGATGCAAATACCACCGAACGGCCGCAACAACCACAACGAGATTACCGGCAACCCCGGCCCGGCTATCGGTCATCTCCACGAGTATGAACAACCGCCTCATCCGCAACGTACATTAAGGGAGCTTCGAGCGGGGAATATCCGTTCAAAAATGAAGCGATCGTCGAAAATGTTCCGTAGTCTGATGAAGACTCCAGATTTCCAGCTGCCAGAGCCTAAAAGACCATAGGAAGTCAACAAGAAAGGTGATCCCAACTTTTGCCCCTACCACCGGATGCTTGGGCACAAGATAGAAGATTGCATTACCTTTAAAAGTTGGCTTAACGACAACCTTCGGAAAGGGAATATAACAATCCCGAAGGAGTACATGAAGGAACCCCAGAAAGGAGGTTCCGTCAATGTTATCTCAAGCCGATCCCGTCATTCCGATAGATCCCTATGCAACGAGACGATGGATGGACTACCGCACGGACAAGGTCTTCGAAGAAGATTTTAGACGAACATCCGAACCGCCTCGGTGCGAGCTTCGATTCGAGTTCGAGACACGTTGAGCCGGTACTATCACTTGCGATAGAAGAACCACCTCGACGGAGACGATTGAAGAGAAGAAGAAAATCGACGAAGAAGAGAAGACCGAGACTCCTAAGGCTAGACTAGGGGCCGTTTATCTGGGATAGTTATTTCCGATTCGGGGAGAAACCCCTCGAACCTCTGATTTTGTATGATTATCCGCTCACTTCGGTGGGATCATATAATGATAAGGGTGATGGCGTTGGCTACGTTTTGATCGTTTCTAACGATTACGTAACTAGCGACAATCCGGATATCGATTTCGACATCAACGACAATTCTCAAATCATACACGATCTCGACAAGCAAAATAACAAAGAAGACATCCATCAAGGAGGCTACGAGAGTTCAACAAGCAACGAATCTATCTGCGAGTTTCGAGGAGCTCCGATCGCGATAGAGTTAGAGCCTTCGGATTCGAAGATAATCCGGAAGAGCACTGTCATTCCGATTCGGGAGGAGACACCGGCAAACTCGACACTAGATTCGGAAGAAATTACGAAGTCAACTTAAGAAGTGGAAGAGTTCTACCTCCAAGAATGGGTCCAAAGGACAAAGGAAAGCGAGTGGTTGTTCAAGAAGAACCAACCCAGGCAGAAGAAATACCCATTCGAGAAGAAGCGAGACGCATGAAAATAAAGTGGACTACAACGTACTAGCCCATCTTAGGAAACTACCGGCCAAGGCGAGCATTTACGATGCTCTCATCTTATCAAAGGAGATGAGAGAAGCTCGATCGAAGCCTTACTTGATCCGGAAATTTGCTTAGCTCAAATGGCCGGAGATTCCTTAGATGAGGTTTGTTCGTTAAAGGAACGACGAGGTGTTACCTTCACGGACAATGACCTACTACTTGGGACGACGAGATCACAGCCGACCGTTGTACATTTCGATTCACAATTGGGAAGTTTACGCTCTCTAGAGTATTGGTGGATCCAGGAGCATCAATCAATATAATGAGTCTTCGAACACTAGCATACTTGGAAATTGATGCTCGTGAGCTCGAAGCCGACAAAATGTTATTAAGAGGATTCAACCAGAAAGGAGAAAGAGCCCTCGGATCAATAACGCTACTAATGAAGACCGGTGACTTAGCAAAGACGACCGCAAAATTTCACATAATTGATTCAGAAACATCCTTCAACGCTCTGCTGGGCCGACCGTGGATACATGAAAACAGGATGGTACCATCATCTCTGCATCAGTGCATCAAATACTACGATGGAGGGGAACAGTGCATCAAAGGTGACTTGCAACCATTCTCCGTACATGAGATTGGAATCCATGAAGACGCAGCTTATTATGCACCGCCAAAGAAAACAATCTTCTCCGAGAGATACCGTAACAAATGAAGCAAAGAAAGTTCGGGACAACGAAGAACACGAAGTTCTAGTCCAACGAGTCACTCACCACTCCCTTCCGGCGAGATGGTGAAGGTTTCTCCACAACTCGCATCCGAGGTCGAGGCCGGGGACGAGGCCGTGGTAGAGACGTTAGGACGATTGGACGAGAGGAAACCAGCCATCAATGTTGATTGGGAAGATAGTTCGAAGAAGAAAAAGAAATCAAACAAGAAGCGGCGACAATAAGTCAGAAGAAGCCGCAATTCAAGATCTCTCTCGAAGATGAGAAGAACGAAGAATACAAATCAATGTACGAAAAGATTAACCACTAAGTACATACTATGACCCTAACCCCGATCCAGTCTAATAAGATCGAGGGTATGGTGGTCAAAGAGGTATGTAGCGGCGGTGCAAAGCCAATCAAATTCTACCATGGTGCTACTTCCTCCAAAACTGAGAATAATGTACAATTTGAAGATGTCACTTCATCAGAATTAATGGAATTACCTTTTGAGTGGTACTCTCCCTGTGTCCAAAATTTAATTCAACGTGGTTTCTTACCTCGACAATGGACAAAAGGCCAATCACAACATTTTGAAAAATTATGGAATAATTCCAGTCGTCCACCCAATTCAAAGCATGGTCTCGAATTCGGCACGGTAGGGTCGATTGACGATGCTGAATTTTGCTTGGTTGTCACTTGCGAGTCCAATGAAAGCCGCATGGAAACTACGGAACGAACTCGAAGATTTACAAATTGGAGATGCTCCACCGAATTCGAAGAAGAAATCAAATCTACGATAGATGAGTTAACGGAAGTTAACTTAGGTACTAGCGAAGAGCCTAGACCTACCTTTGTTAGCTCCTTACTCGACAAAGAAGACTCCGAAGAAATAATCAAATTATTAATGGAATTTAAAGACTTGTTTTGCTTGGAATTATGACGAGATGCCGGGATTAGCTCCGGAGGTTGCGAGTCCATAAGCTAGGAGTGGATCCTACTTCGTCCGGTCGGACAAGGTCCCAGAAGAATGCGTCTAGAAATTGAACAACAAGTCATAGTCGAAGTTAAAAAGCTAATAGATGCCAAATTTGTCCGTGAAGAACAATACCCGACTCGGCTAGCCAATGTAGTGCCGATCGAAAGAAGAATGGTCGGATCGGAATTTGTGTGGATTTCGAGAGATTTAAACAAGGCATGTCCAAAAGATGAATTCCCTCTACCGATCCCGAATTAATGATCGACATTGCTTCAACACATGAAATATTCTCGTTCATGGATGGATCTTCGGGATACAACCGGATAAAAATGGCTCCGGAAGATGAAAAGCTTATAGCATTCGGAACGCCGATCGGAGTATTTTGCTACACGAGTGATGCCATTCGGATCTGAAGAACGCAGGAGCAACCTACCGGAGAGCAATGACAAGAATTTTTGATGATCTCATCCACAATCAAGTCGAATGCTACGTGGACAATGTGGTCATCAAAAGCAAAGTAAAGGAAAACCAACTGTATGATTTGAGAATTGTTTTCGAACGATTAAGACAATTTAACCTTAAGATGAATCCCTTAAAATGCGCCTTCGGCGTCACCTCCGGGAAATTCTTAGGGTTCGTTGTCCGACATCGTGGAATTGAAATCGACCTGGAAAAGATTAAAGCTATCTTAGAAATGCCGCCTCCCAAAACCTTAAAACAACTACGATCTTTTCTAGGGAAGTTGGCATATCTTCGACGCTTTATCTCAAACTTGTCGAGTAGGTGTCGACCTTTCTCGGCACTAGTTAAAAAGGACGCCAAATTTATTTGGGAAGAAAAATGCCGGAAGGCCTTCGAGGACATTAAACAATATTTAATGACACCTCCCGTCTTAGCGGCCCCGAGTCTCGGGTAGACCGCGATACTTTACCCCGCGGCTTTAGACGACTCTCTCGGAGCCCTGTTAGCCTGGGTCAATGATGAGGGTAAAGAAAATGCTCTTTACTACTTAAGCCGTCGTTTACTTCGACGGAAGTAAGGTATCCCGCAATTGAAAAGCATTGTTTGGCCCCGATCTTCGCCGCTCAAAAGCTCGGGCACTACATGCTTTCTCATAAGGTCAACCTAATCTCGAAGTTTAATCCATTGCAATACTTGATGACTCGTCCAACACTTTCCGAACGGACTTGCCGGATGGTCGATGATATTATTGCAATTTGATATAACTTTCGTGCCTCTTCGTGCCGTAAAGGGACAAGTCTTAGCGGACTTCCTCGCGAGCACACCCTTTGCCGGCCGAATCTCCTCTCAATGACGATTTGCCGAATGAACAAATAATGAACCTAGAAGACCTTGATGATCGACGTTGGGAATTGTATTTCGACGGAGCATCTTCAGCACACAAAGACGAAGAATCGCAAGTGATAGTGCCCGGTAAGGCAGGAATCGGGCTAATCTTTATAACGCCGGAGCGGGGGATGTTAAGATACTCCTACCACCTAACAGAACCGTGTACAAATAATGAAGCAGAATACGAAGCCCTTGTAACGGGACTGGAATTAACTATTCAAATGGGGATAACAGACATCAACATCTACGGGGATTTGCAGTTAATCATTCAACAGATCGACGGGACAATACGAATTTTAAAGCCAAGACTCGAACAATACTTCCAGAGTATGCCATACGAGTGTTGGAATAGATTCCAAATGTAACGATCTACAAAATTCCCGAAAAGAAAATGCTTTAGCGAGATGCTTTAGCCCGTCTCGCAAAAGAATTTGCTCGTTTGCAAGATGAATCGATGGAAGTGTCGGTTCACGGACGTCGGGTCTGTCGCGACTCGACATAGACACAATACACAAATCGAAAAAGAAAAAGAATCGATTACGAGCAGTGACGGAAAACACGGAAGATTGGCGACGGCCATTGATGAACTACACCGCAAGCAGGAAAGCTACCGGACGATAGGTCGCTAGCCCATCGGATCAAGAAAAGAACTCTGTCTTACGCATTAATAAACAACACACTCGTACGAGAAGGTCTTTTGATCAAATGTGGCTAAGGTGCCTGAGCGGGTCCGAGGCCCGTGAAATTGTTAAGGAGGTGCATTCGGGACTGCGTGGCGCTCACCGTCGGGTCCGAAGATGAAAATGAAAATTAAAAGTCTAGGGTACTACCGGCCCTCGATGATGACCGATTGCATGAAAATCGCCAAGAGCTGTCACCAATGCCAAGTGCATGGAGTGGTCCTACACCAACCTCCAAATGTGCTACATCCGACAATTGCGTCGTGGCCATTTGAATGTTGGGGCACAGATATAGTGGGTCCAATAGAACCACCATCTTCAAAAGGACATCGTTTCATTCTTGCGGCTACAGATTACTTTTCCAGTGGGCGAGAGGCGGTTCCACTTAGAGAAGTGAAAGCACACCACGTGCTACGGCTTTTCAAGAACCAAGTTGTCTACCGTTTCGGAGTGCCGCGCGAGATCATCTCGGATAATGGGTCGGCATTCGAAGCACACAAATCAACAATTTTGTCGGGAGACACGGAATCGACCGGCGATACTCGACAATTTACTACCCAAGAGCAAACGGCCTCGGCGAGGCTTTTAATAAAACTCTCGTTCAAATCTTAAAGAAAACCTTGGACGATAATAAGAGAAATTGGCACGAGAAGTTGTTAGAAGCCTTATGGGCCTACTGGACAACCTTCGAACTCCTACTCGAAGCTACACCTTACGCTCTGGTGTATGGGTCCGAGGCAGTGTTACCTTTAGAGGTTCAACTTCCTTCACTCAGAATTGCAGTTGCGAATAAGATCACGATAGAAGAGAACGCCAAATTACGACTAGAAGAATTAGAAAGCTTGGAAGGGAAAAGACTTGCAGCGCAGCAGAATTTAGAACTATACCAAGCTAAGATGGTTCAAGCCCATGACAGACTGGTCCGCCCGAGAACCTTCAAAGTTGGTGACTTAGTTCTCGTTCTCAAGAGACCTATTCTTGCACATCGTAAGATAGGAGGAAAATTTGAACCCACTTGGGAAGGACCGTTTGTGGTTGAAGCAAGTATACTCAGGAGGTTCCTACCAGTTAGTGAATTGCCGGGGAGAACGACATATGCTTCCGATCAACGGACGATACTTGAAAAAGTATTACGTTACCTGATGTTTTGAAGGAATGAATTCTTCATCCCTAAGAAACACGGGCGAAGTAATTACTTATGCTTGGGTCCGAACCCAAAAAAATAATAAAATGTGCTAAAATAAATAAAATCGTGATAATAAAGTTTTCCTTGTTTTCTTTTCCAAATCAAAATCTCTTTCCTGATCTTATCCTGCTTCATTCCTGTTAAATTTTAAAATATAAGAGAAAAAAAAATGTCTTTAATAAACATTTTCTTAATGTTCTTGTTCTTAGTACAGCCCCTGATCCTTTTCCTTGTCTTTTCGCGGGGAAATGTCGAACGGGTGGTTGGTCCTGAACTTTAAGAATGACGTAAGCCTTGCACTCGATGAAAAGAGGGTG
Organism: Papilionanthe hookeriana x Papilionanthe teres; assembly: GCA_022702705.1. Lineage (NCBI taxonomy): Eukaryota > Viridiplantae > Streptophyta > Magnoliopsida > Asparagales > Orchidaceae > Papilionanthe > Papilionanthe hookeriana x Papilionanthe teres. Next base: position 27,340,256 of record CM040436.1, on the reverse strand, counting down.
AAAGATGGAGCGATAATCGAGATTGACTCGGATTTCGCACCGGCGGAGCCTACGATACGAGGAAAGTGATCGGGTCCCAGTTGATCGAGAAGAACCGTCCGGCGAGACGAGTGATGAAAGTGGGTGGCCCAAGCCACCAATCCGACAGACAAGAAAAGAAAGGCAAATCCGAAGAAGACAAGAAAATGAAATCCGTAGTCGCCACGGCAGAGGCGAGCTTGTCGGCGCCGCCCCACGGAGATTCAAGAAGTGCGGAGAGCTACTCTCACGAGCAACGCAACGAAGAAATAAGAATCGCCGTATCCATAAGATGTTAACAAAACTAGGCGCGGATCGGCGCAACGAGACGAGTTGCTAATGTCGGTACATACACTTCAAGGACACCGGTTCACCAGGGAACCCGAAGAAAGGAGGCCGGCTCCTAGGATAACGAGAAAGGACCGGGGAAATCTCCGGAAGATCGGAAGAAAGAAGGCTACCACGCCACGGATAGAACCACCGGCAATGCATGACCTTGTTGCGAAGCAACCCGGGGGATGTCCCGACGGGCATCATCCACCGAGTAGCCGAGGTATGCGGGAGAACGTGAAGGGATTGAACCGTATATCCCACAATATGTCACGAGGCCTCACCATCTGCGGATCATTCCGGAATACGAGCTGGAGAGAATGCGGAATGTTGAAAAGAAAACCTTTGAATACTTCGAGAGAATTAAAGGTAGAAGAATCAATATACTAGAGGGCCTCGAGCTACATACGGACGTATTCTCGGAGTATGAACAACGACAAATCGTGGATTTTATCCGGGATTTGAAAAGAATGGGCCGAGCGGAGCCGCCTAAGGGAAAATACCTACTTAGAACCCCGGAGATGGATGCCGGGGAAGGGAAGAATCACAATACGATGCGGATCTTGCTACAACTTTCTTGAAGACGGGAAGGGAAACCCACCGGGAATACTCCGTCATGGGCAAGTGGATCCGATGCCATTAGTCATCAAAAGGATGGTAAAAAGAATGATAACATGGAGGGTACTGCCAGCAGATTGCATACCTAACAGTTGCATCATTAACATTTACAAGAAGGGTGACTGCATACCCCCGCACATAGATCACCACGACTTTGTCAGACCTTTCTACACAGTTTCTTTTCTGAATGAGTGTAATATCATGTTCGGATCTGACCTCCGGATAGCAGACCCGGGTGAGTTCCGAGGGCCGATAAAGATACCATTACTCCGTAGGTTTCGTCATGATACTAAAGGGAAACGGAGCGGATGTCGCTAAACATTGCATACCGGGAGTACCAATGAAGCGGATCTCGGTTAATTTCGGAAGGATGGATGACGGAAAGCACCTTACCACTTCTAGCCGGACCCGGAACTAGAGAGCCTCCGGCCTTACGAGCTGTGAGTTACATGGAAAATATCACACCTCCAACGTACATCCATACGGCGTCCTTGCCAAGGATGGCTTGGAAGGTGATGTTATTGGCCATGTACCTCACTATTCAAACATGGATTTTTGACAGATACCTTTTTGGATGGATCGACAAAGATCATACATAGTCTGTTTTGAGTCTACATGGATTGTATGAGAAGTATTCGGATCGAGTTGTATGATGTATCTTCAATATGATTGGAATGAAAGTGACCATGTCACATTTTTGGCCTTCACCTCTTTTGTGCAAATTGACTGGGAAACGCCATTAAAGTTAAATGAACTTCGAACAAAGAACATAAAAAAAAGAAGAATAAAATAAAACTTTCCTAAAAAAAAAAATCTAAAAATGACGAACACCAAATTCACATGAACATTAAATAAACAATAAAGTAAAATTTGAATCATTAAAAGATAAACAAAATCAAAATAAGTGTTAAATCAAATCTCAAATTCAATCTTTCCAGATTCCAAATCCAATCTCGATCAAATTTCAAATTTGATCTTCCAAATTTCAAATCAAATCTTAAATCAAATCTCAGCCGAGTTCAAACTCATCCTTCCAAACCTCAAATTCAATTTCTTCCGGATCTCGAATCAAATATCAATCGAAATCAAACTTTTGGGTCGAGGATTTTACATCCAATGCCGCACTGCTTTAGGATTCTTTCCCTATTGCACTGAAATACATCAAAATCAAATTTATGGGTCGAGGATTTTACATCCAAGACTGCCTTGCTTTAGGATTCTTTCCTCGTTGCACTCTGAAATACATCAAATTCAAACTTTTGGGTCGAGGATTTTACATCCAAGATCGCATTGCTTTAGGATTCTTTCCTATTGCCATTGAAATACATCAAATTCAAACTTTTGGGTCGAGGATTTTACATCCAAGACCTGCATTGCTAGGATTCTTTCCCTATTGCCTCGAAATACTACAAATTCGAACTTTTGGGTCGAGGATTTTACATCCAAGACTGCACCTTGCTTTAGGATTCTTTCCTATTGACCGAAATACATCAAATTCAAACTTTTGGGTCGAGGATTTTACATCCAAGATTGCATCGCTTTAGGATTATTTCCTATTGCCTTTGAAATACATCGAAATCAAATTTTTGGGTCGAGGATTTTACATCCAAGACCTTATCGCTTTAGGATTATTTCCCTATTGCACCGAAATACATCAAATTCAAACTTTTGGGTCGAGGATTTTATATCCAAGATCGCATCGCTTTAGGATTCTTTCCCTATCGCATCGAAATACATCAAATTCAAACTTTTGGGTCGAGGATTTTACATCCAAGACTACACTGTTTTAGGATTCTTTCCCTATTGCACTGAAATACATCAAAATCAAACTTTTGGGTCGAAGATTTTGCATCCAAGACTGCACTGCTTTAGGATTCTTTCCCTATCGCACTGAAATACATCAAATTCAAACTTTTGGGTCGAGGATTTTATATCCAAGACTGCACTGCTTTAGGATTCTTTCCCTATTGCATTGAAATACATCAAAATCAAATTTTTGGGTCGAGGATTTTACATCCAAGATCGCCTTCATTACGATTCTTTCCCTATGTACCTGAAATACATCAAATTCAAACTTTTGGGTCGAGGATTTTACATCCAAGATCGCATCGCTTTAGGATTCTTTCCCTATTGCATCGAAATACATCAAATTCAAACTTTTGGGTCGAGGATTTTACATCCAAGATCGCACCGTTTTAGGATTCTTTCCTATCGCACTTGAAATACATCAAATTCAAACTTTTGGGTCGAGGATTTTACATCCAAGATCGCATTGCTTTAGGATTCTTTCCTATCGCACCGAAATACATCAAATTCAAACTTTTGGGTCGAGGATTTTACATCCAAGATCGCACTTCTTGTAGGATTCTTTCCCTGTGACTCTGAAATACATCAAAATCAAACTTTTGGGTCGAGGATTTTACATCCAAGACTGCACTTGCTTAGGATTCTTTCCTATTGCACTCGAAATACATCAAATTCAAACTTTTGGGTTGAGGATTTTACATCCAAGATCGTACCGTTCTAGGATTCATTCCCTATTGCATCGAAATACTTCAAAATCAAATTTTTGGGTCGAGGATTTTACATCCAAGATCGCTTCGCTTTAGGATTCTTTCTCATTGCCTTGAAATACTACAAATTCAAACTTTTAGGTCGAGGATTTTACATCCAAGACTGCTATCGCTTTAGGATTCTTTCCCTCTGCACCGAAATACATCAAATTCAAACTTTTGGGTCGAGGATTTTATATCCAAGACTGCATCGCTTTTAGGATTCTTTCCCTATAGCATCGAAATACATCAAATTCAAACTTTTGGGTCGAGGATTTTACATCCAAGATCGCATTGCTTTAGGATTCTTTCCCTATTGCACTCGAAATACATCAAAATTAAATTTTTGGGTCGAGGATTTTACATCCAAGATCGCATCGCTTTAGGATTCTTTCCTATTGCACTCGAAATACATCAAGATCAAACTTTTGGGTCAAGGATTTTACATCCAAGATCGCACCGCTTAGGATTCTTTCCCTATCGCATCGAAATACATCAAATTCAAACTTTTGGGTCGAGGATTTTACATCCAAGACCGTACCGCTTTAGGATTCTTTCCTATTGCATCGAAATACTACAAATTCAAACTTTTGGGTCCGGGATTTTACATCCAAGATCGCATCGCTTTAGGATTCTTTCCTATCGCACCGAAATACATCAAATTCAAACTTTTGGGTCGAGGATTTTACATCCAAGATCGCATCGCTTTAGGATTATTTCCCTATCGCACCGAAATACATCAAAATCAAATTTTTGGGTCGAGGATTTTACATCCAAGATCGCATCGCTTTACGATTCTTTCCCTATCGCATCGAAATACATCAAATTCAAACTTTGGGTCGAGGATTTTACATCCAAGATCGCACTCGCTTTAGGATTTTTTCCTATCGCACCTGAAATACATCAAATTCAAACTTTTGGGTCGAGGATTTTACATCCAAGACCGTACCGCTTTACGATTCTTTCCCTATCGCACTCGAAATACATCAAATTCAAACTTTTGGGTCGAGGATTTTACATCCAAGATCGCACTCGCTTTAGGATTCTTTCCTATTGCCATCGAAATACATCAAATTCAAACTTTTGGGTCGAGGATTTTACATCCAAGACCGCATCGCTTTAGGATTCTTTCCCTATCGCACTCGAAATACATCAAATTCAAACTTTTGGGTCGAGGATTTTACATCCAAGATCGCATCTCTGTAGGATTCTTTCCTATTGCACCGAAATACATCAAAATCAAACTTTTGGGTCGAGGATTTTACATCCAAGATCGCATCGCTTTAGGATTCTTTCCCTATTGCACTCGAAATACATCAAATTCAAACTTTTGGGTTGAGGATTTTACATCCAAGATCGCACCGCTTTAGGATTCATTCCTATCGCACTCTGAAATACTTCAAAATCAAATTTTTGGGTCGAGGATTTTACATCCAAGATCGCATCGCTTTAGGATTCTTTCTCTATTGCACTCGAAATACTACAAATTCAAACTTTTGGGTCGAGGATTTTACATCCAAGATCGCATCGCTTTAGGATTCTTTCCTACCGCACCGAAATACATCAAATTCAAACTTTTGGGTCGAGGATTTTATATCCAAGACCGCATCGCTTTAGGATTCTTTCCCTATCGCACCGAAATACATCAAATTCAAACTTTTGGGTCGAGGATTTTACATCCAAGACCGCATCGCTTTAGGATTCTTTCCCTATTGCATCGAAATACATCAAAATTAAATTTTTGGGTCGAGGATTTTACATCCAAGATCGCATCGCTTTAGGATTCTTTCCCTATTGCACTGAAATACATCAAGATCAAACTTTTTGGGTCGAGGATTTTATATCCAAGACTGCACTGCTTTAGGATTCTTTCCCTATTGCACTGAAATACATCAAAATCAAACTTTTAAGGTCGAGGATTTTACATCCAAGATCGCATCGCTTTAGGATTCTTTCCCTACAACAATGAAATACATCAAAATCAAACTCTTGAGGTTAAGGATTTTACATCCAATACCGAATTGCTCTGAGATCTCTCCTCATTGCAATGATTCAATCTGATCAATTCAATTTTTTTTCGAGGTTGAAGATGTTACATCTAAAACCTCAGAATTCCAATTTTCATTTCAAATCAAATCCCTCAAATTAATTTTGACAAAACTTCAATCTAAATTAAAACTCCAAACTAAAATCCAAGCTCACACATCAAAACTTAAATTGAAACAAAATAAAATCTAAATTGGAATTCCCCGTGTCATGTGATTTGGGATTCCCTCCTTTTCCTTTCCCAGGCGAGAGTTCGAGTATCTCCAGTTTTGGGAACATACCCGATACTCCCCGGCGAAAATTCTTTTGCTTTGTCCTAAGTTTGTCACTTGGACGTTTGTGTTGGTTTTGTTGATCGCTCGGTCAACACCAATACGCGCGGTGTGCTCCGTCGACTCACCACACCTATTGGGGGTCCATTTGTTGACCTCATTTTTGATGAGTTCTTCTCTTCTTCTTTTTAGGGCTTAGGATCTAGCCTTAGGCTTTTCCTTTGACTATCTTAGAGGACTAGAATTGGGACCCACCAGTTAGAAATTCAAACCACTTCTTAACTCTCTGCAAACTCCACAAACTTGACTATAGACCCCTAATCACCTAGAGGGTTGAAATCAAATGTGGAAGTTTAAGGATGAGTTCCTATAGGACTCTTTGGCCTTAGGATCGCCTCAGGTGGCTCGGTCCGATAAAGGGCCGACTTACACACACACTACACTTATACACTACACTTTCACACACCTCCTAAAATCACACCCATACCTAACTCGACCTCCCGACTCATGTAGGTGATTCACATGGATGGTCCTTAACCCCTAAGCCCTCGGTAAGAGGGTTAGGAACAACATAGTGAATGCCTCAAATAAGTCCCTTCATGGCTTATGTGGGCTTGATATGGCTTCATGGCTCAACCAAAATGATTTCACTCCACTTACATCCACCCAATCTTCAATTTTCCAAATTTTCAATTTTTGACCCCCGGGACCACGCACCCGCCTAACTCTACCCAAAACCATCGAAATTACCCAAATTTTTCAAAATTCCCTAAATCACCCAAAATTCCTCAAAATTGATCTTAAACATTTCCAAATTACTCAAATTGATCATCCATACCCAAAAATACCAAAAATTCCAAAAATACCTCCCAATACCCTCCAAATACCCAAAATACCCCTCTTGGCCAAAAAAATCCAAAAATTCAGAAAATTCCCAGAAAATTCTAGAAAATCCCAAATATTCCCAATTTCATTTTGTCCAACTATACCATGGGCCAATTTTGTCAATTTACCCTACTTTTGTCAAAACCCCCAATTTGACCTATTTTAACCCTAAGTGAACCCAATGTCAAACCAAACCTACCCAATTGACCCAAATTCTGGTCCAATTCAATTATAAAATTCAATTCAACATTCCCAATACCAATCTAGGCCAAATCCAAGTCCAATTTGATTGATATTTGGATCCAATTTCACTTTTGGCCTTATAGCCCAATTTGGACCCATGACCCAAACCTAACCCAAACTCACCCAATTCAACTCCAATTAACCCCAAATCTTTTCTAAACCTTCCTTAACATTCCCACAAACAAAACACTAACATGATTTGCCCAAAATTTATACCCAAACCCCACTCAAATTCAACCCAAAGCTAAAAGGCCCATTTTTGACCTAAACCCAAACCTAACCCAAATGAGCCCAAACCCCAAAATCAAACCCAACCAAAGTCAAAACCTCTTTGAAACACTCCCATAAATATTTCTCAACATTAATTTTACATCAATTTTAACCCTAACCCAACATTGGCCCAAGTTAGCCCAATTTGACCTACATAGGCCCACTTACCAAATAAATCCAAATTCAAACCAATTCAACCCCAAATCACACTAAATTGACTCCAAGCCCTTCATAGAACATCCCTAAACCAATTATAACACTTATTTGACAAGGTCCTTCACAAAATCTTCACCCAAATGCCCATCCTAAAATCAAAAAGCCCATTCCCCTTAAACTTTCCTAAAAGCCCACTTCCTTCAAATTCAAAAGCCCAAATTCATCTAAAGCCCACATGGCACTTCCCCTCATCATCCATTTAATCAAAATTGCCCCTAAGTTTCAAAGTCATCAATTAAACAATTCCAAATCAAGCCCCATACAAATTCCCATCAAAATATCAAAATTTTCTTAAATCCTTTTTTATGAAATTGACCCAAGCTTTTCCCAAGCCAAATGGAGCCAAGGATGAGCCATTCACAAGCCATATGGAGCCATGAAAGTTTGGCATGTGACCATGCCATTAATGGCAAAAGGAGGAGGTCCTTTAACCATCTCCTAAAAGTCATGAGCCTTAAGCATGTTTCCCCTTAACCAAGATTTAATCCAAATATTCTTGGATAAGGACATCACCACCTCTTGACCAGCTAGCCTAACCGATCTTCTCGACCCAAGACCAGCCATGGGGAGGTGAACCCAACCCAAACCAATGGGTTGACCAAATTGAAGCCAAAATGACCCCTTCTCCATTCCATTTTAATTCAAAGCCTTTACACATGTCAAACTCCAATTGACTTCACCAACTTCAAGCCCTGGACTCCCTGACCCTGAAGGTGACCCATGCCTGTCGGCCAGCCGCCTGGATCGCCGGAAAACACCATGGCCGAGACCTTGGGAGGAGCCAAACTTTGGAATTCCACATTCGTTGAGCCGCCCCATGCCCAATGGCCACCATGGCTGTTCTTCCCATGACTCGGAGCAGTCGATCCCAACCCTTGGCCATCCCCGGGAGGCTCTCCAGCCCACCTCATTTAAACCCGACCCCCTCGCGGCCATGAGAGGAGAGTTGCACAAACCTTGCCGAAACTCTGCCAAAATTGTTCCAAACCTTCTCCACCCTTAGAGCAGTTGATCCCAAGTGTCAATTTGCCCTAATCCCCACTGACAAAACCCAATTTCTCAACTGAAATTCCACCCAAAACCAGGACACTTCTCCACAGTGAGCCAATCCCCAAATTGATTAGTTCTACACCTTCACCAGACCAGGGGAAGGTGTCCACCAGCAAAAGCCCCATCTCCAGGCCTCCCAGTTGCTCCAGCCTCCAAGCTTTGTGATCCGTTGTGGTCGAAATCCAACCTAGACAATTCACTGGACCGGGAGACTTCATGCGGAGCTTGCTAGGATCCAATCAAAGGTGCAACAACTCTCAGATTGAAGCCACACTTCTCTGAGCAAAGGTATGAGCTAATTCTTCATCCCGAGCTTCTGGAGATTCTCCATTTTAAATGCCTTAATTTCAATGCATGATAACTGTATAGATGTGCTCTCGGGTGAGGACACTTGGGGACGATGAACGGATGCCGTTCATTTAATACACGCGCGGACGGACGGCCAGGATCACATCGGATCAGAAGACAGAACGATACAGCGGGCCCCGGGAGCGCTGAGTCAGATGGCGGCATCGAATGGGAGCGCGCCACGTGGCGTTTCGGAGCTGCCGAGGTTGACGCGGCGCCACGTGGATAAATAGAAAATTAGGGTATTTTTTGATTTATTTAATTCCCTAAACTTCAAAAATTCATAACTCTGTGTAGAAAAATCAGAAAAATAAAATAAAAATACCCTCTAGCTCAGTGAACGAGAGGAGAATAATGTGGAAAAGAAATCATTTAATTTCATCAAGTATTTTATTTTTAATAATTTATTTACCCTCTGCACATTTTTAATTCTCCATGCATGTATACAATTCACCATGGCATGAGACCATAGGGCTTTTGAAGCCTCTGAATTTGGGAACATTCCCTGAATTTTCCAAAGTCAGAGGCCATCCCTAAGAAGAGTTATTGATTTTTCAAATTCATGTTACTATTTTGAGTATTTTAATTCCAATAAATAGAATGTTGTGAAATAAATTCTAGGAAAATTTGATGATGTTCCTTATGACCAGAGAACCCTAGGAAAAATAGGTTTTGAGTTAGTTCATTTAAAACAACCCTAATTGGCTTAAACACTCAAAATAGGTCTCTAATTAATTAGAGCTAACCATACATCAAATTGACTTGAAATTAATTCTCCACTGACCTTTAGGATCAGAGGAATCCACCATAAAAATTTGAGGTCAATTGGACTAGGTTAGCCCTACTAATTGGGTTGATTAAGCCACTTAGTCATTTTAAACTTTAAAAATTCATAACTTTCAAAATACCTTTCAAAAATTCACCAAATTGGTTTTGGAGCCTCTCTGATATCAGGGGAATCTAAAAAAATTAAAATTTCAATTTTCTAAAAAAGTTGATTTTTAATATTATTTTAATATTTTCAATAATTAAAAAATAATAAAAATCACAAAAATAATAAAATTCACCAAAATGTCACATTTTGAATTTTAATCACTTAGTAACAAACCCCATATTTTTCTTAGGTCTATTTAGTGAGATATTAAATTTTAAAGCTTTAAGGTAATTTTAAAATAAAAAAATATATTTTCTAGCTTTTTCATTAAAATAATTATAATAAATTATAGAAAAATCAGAAAATTGTAAAGTTTGCTTCTCTGATTTCCTTGATATCAGAGAGATTTTTAAAAAATATAAAATTCATTTTTCAACATTTATTTTATTTTTAAATTAATTAACACTCCAAAACTTAAAATAATTATAATAAAAATAATATAATTCAAAAAATCACCAAAATTGGTCCAAGTAGTCCTCTAGTCATTAGGAATGTCCCCTAATTTTCTTAAGGACAGAAACGTTCCCTTGGTCATGTTATTAAATTTTCCTTGAAAATCTCTATTTTCTACCAAAAATAATTATATAAATAAATTAAATACAGAAAAATCATATTTTCTCCTCTCATGTCTTTATTGACATATGAGTGAAGTCACATAAAAATTTCAAGTTCATTTGAGTTCAATTTAGTGAGTTATGAAATTATTAAGCTTAAAGGGTAAAAAAAATGGTAATTAAAAAATCTTAATCCTTAATTAAAACTTTAGGTTTAATAAAAAAAATTAACAAGTAAAATATTTGATCCTAATCTGATTTGGATGATTGAAATTTAAATAATTAAAGGGTAGAAACCCATTAACCAATTTAAAATGATTAAACTTTAATTAAATAATTGATTAAATTTGGAAGAATAATAAAATTGGAATTAATAAAATAGGGATATTATTAGGAAGAGATTTATTCTTTAATTTAAAATTCCCTAAATTAATTATCTCATTAATATTCAATTCTTAATTAAAATGATAACTCAAATTTAAAATATATTAAAAGACTTAATCATTAAACTAAAATTAAATTATTAAACTCTTTTAAAAATTTCAATTAAAATTAAAAATAAAATTAAATTAAAAATTAAATTAAATTAAGTAAATTAAATTGAATTAAATTAAATTAAATTAAATTAAAATTAAAAGTTGAATTAAATTAAAGATTAAATTAAATTAAATTAAATAAACAAATTAAATTAAATTAAATGACTAAATTAAATTAAATTAAATTGAATAAATTAAATTAAATTAAATTAAATTAAATTTAATTTAAAATTAAATTATATTAAATCAAATTAAATTAAAATTAAATCAAATCAAATTAATTTAATTTAACATCAAATTAAACTAAATTGAATTAAATTGAATTAAATTAAATTAAAACTCAATTAAATTAAATTAAATTAAATTAAGTTGAATTAAATATAACATCACCAAAGACATAAAGAATTCAAAATAAATCTAAAATAACTTGAACACTATTCCAAATTTAAACCCATTAATGGAAATTAAACTAAATTACAAACCATTTGAACACCAATTTACCCTCAAAAGCTTTAGTTATCATAACTCCTAAACAGAATATTAAATGAAATGTTACTTCATTTATAGGATATTCAAATGTCCTAGTTCACTGAGCAAGTTAACAAAACTTGAATCCCTGGACGATTAATTCATTTATATAATTAAATTCATTTGGACTTAAAATAATCCTAGAAATATTGAAAAGATGTTTAAGATTATTCTTAAGCACTTCCTCAATATGATAGGACATTTATAAGAACAATTGGACTTAATTGTTCTTTGATGAAGAAAATCGTCTTCAAACAAAAACACGAAAGAACCTAGACGTCATAGGAAATGACTAGTTATAGGATTAGGAACTTGGTAGAAAACCATAACCCTTACCCTAGCTTTACTAGGAACTTGCTTAAATATTCTAATTGTGTTTTAAGTGCAGCTTGGGATGACGGGAAGACCCTCAGTGTACGCTTTTATTTTATTGCAATCTACTTTCTTGCAATTTACATTATTGCAATTTATTTAACTCCATTGCACTTACTTTTCTTGCATGATAAACAACCATTGCATGAAAACTCACACCTTTAGGATAGTCCCGAAACCGAAACCAAAACTAAATTAAAAGTCATTGCAAGATAAAATTCACCGCCACAACATTTCAAAATATAAAACAACTCAAAATTTAATCACAAACAGAATACAAAACTACAATTACAATTAAATTAAAACGTCATGTTGGATGATCGGGAATACCTCGGATGATGTAACCTACGTGTTGCTAACGGGATTTCCCACGGTCTAAATGAAAGTGTGGAACTCATTCGATTGAGTTTAGCAAATTCATCCGGACTAAGTGAATCCGATAAAAATAATGATGCCGGAAGGATGGAACCGTGGGATCTTAACCGGTGTCGTTATAATCAACTTTAAGATTTGTTTTAATTAAAACATAAAAAACACCTGGAAATTAAGATTTTCTCTAAACCAAAACACTTTTCTCATCCCCTGATTTATGACTTCTAAAACTAAACCTATGCAACAACAAGGAGCTCGGAGCATGGTGGGCAGCACGGCCATCGTCATCAGCAAAACTTGAATCTACATCAGCAAAACTTTCCTAGAATTAAACAACAAAGCCATAGGACTTCGAGGTAGTTTGCCTAGTGCAACATAAATCCTCAACTCTTCGTTAGGCATTTGCATTGCAAATTAAGCCCTAACCGGTCTTAGGATTCCGAGGTAGTCGTCTGATACGACATAAACCCTCACATCTTCGAGGTTATTTGTATGATTCTATCATATAAATATAAGTCCTAATTAATTAAAATTGACAAGATCAAAACATTTAAATAAATATTAGGACTTTCCTAAACTCAAGCCAAACAATAGGATAGTCGGGAAATTACCGAATTTCGCTTCGAATCTGTGATTTCTCCTACTTTTCTTCCTTTGGATTCCCAAAACAAAATGTTCCAAATTTGATTCATTCCCTATTGAAATTCCAAACTTCAATCCTTTGAGAACTTGAACTTTGAAATTCTTGAGAGCAGAATTATTGATTATTATCGAGAGTTTTCTTAGGTGATTCCGTCACTTAAGATGTAATTAACTATAGGGGCTTGCCCTTATAGGGAATTTTAAAGAACCTGAGTAATATAAACCCCGTTTAATGCTTTCATATAAAGCGAGGGAATTTGTCGGCTTAAAAATTGGTTCGCAGACCAAACGGATGTCACAAATCTTCTAGTTTATTTAATCGAGCCCCACCATCAAGCGAGTGTGTCTATCCTTAGGGATAGATACACGGCTTGTGGTGCGGTGCTCGTTTATATAAACTATTTGGGATGTGAGATCGGTTTAATCTCATATTTTAAAACCTTCAAATTTAAAATTATTTTCAAAATCAAATACTACTTTTCAAAATTATTTATTTAAATTAAATTAAAAATTCACCGACAATTGCTGTTAGGTGATCCCCTTTTCAAAATAAAACACACGACCAAAAAATATGCCGACAGGGCCCTAGGGGTCAAAAATTGAAATTTTGGAAAAATGAAGATTGATCAAATTTGAGTAAAATGGAATCACTTTGGTTGAGCTATGATGCCATATTAAGCCCATATGAGCCATGAGAGGACTCATTTGAGGTATTCACTATGTTGTTCCTAACCCTCTTAGCTAGGGGCTTAGGGGTTAAGGACCATCCATGTAAATTACCTACATGAGTTAGGAAGTCAAGTTGGGTGAGAATGTGGTTTTAGGACTTGGAATGTGTGTGAGAGTGTAGTGTATGTGCAAGTCAACCCTCACCAGACCAGGCCATCCAGGGTATTCCTAAAGCAAAAAAGTCCTATAGGGAACTCATCCTTTAAACCTCCACATTTGATTTCAACCATCTAGGTGATTAGGGGTCTACAATCAAGCTTGTGGGGTTTGCAGGGAGTCAAGAGGTGTTTGAACTTCTAAAGGGTAGGTTCCACTTCTTGTCCCCTAAGATTAATCAAAGGAAAAGCCTAAGGCTAGATCCTAAGTACTAAAGAGAGAAGCAAAAGACCTCATCAAAAATGAGGTCAACAGTGAGGTAAACCAACAATGAGGAAATAACCAAGCAAACCATTTTGGAAATTGGAATAACAAGGTAGTAACAACTATAAATCTTCTTATCCACCAAGCGTTAACAATAATCCAAATTTTAAGTAGAAGAAGTTGTCATTGGAGGAGAATGTGTTACATAGGGGAATTAAGTGCACGGTTAAGGCGCAACAATAAATAATATAGACAACCCATTGAGACAAATTGCTAACTCACTTAGAAATTGACTCCAAGGAACTCTTCCCATCAACACTAAGGTAAACCCTAAGGAGAAGAATAGAGAGCATGTTAAAGCTGTCCAATTAAGAAGGGAAAGAGAATTTAAGAATATAGTTTAAACATAAATTGAGGTTGAAAAGGAGATTGTTAAAACTAAAAAACCCAAGGAAAATCTTTCCAAGGATTTAGAAAAACCAGCATCTTCAACTAATAATTACTTAGAAAAATCATCACCTCCATTTCCTCAAAGACTTCAACAACAAAAGTTGGATCAATAATATTCAAAATTTTTAAAGTAGTCAAGAAGTTAACTATTAATATATCTTTCACTAAAGCCTTAAAGAAAAGGCCCATTTATGTAAAGTTCATGAAGGATATTAATGAGAAGAGAAGTTTAGAGATTATGAGACAGTTGCACTTAGTGAGGAGTGCAATGCTATAATTCAGAAAAAAAGCTTCCTCAAATACTTAAGGATCATGGGACCTTTACTATTCCCCGTACAATAGAAGAAAGATTTTTTAAAAAAGCTTTATATGAGCTTGGAGCAAGTAAAATCCTTATGCATTATATATTTTCAAAAGGTTAGGATTAGGACAAGTGTCTCCACCTACTGTAACACTTCAGTTAGTTGATTTGTTGATCACTTATCCAAAGGGAAAGGATGTATTAGTTAAAGTACATTAATTAATCTTCCCTATTGAATTGTTAGATATGAAGGAAAATAAAGAAATTATAATCAATTTAGGGAGATAATTGACCAACTAAAAATATGATGAGATTTTCATGCCTATTTTATATTGATTTTGATGATATTGCACTTTAAAAAAAGATATTTTTGATGTTTTGTTGTAGGTATGTTGATTTATGGACATTGGAGCAAAAAAATGCAAAACGGAGTAAATTTGGAGCAAAAAGGACCAAAATATGAAGATTTGACTTTGGGCTCCGACGGCGAGATTGACAGCGCCAACGGCAGATTTTTCTCGAGAGTTCAGAAAATATATTGCAAAGAAGGTCGCGACGGAGAGCTCGACCCCTCCGACAGCGAGCCTTAACAGATACTTAGTATTATAGAAGCCCGCCGAAGGCCAGATTGAGGCCGCCGACGGCGAGTATGTCGATCCTCTCACGAGGTACATCGAATGTGGACGATTTTTGAAGGGATGCTTAGGCAACTCTTGGAAACTCTTCTACAACTTTAAAAGAAACATTTAGAGACTGAAAAAAGGGTCTAAGAGAGTCCAAGTGTGCTCAGGTGTTTCTAGAGTGTTTATTAGTGTCTCAGCTTCCCTATTAGTTTTAGAGAGTGAGTTTATTCAGTGTTAATTGTGAGGAATTCTTTGAGAGATTGTAAGAGTGGTAGGAAAGTGAGAGATTTCTTCCTCATTTGTTGCTTCGAAGGAGAGTTCTATATTCTGTAAAGAAAGGAATAGATTCATAGGAACTTCAAGGAGTTTGCTTGGGGTAGAATTCGAGATAAGTTGTATTTACTTATTGTAGTTTGTATAACTTTGCTTTTATATATGAAATCCAAGTTTTATGGTATCTTCTCCATGAAATTTGAGTACTTTCTCTGACTTTCTCTTGGTTTTGAGATTTTTGTGAAATGGTGATTTGATTTAGTTATGCCAAGAGAATGTTAAAGAATTTGTGATACTCTTTTCACTTCAATCTTGATTTACTTTCAATCTGGCCAATTGATTTGTTAAAATATGTTGAGTTTAACAACTAAAGTGAAGATTACATCCAAGATTCAGGGAGTTCAATGTCCTTGAAAGTAGGGTGCAAATAAATAGGGAAATGTTATTTATCGGGCGTAGAATTGGAGGTTTTAGAGTGACAGACTAAAATCCTCAATTTGGTCCTATCGTTTGGGTGTTGAAGTGTAGATGTTAGCCCTCGGGCTAGGGGAACTTGGGAGCTCCGAAGTGAGAGTCGGTATCCTCCCAGCCTAGCTGAAGATTCAGTAATAAAGCATAGGATTAGTTAATGTTCTTTATGCCTGGACCAAAGGGTAAAGAATATGTTTGCTCCTATTTGGCACAACACAGTTTAAACTAATTCTAATTATCCATTCACTTAAATTTCTTAACAAAGGAGAAGGAAGTTTGCTTATGTATATTGAACCTCACTTTATTAGTAGAAGTAGTTAATTGTTAGTATAATTAGTTTATTAAAATTCCATCTTATTTACGATTGCATATTAGTGATAAATATGCAATTCGATTACAAGTTCTGATTCTGAATTGGGTTTCTATAATCCTAGTCGATATCTAAAACTCCACTAGAGCCCTGAATTACTTGAGCGACACGTATACTTGCGTTGATAAAAGTAACTATGTGATTATTGAATATTTTATACACTTCTTACAATATTAAGATTACGCAAAGTGCGCGGAGTTGGATTAAGTTTTGGCACCGTTGCCAGGGATATAACATAATTAGAGTAATGGATAACTTAGGACAATTAGAAACTTTTTAATAGAATTTGCAACTTATTTATATATTTAGTGAACTATTTTTTTGTGTATTGATTTCGATTGTATGCGTAAATTTGGACCTGAAAATTTTATATGCTATGATTCAGAATTAGATCACACTATTAGGAGAATTAGAAAACTGAGAAAAGAACCTAGAAATCCTAACACAATGGAAAACAACATAAACAACCAAAGAATAGAAAATGAACATCAATCTAGACCTTTAAGAGATTACGCAAATCCTAGATTAGATGAAATTCACTTAACTATCTAAAACCCTGATGTAGCTGCTAATTCATTTGAGCTTAAACCTACAATTATACAAATGGTACAAAACAATCAATTTGGCGGAACTTCAAACGAAGATCCTAATTTACAACTTACATGTTTTCTAGAAATTTGTGCTACTTTTAAATTTGATGGAGTTTCAAATGATGCTATCAGACTTATACTTTTTCCTTTTTCACTAAGGGGCAAGGATAAGGCTTGGTTAAATTTGTTAGCACCTCGATCTATTAAAACTTAGGGCGAACTTTCACAAAAATTCTTATCGAAATATTTTCCACCATTTAAGACTGCTAAGCTTAAAAATGATATGACATCTTTCAGTCATTTTGAGGGAGAATAAATATACGAATCTTGGGAAAGATTTAATGATCTTCTTAGGAGATGCCCACATCATGCTTTACCAAATTGGTTAATTATTCAAACTTTTTATAATGGATTAGTAGGATCTCTTAGATCCATCATTGACGCTACTACTAGTGGATCATTAATGGCTAAACCTTTTGAAGAAGCTTATGCTTTAATCGAAAAAATGTCTACTAACAATTTTCAATGACCCGCTGAATGGGTAAATCTTAAGAAAGTAGCTAGTATTCATGATTCAGATGCTTTAACTATGATAGTTTCTCAAATTGTTGCTCTTTCAAAGAAAATAGATCAATATGGAATGAATTGTTCTCAAACACCTCCAGTGTTAGAATAAAATTCATTAGGACAAATTTTAGATGCTCAATCTTCAAATGAAACTTTAAATTTGATAAATAATAGACAAAATAACCCTTATTCAAACTATTATAATCCAGGTTGGAAGAATCATCTAAACTTTAATTGGAATAACCAAGGTAATGCTAATCCTGTTAATTCTCGGTGGGGGAACAATCCTGTAAACCTATTAAGAAATGTTAATAATTAAGGTAACTCCAACTATAGACCTTCTAATCCACTAGATTTTTATAATAATTCACAATTTAAGGAGAAGAAGTTATCTATGGAAGAACTAGTGTTGAATATGGGAAATCAATTACAAAATCAAGGAGCTGTTATTAAAAACATAGAAAACCAATTAGGGCATATTGATACTGCACTTAGCAATAGACCAGTTGAAACTTTACCTAGCAATGTTGAAGTAAATCCTAAGGATCAAGGAAAATAACATATCAAGACTATTCAAATAAGAAGTGGAAAAGAGTTGGAAATAAGGGTCCAAAAAGAAACTGTAGTTGAAAAGGAAAAAGTAGAAACTGAAGGAGAAAATTTAAATGAAATTCAAGAACAAAAATTAATGAATACATTAAAAAGTACAAAAAAGCTTCTGGATGGACTCTAGCCGATGTAAAGGGAATTAGTCCTTCGATTTGTATGCACAAAATTTTATTAAACGATGAACATAAATCAAGAATTGATCCACAAAGGAGACTGAACCTTATTATGAAAGAAGTAGTTAAAAAAGAAATTTTAAAATGGTTAGATGCTGGAATTACATATCCTATTTCGGATAGTACTTGGGTAAGTCCAATTCATTGTGTTCATAAGAAAGGAGGAGTGACTGTTGAAGAAAATGAGAATAATGTATTAATACGTATCAGACAAGTTACTGGGTGGCGTATTTGTATTGATTATAGAAAATTAAATGTTGCCACTAGAAAAGATCATTTTCCTCTTCCATTTCTAGACTAAATGTTGGATAGGCTTGCTGGACACAAGTACTACTACTTTCTGGATGGATATACCTTTTACCATCAAATTCCTATTGCTCTTGAGGATCAAGAGAAAACTACATTTACTAGTCCTTATGGAACTTTTGCTTTTTGAAGAATGCCTTTCGGATTGTGTAATGCACCTGCAACATTCCAAAGATGTATGATTTCTATATTTAGTAAGTTAATTGACAATGGAATATAAGTATTTATGGATGATTTCTCTGTATTTGGAACATCATTTGATGCATGCTTAAATCATCTTGAAAATGTTTTAGAGTTATGCGAAAGAACTAATTTAGTTCTAAATTGGGAGAAATGTCAATTTATGGTTGTAGGAGGAATTGTATTAGGGCATAAAATTTTAGAAAATGGCATGGAAGTAGACCCTACAAAAATTCAAGTTATAGCTAAACTACCACCTCCTACTACAGTGAGAGGGGTAAGAAGTTTTCTTGGACATGCTGTTTTTTACAGGTGTTATATTAAAGATTTTTCAAAAATTATCAAACATTTATGCCAACTTTTAGAAAAGAACAAGAAATTTGAATTTACTAAAGACTACTTAAATGCCTTTGAGTTATTAAAGGAAAAATTAATCACAACACCTATAATAGTTTCACCTGACTGGGAGAAACCATTTGAATTAATGTGTGATGCTAGTGATTATGCTATTAGAGCTGTACTTGGACAAAGATAGTGATTATGTTATATACTACGCTAGTAGAACTCTTGACGATGTTCAAATTAACTATACGATAACTGAAAAAGAGTTACTAGCTATTGTGTATACTTTTGACAAATTCAGATCACTCTGCTATTAAATATCTGATGCAAAAGAAGGATACTAAACCAAGATTGATCAGATGGGTATTTTGATACAAGAATTTGATTTTGTGGTAATTGATAGAAAGGGAACTGATAATCAAATTGCTGATCATTTATTGAGACTAGAATATCATGAATTATCTGACACTGACAATGAAATTATAGATAGTATCCTTGATGAACAACTTTATAATATTAATGAGTGGAAAATACCTTGGTATGCTGATATAATTAACTATATAGTAAGTGATATTTTGTCACCTATGCTAATGCTTCAGCAACATAAAAAATTCATTCATGATGTGAAAGCATATTTTTGGGATGAACCATATTTATATTAGCAATGTAATGATTTTATTATTAGGAGATGTGTGCCTTATGAAGAAACTGAATTAATTATTCAAAAATGCCATGATTCTGAATTTGGAGGACATTTTAGGACTGACAAAACTTCACATAAAATTTTGCAAGCTAGATTTTATTGGCCTACTCTCTTTATAGATGTTTATAGATATATCAAAACTTGTGATAGATGCCAACGAGTAGGTAATATATCTAGAAGAAATGAAATGCCTCTGAATTTCATGTTAGAAGTCGAGATTTTTGATGTTTGGAGATTAGATTTTATGGGACCATTTATTCCTTCATTTGGAAATTTATATATTTTGATAGCAGTTGATTATGTATCAAAGTAGATTGAAGCACAAGCTTTACCTCTTTGTGATGCTAAAAGTGTTTCAAGATTCTTAATGAAAAACATTTTCACAAGATACGGTATGCCAAGAGTGATTATCACTGATGGAGGGTTCCATTTCAGGAATAAATATATTCAGAGATTGGTAGAAAAATTTCATATTATTCATAGAATCTCTACTCCTTATCATCCTCAGACCAGTGGTTTAGTTGAAGTTTCTAATCGAGAGATTAAATGAATTTTAAAAAAGACTGTAAACCCTAGTAAATTAGATTGGTCTGCGAGATTGGATACTGCATTATGGGCATACAAGAATGCTTATAAAACTCCTATTGGAATGACTCCTTATAGACTCATTTTTTGGAAAAAAACTTGTCACTTACCAGTAGAATTGGAGCATAAAGCATATTGGGCAATTAAAGAATTCAATTATAATTTGAAAATTACTGGTGAGAAGAGATTGTTACAAATGAATGAATTGGAGGAATTAGGAAATGAATCTTATGATAACGACAGAATTTATAAGGAAAAACTGAAGTTAAGGCATGATCGGAAGACTAACCAGAAGAACTTTGAACCAGGACAAGAAGTTTTGCTTTACTATACAAGGCTAAAGTTAATTTCTGGGAAATTGAAGTCTCGTTGGTTATGACCCTTTACTGTGACTCATGTTTATACTTACGGAGCTGTTGAAATTGGAGATCTAAAGAGTGGGAATAGATTTAAAGTAAATGGACATAGATTAAAACCATATTTTGAGGGTAAAAGACCAAACTTTAGAGAGGTTTTAATGCTCAGTCACCCTGAATAACACCTAAATAGGTCGGGCTGACGACGTTAAACCAAGCGCTTTATAGTAGGCAACCCATAGTTATCTTTATTTGTTGTGTATTTGTTTGAATTTATCATTAGTTTATGGTAGTATTGAACTCTACTGCTCGTATTTACCCTTTGATCATTATAGAATTGGGATCCATAAAGAAAATTTGGAACGTATTCAGAACACGGCGCTTTTGCAAATTTTGCCTTGGGCGCCGACGACGCGATCAACACCGCCAATGGCGGGATTTTCCCAAGGGTCCTCACATTTAATTGCACAAAGCTCGCTGACGGTGCCATTGAGGCCGCCGATAGTGAGATTGGCGAGTGGACAGTCTTTTGAGTTTGAAATTGTATTTTTTGGCGGTTTTAGGCGAATTCTTTCCTTATAAACTTCTAGTAACAGTTCCTAAACTCTTCATTTCTCAAAAATGAATGGAAAATCCCTTGAATTCTTCCCTAATGGCTTCCAATTCAATAGATTACCCTAGATTTTGAGTGTTCAACACTTTTAAATCCCGTATCGTAACATTGACACTTTTTCATTTCCACAAAGTTATTACTGACGTTGAAGATCGGTAAAGTTGCCAAAGAAAGTGTTATATTGAATTACTGCATTCAAATGGGATGGCCAATTAATATTGGATCGATAATTGTAGAGTCTGTTATGGGCCTAATCATTCAAGGATCATCTCAGGGGCTTGAACATCCTTCAACAATTTTCTCATTATGCAGTATGCTCCAAGTTTCATACGAGATTTGGAAAAAGGTACTTCTACCTTGGAAACCTTCAGACCCAACCAAAATGGTCCCAGCAATTGAAGAGGAAAATGCGATGGGTGCTATTATGGATCAATCATCACAAAACTCAATTCCAGACCTCTAGTAGCGGACAAGATGCTGATGATCTTGTACATAATCAAGAAACTGGAGAAAGAGGTACAAAATTTAATGAATTCAATTAATAATATCTCTGATTTCTTTGATCACATCGATTGAAGGATGAAAGAACGCTTTGATCATACTAGACATTTCGAAGGAAGTTTGATACGATTAATAAGAAAGATAGGATGGATAGAAGAAGATTCAACTAAAGAATTCCTATTCCAACCCTTCTATAACCTTTATGTTCATGTTCAAGTGATGGGTGATATCATAGGAGAAACTAACATTGAACCAGAGGAGTAGTAGAATTGCTTTACTTTGTATATTTCATTATGTTGGACTTAATTGAACTATATTTGTTTGTTTGCTTTCTATGTTTGATTTTTTATCTCAGTATAGTTGAGATTAAAATTGGAATGTTTGTTTCCGGTGTTTAGAGTATTGTGGCTTGGATTGCGACACTGATTTGATGAATTAAGGTTGAGAAAATACCTAACTTATTTTTGTTGTGTAATGTGTATTGTAATACTTGAATTTTATATATAATTGTGATGTTTTGTATTGTGAATGTTTATTTATGTTAATACATCACTTATTCACTAAAATTTATGTTTAAAATGATCGAACAGATGTCGGGAGGCTTGAAATTAATCAAAATCATAAAAATCATAAAAATGATCAAAATTTAAGAATCTCACCGACGGAGCCCTCGAGGCCGCCGACAGCGAGATTTTCCTGAGACTATTGATATTAAATTCTATTGAGCTCACTGGCAGCAAGAACGACCCCGTCGACGGCGAGTTCCAAAAAATTACCTTTTAACCATGATTTTGACCAGTCAACCGCCACTATTCATCGTCTTCTTCCCTTATTTACCGAAAATTTTGACCTAGGGCTTGAGAGATCTTGGATTTGGGGCAATTTAAACTCATTTTGACACCATATTTGATCATCACTTAGTAAGAGCCTCCCTCGTACGTAAAAATTTTTCATTTTCACCATGAATTTCTTTAACATTTAGGAATTCCAGAAAAATTGAAAATGTGGATAAAATACTTGGAAGAAATTCATGGAACTTAATTTAGAACTCTTAAAGTTACCATTGGAAGCCATTTTATCAATATTTTAGAGTTTAGTTTAGATTTTTGTAAATTTTATAGATCGAAAAATGGCTCCCTGATAAAAGAGGCGACTTGAGTTTGATGAGGCTCAATTTATAAATGCAAAAGCACAGTCTAGGTACACTTCAATCTTCCAAGGAAAGAAATGTGTACAAGACAGAGTTTTTGATAATCCTGGAGGAGAAGTAGAACGAGTTATCGGAGAAAGGAGTTGGGAAAACTTTTGCTACACTACAAACAAAGTTGCTGTAGAAGTTGTAAAAGAGTTCTATTCCAATCTGACTCAGCTTGAAGACGAGCCTGTAAAAGTAAGAGGTTTATTTGTTGATTTTAATGTTGCCCGCATAAATTCCTTTTACGAACTTCACAATTTTTATTCTAGCGAGTATGAAACATTTAGAACCATGGAATGTCCTTCAGACAATGTCATTGACTTTCTCACTGATGAGAAAGGGACATGGAAAATTAAACAGCGTGAACAAATAATTTTTTCTCTTTCAATGTTGAATGTCACATCTAAAGCATGACATTATTTCATATGTTCTACTCTGCTACCTACCTACCATCATAGTGAAGTATCGAGAGATAGAGCGGTTTTGAATTTCTGTATTCAGAACAATAGAAGTATAAATGTGGGGAATATAATTTATAAGAATATTTTGGCCATGGAAAAGAGTGAATTAAGTGAAGGACTAGGACATCCTGGCCTCATTTATGCACTTTGCCAATTATCTGGAGTGGAAGCTAGAGATGATAAAGAATGAGTGTACCCTATGAAACAAATTAGTAAAGCTAATTTGAATACATATGAATCCCATGAAGAATGGAGATCTGGAAGTAGGAGTAAAACACCTTCTACTAGTAGAGATATCCCCTCTACCAGTTATGACCCATCTGCCTCTAGCTCATCTACTCTTTATGATTTAATGAATGAGATGACCCTGCAGCAGAAAAGTTTTGAAAATTTAGATGAAAGACTTGAAAGAATAGATTAGAGGATTAAGGATTAGAGCGGAGACACGATCATGACAGTGAATACCTTCAGCGGCATTTTGATTTCGAGATTGCTTATTATGATGCTCAGGCTAGACACTATAGAGGTGAGCCTGATGTTACTTTTCCTAAATGCCCCCGATATACCCGTTATCAGCCCAATCCACCTGCTAACCAAGGAGATGAAGACATAGCATGGGATTTTGATGTCTGATCTTAAAATTTGTGATTGTGATGTATGTGTGTTTTGTTGTAGTATTTTTATTCTATTGATTTTATTTTGTGTACTGTATTATTTTCTGAGATATGCATTTTGTTTGTAGTTTGTATTTTATTTTTGGATGGATTGTGATGCATAGATTGTAATTGTAATTGTGGACTCTAAGAAAAAAAATAGTAGATAGTGTGTTATTGTGTTGTGTAATGCAAATGCTATTTGGCATTGTACTGTGTAGTATAATTGTTGTTGTTAAATATTTTGTTTTATGTACTTATTTCAAAATTTCATTATCCCAGCAAATTCTCTAATTAGTTATATGTGTAGAAAGGTTCTTAATATTACAGACCAGTTGAAGTTAAATTTTTTCGAGAAGAACCTGCAAAATTTCAGAAAGACGAAAATGCCTGCAATGGTATGATTTATATTTATGATTTTTCTCTCCACCCATATTATTTCTATTATTGAAATCTTTAAGTTTGGCGGGGCAAAAAATATTAAATGTTATGTGTTCTCAATTAAAATATTTGCAAAATTTATAAATATGATTTTTGTGATAAAATTTAATTCAGTTAACTATATTTAGATTTTATTTAAATATTGTAGAAGGTTCAAGGAAATATTTTTAGTAATAAAAATTAATTTTGTAAGTTAAGATATTTAGTATAAGGGGATAAGACTATAGTTAACTATTTAAAGTAAAGAAAAATATATTTTGAAATATTAAGAATCTTAGGAATTTAGTTGAGAAAGAAAATATTGGGGCTCAATGATGTAAAGACTATGAATTACATATAAGGTAAATGAATGCTTTAAGTTTCAAATTCAGGAAAAGAAGTGTGAAGTTCAAAATTATTAATAGGCTATCTAGATATAGTAATCCTCACTTGAAAAAGAAAAAAAAGAAAGGATTGAAAAGCAATCCAAAAGAATAGAAAAGAAAAAAGTAAGTGAGGAGATGCTTGAGGAGATGTCTTATCAAAAATTGGCTTCATTGGATTAACCTAATGGAAAACTAAATACATTTATGAACTTATATTTATGAAGTAGTATTATTACTAGTAGTGTTCTTATGAATTTTCTATCATCTGATTATTCTAAGTAAATTGATATTGCAACATATAGTCATTCTTGAAATGAATAAAAGATTAGAACTCTTAGACTTGATGACTAGATAGCTTTACATCTACAGAGTTAATCTAATTACTTGAAAATCTTTCTAAGAAATCTTACCATAATATTTATTTGAATCAAAATTATAGTATTACTAAATTAAAAATTTACCACAACAAATCATGACTTTTATGTAGTACTAAAAATTACGCGAGGACAAGTAATAGTTATGTTTGGGGGATTTTGACCAACTGAAAATATGTTGAGATTTTCATGCCTATTTTATATTGATTTTGATGATATTGCACTTTAAAGAAAGGTATTTTTGATGTTTTTTTACAGGTATGTTGATTTATGGACATTGGAGCAAAAAGATGCAAAAAGGAGCGAATTTGGAGCAAAAAAGACCAAAATATGAAGATTTGACATTAGGAGCCGACGGTGGATTTTTCTCGAAAGTTCAAAAAATATATTGCAAAGAAGGTCTTCGACGGCGAGCTCGACCCCGCCGACTGCGAGCCTTAGCAAATACTTAGTATTCTAGAAGCCCGCCGACAGCGAGATCGAGGCCGCCGACGGCGAGTATGTCGGTTCTCTCACGAGGTGCATCGAATGTGGACGATTTTTAAAGGGATGCTTAGGTAACTCTTGGAAACTCTTCTACAACTTTAAAAGAAACATTTTGAGGTCGAAAAAGGGGTACACCGAGTCCATAAGGAGGTCCAAGAGAGTCCAAGTGTGTTCAGGAGTTTCTAGAGTGTTTATTAGTGTCTTAGTTTCCCTATTAGTTTTACAGAGTGACCTTATTTAGTGTTAATTATGAAGAATTCTTCAAGAGATTGTAAAAGTGGAAGGAAAGTGAGAAATTTCTTCCTCCTTGCCGCTTTGAAGGAGAATTTTGTGTTTTGTAAAGAAAGGAAGAGATTCAGAGGAACTTCATGGAGTTTGCTTGGGGAGGAATTCAAGATAAGTTGTATTTACTTATTGTAGTTTGTATAACTTTGTTTTTATATATGAAATCAAAGTTTTGTCATATCTTCTCCATGAAATCTGAGTAGTTTCTCCGTCTTTCTGCTTGTTTTGAGATTTTTGTGAAATGGTGATTTGAATTAGTTGTGCCAAGAGAATGTTAAAGAAGTTGTGATAATCTTTTCACTTCAATCTTAATTTACTTTTAATATGGCCAATTGATTTGTTAAAATATGTTGAGTTTAACAACTAAAGTGAAGATTACATCCAAGATTCAGGGAGGTCAAAGTCCTTGAAAGTAGGGTGTAAATAAATAGAGAAATATTATTTATCGGGTGTAGAATTGGAGGTTTTAGAGTGACAGACTAAAGTCCTCAATTCGGTCCTATCATTTGGGTGCTGAAGTGTAGATGTTAGCTATCAGATGACGGGAACGTGGGAGCTCTGAAGTGAGAGCCAATATCCTCCCAGCCTAGCCGCAGATTCAGTAATCAAGCATAGGATTAGTCAATGTTCTTTATGCCTGGACCAAAGGGTAAATAATAGGTATGCTCCTATTTGGCACAACATAGTTTTAAACTAATTCTAATTATCCATTTACTTAAATTTCTTAACAAAGGAGAAGGATGCTTGCTTATATATATTGAACCTCACTTTATTAGTAGAAGTAGTTAATTGTTAGTAAAATTAGTTTATTAAAATTACATCTTATTTACGATTGCATTAGTGACAAATAGGCAATTCGATTACAAGTTGTGATTCTGAATTGGTTTCTATAATCCTAGTCCGTAGCCTCTGAAATTTCCCTGTGGGATCAATATCTAGGACTACTGTATTACTTGAGCTATACGTATACTTACGTTAACAAAAGTAACTCTGTGATTATTTAATATTTTATACATTTCTTACAATATTAAGATTACACAAAGTGCGTGGAGTTGGTTCAATAATCCTATCTACAATATGAGCTATGATAGATGTGCAAAAAAGTGAATTAATAATGAGAGCAAATGATCAGGAAGTTACATTTGTTGTCTTAAAATCTATGGAATATCCTTCTAAGGGAATTGGAGATCTGTGTTTTTGGATGGACATAATTGATTATTTGTGTGGTAGCCATTTTTAAGGAAGTGATGAAGTAAAATCAGTAGAACATGAGTTAACTAACGAGAAAGACACATATTTCAAGAATGAGTTGGATAAATTAACTACTGAAGATTCAAAAATTGTTTAGGAGAGGTTTAAGAATCTAGATACACAAAAAATAGTAATCCACTTATTCCTTCTATTGAGGATACATGAGATGAAGTTGCTTTTTACACACTTAAAATTAGAGAGAGTCATCTTAGATGGTTTGGTCACATTCAAAGTTGAACATCTAATGAGCCGGTTATGAGAGTAGATGTTTTAGAGTTAACTTATGTTAAGAAAGGCAAAGGTAGAACCAGGACGACCTAAGCTAATTGTATACAAAATGATCTTAATTTATGAGAACTAAACGAAAATATGACACTCAGTAGGACGCAATAAATAAAAATGATTCATGTACCCGACCCCACGTAATGGGATTAAGGCTTTGTTGTTGTTATTATTGTAGGGAAGTCATATGCATTACCAATTATCATATCCGCAGATTTGACTCATTTACAAGAGAAAAAATTAATGGAAATATTGAGGAATTATAAGAAAGCTTTCAAATGGACCTTAGCAGATATTAAGAGAATTAGTCCCTATATTTAAATGTATAGGATCCAGATAGAAAATAATCATAAAACCCATGAAGATCCTCAAAGGATATTAAATTCAATCATTAAAAAAGTTGTTAAAAAGGAAATATTGAAGTTGCTTAATGCAGGTTTGTTTACCTTACTTTTGTTGAGGTCTAGTTAGTCTTTCTTTAGGAGCTTAGAATCTAGCCATAAGACTTTCCTGTTGACTATCCTAGAGGACTAGTGATGGAAACCTACCCCATTGGAAATTCTTAACACGTATGTATTCCTCTTGGAGTTCTACATGTTTGGTCCTAACCTCTAGCACTTAGTAAGTGGGAGCCAAATATCAGGGAACTCAAAATGAATCCCCATAAGATGGTCAAGACATAGGATCAACCTTGGGTGATCCGGTCCTGGCCAAGATTGCACACATACACTTGTACCCCCATTTTCACTCACTACCTCAAACCCTAACCAATCATGCTCAACTTGGTTCCCTACTTCTTTTGGAAACTCATGTGGGTGGTCCCCGAAGCCCTTAGCCCTTGGCTAGGGTTTAGGTTTGGCTAGGACCAACAAATAGAGGATCCAAAATGTGACTTCTTTTTGTTCCATGGCTCAAATTGGGTAATTCCATGATCAAGATTCTCAATTAACCCCAATTTCACCAAAACCCCCAAACTTTGTCCTCTTAGCCCGAAACTTTCACCAACCCCTAAACCTTAAATTTTCCCAAAATTTCCAAAATTTCCCAAATTCTCAAATTCACTTCAAAAATCATTCCAAACCACTTTAAACTAAACAATTACCCAACACACCTCAAAATTCTCAAAACTCCCAAAACACCCCGCAAATGCCCAAAATTACAAAAATGCCCCTATACCCCAAAATTTCAGAAAATTTCATAAATTCTCAAAATCTCCATAAACACTTCAAAAAATCTCAAAATCAATTAAAACCTCTCCATTGAGCCCAATTTGACCAAATTAACTCATTTTGATGAAAATCCCCAAATTTGCCCTTAAAGGCCCAAAATGTCCAAATTATCCCCAATTTCCACCAAATTTACTTCAATCTCACCCAATTTCAATTCCAAATCAAAATCATCACATCTAATCCAATTTAAAACCAATTCCAAGCCCAATTAAGTCAACTTCCAAGCCTAATTACAAAACCCCGAAATTGACCATACCATTGAAATCCATCAAATTAAAAAGGTCAACAAATTAAACTCTATAACCCCAAAATTTCTACCCAATTGATATCCAAAACTCTTCACCACAATTCCTTGAACCAACTTGAACCATTAATTGAACCAAATCCAAACCCTAGCCCAATCCAAACCCAAGTCTAGCCCAAATTCCCCAAATTCCCCAAAGTGACCCAAAATCAAAATTCTACTAAATTGAACCTCCCAATCATTTCAAAATCACCAAATTCCTTTTCAAAACTTATCATGACAATTATCCAAGCTAACTTGATCAATCAATTGACCTAAATCTTAGCCAAACCCAACCTAGACCCAAGTCCAAGCCAAAATCTCAATTTTGAACCCAGACCTAAACTTGACAAAATCAATTCAAACTGATCATGCCATGGCCACCACAACCAAGACTTGGACCCTAGAGACTATTGTTGACCCACCAAGCCCAACCTACATGAGAAATGGACCAAGTGTCCCATGATTTAGGGAATTTTCTCCCAAAAATGGTTAAGTTCAAAGATTTCTTTGCCACTAGCCATCAAACTCTAAGCTAATGACACTTAAACCTTCCTCTGACTCTCCTAACCCAGCTAGTAACATCTCTGTCCTTGTCGGTTGGCCTACTGGCTAGAGAACCAAAATCTGAGAGCCACCTCTCCATTAGCCAAAACAAATTAAACCCATCTAATGTGTCTCACCCTGATTGGTCACTAGAACCTTTCAAACCTCCACCTAAGTAGTTGATTGCACACAATAGCCATCTCTAGAACCCACCAAAAGACCCTCTATTTAAACTCCACCTCTTCAAGGTCAAAGTGGGAGTTGATTGCACCCACCAGCTAGCCTTGGTGGCCAAAGCACCTCTATTTAAACACCACCGCTTCATAGGCAAAGTGGGAAAGCATCACAAACCTAAATGAAACTCAGCCAAACTGTTCCCAGACCCTCTAGCCGTTGAGAGAAGCTCATTCTAGCCATCTCCCAACCACTCCCCTCACTTTCTAAGGCCAATTTAGCCACCTAAAATTTGGCCAAAAATAGGAAACCTCTCCAAAATTCACAAAATCTCAAATTGATTGTTCTCTAAGCTTCCCCAGAGCAAGAGAAGATGTTCCCTACAGAAAGTCCCATCTTCAGAGCCGTCTACACCAAACTTTCTCCTCAGCCTTTCCACCTATTGGAGGAGTTATGAACCATACCATTTCTTAGACCAAAGTCACACTTGGAGGAGGTTCGCCAGACCACAAGGAAGTTTATGCAAGCAACTAATTGAGGCCTCACCTCTCAGATAAAGTTATATACCATTTTCCCCCAAATTGAGCTCGATTTGGCCCTTTTTGAAAAAAAGTTTAATTTCATGCTTGATAAACCATATGGATGTGTTCATCTTGAGTAGATGAAGCTATAGGAACAAACTTAAATTGATTTGGTTGTGTGTAGAGGGAGATATTAGGTTTTGAGTGTGTGTGGTTCACAGTTCACCCAAGTTGGGGACGAAGAACTAAAGCCATTGGATTGTGTGTGCATCGGATGGATGGCCAGAATTATGCCGGATGAAACCTTGTTGCATAAAGTGCGAAGTTAACTTAGATTGTGACATCTAATAGCACGACAATGCATGGAGTTTCATAGTGTCGTATGTTTAGCTGGCTGCCACATAGATAAGTAAGAAAATATGATAAATTCAGTTAACTTAAACAATTCATAACTTGGTTTAGAAAAAATCCTAAAAATGAAATAAAATTACCCTCTTACTCAGTGTATAGATGAGAATAATGTAGAATAAAAATAAAAATTATTTATTATTTATTTTATTTTTAACTAATTAAATAGTCATAAACTATTTTATCATAACTCACAAATATTAATCACCATGGCATGGGGTTTGGAGGGCTTGTAGGCTCTGTTGTTAGGGAACTTCTCTAATTTTTCCAAGGTCAGAGGTCATCTCTATCCAGATATCTCTAATTTTCAAGTTAAATCCACTCTGTTTAATTAAAAAATTTTAATATATAAAATATAAATCAAAAAATGCAAAACTTAATTTGGTAGGTTTACTGTGATTAGAGGACCAAAGGAAAAATATATAATAGATTTAATTAATTAATAATGGCAGTAATTGTATCAAACTATTTAAAATATTTAAAAATTTAAATAAATAAAATATAAATAGAAAAATCACTAAAATTAACCAATACTGTAAATAATAATTATATTAACCAACTATAATAATTTGAACTCAATTTGAGTTAATTTATGCACTAAATTTGATTTTTCAAATAAAATGGTATTTTTGCACTAAATTAATTATGATAAATAAAATATAATTAAGAAAATTATAAAAATAGATTTGGTAGCCCTTTGTGACCAGAGGAAAATAAGAAAAATAAAATTGAAAACAAAATAAATATTTTTTAAAGTATATTTTAAATTTTAAATATTATTAAATAATTTAAAATAATTAAAAATAATAAAATCACAAAAATATTAAAATGCAAAAAAATATTTCAAATTGTTTCCTTATCACTTAGGAATAATTAGGACATTTTTCCAATTTTCTAAATAAAGTTATGGATTTTTAAAAGCTAAAAAATGAATTTTCTCTAATTTTTCACTAAAATAATTATAATAAATAAAATAAAATTCACAAAAATATATAATTTATTTTTTAGATTCCTATATAACCTAATTATCCAATTATAAAATATTTTATGTTTATTTAATACTTAAAATAAACAAATAATTATAATAGTTAAAATAAAAATCAAAAAATCAAGAAAATTGGTCTCGTTGGTTCTCTAATCTTGGTGAACCTCCAATAATGCTTTTAAGGATAGATGGCATGTCTTTGGTAAGTTAAAGAATTAACTTGAGAAATACTTATTTTTGCTTTAAAATAATTTTAAAATAAAATAAAATCATAAAAATCATATTTTCTCCTCTGATATTTTAATTGATCCATGAGTGGAGTAATATAAAAATTTCAAGGTCATTTGAGTTAAATTTAAAGAATTATGAGGTGATAAGGCCTTAAGGGGCAAAATGGTAATTATGGAATTTAAGCCCTAATTAATATATAGGCCTAATGAAGGGGTAAATGGGTAATAAATGATCATAAATTGACTTGTCAGATGATTGAAACATAAGGGGTTAAGCGGTAGAAAACAATTTCTCACTTTTCTAAAATAAGGGCAAAATTGTAATTTCCTTAATTTTTATAATTTGGAAAATAATTAAATTAAATTATTCTAAAGTTTGGGGTCTAATTTTGTAAGACAGTAACTCACAATTTAGAACCCCTATTCAATGGTTTAATGATAATTCAATTGTTCAATGTGGATCAAATAACATATAACTTAACATTTCTAAAATTGCAAATCTACCCCTTAGGTCTTAAGGACTTTGTAGTGAATTAGATTTAACCTAAATGATCTAAAAAGGTTTAGAAAAGTAAATAGGATCAATTTTAAACCTTTAGAAACAGAACTAGTCCAGCTCCAGATTTTTGTTGGCTAAGTTCCTTAATAAATCAAGTTGCATCTAAGGGCCCTCACCCACGTAATTCATAAATAAAACATCAAGTAATAATTACCCACTTACAGGGGTGGTTAAAACATCTGGGTTCACTGAGCAATAGGTTAAAACATACCTCTTAGACCTTAACTTTAATGGATGAATGATGTAGCAACATAACAAGTTCAGAGGAACTTAAGACGTTTTAAAAGATTTTAAAAGAGGTGTAGGGTTATGCCCCACATTTCTTCAAAGACTTTTGGATTCTTGGAGGACAATTGAACCTATTATGACTTTACTTTAGAAGATCATCCTTTAAAACAAAATCAATAGAAATCCATCAAGTTATGACCTAGGACTCGGCAAGTACACTTAAAATTGGTCTTTCTTGCTTTTCATTCCAGTAATTTACTTAAATTTCCCACAAAATTATATATATATATATATATATATACTGCAAGTTCTAACATTCCAGTGGGAGTGTAAGAAAATGACAGGTACGCATTTACATTTTTTCAATGCAATTTTCTTTCATATTTTTTGCTGCATTTTCTTACATGTACTCGCTTACCTACTTGTAGAACTCAAAACAAAACCTGCATTTCACAAAAAAAAATAATAATAAGGCAAAACAGTACTCCTTTTAAAAATTAAACAAAACTTTCAAAAATAAAACAAAAAAAAGAATAACTAAATTAATTCATCCTCTTTGGATGATTGGAAATCTCTCGGAGGAGGTGTCCTAGGACTACTAACGAAATTTATCTCGGTTTATATGAACTTATTGAATTCATTTATTTGAGTTCACTAAATTCATCTAGTCTAAGTGAATCTGAGGAAAATAATGGTACTGGAATTAGGGAACTGTTGGATCCTAACCGGTATCGCCTAATCAACTTAAACTTCCCCTTATACGACATTTAAATAACAACCATAACAACAAAACCACACATTGAAACACACCTACACCTTAGAATTTATGACTGCTACTACAGCAAGAAGCTTGAAGCATGCACCATGGGAGACATGACGAGGACATTGTGAAGAACAACTTCGAGAGAAAAAGAAACTCTACAAAAACAAAACATTTTCCTACAATTAAAAAAAAAGTCATAGGATTTCGAAGTTGTTTTCCTAGTGCAACATAAATCATCAACTGACTTTTTAGTCATTTGTACAACTCTATGGTACAATATGAGCCCTAACTTATTCTTATATTTTTTAGATCACCGTCTGACACAACATAAATCCTTTTATCTTCCAAGCTATTTATATGATTGTTATCATTCAAATGTAATCTCTGAAGAAAAAAATTAACAGGATGAATCATTAAATAATTTTCTCTTCAAAATTGAAGCCAAACCATATAATACTTTGGGAAGTCACCGGGCTTCTCCTCAAAATTCGTGGCATTCCCTAGCTTTCGCCATTTGGATTCCAAAATAACTGTTCCCATTTGCACCTCTCCCATTTGATATTCCTTATGTCCAACCTTGAGAATACAAAACCTTTTGAATTCATGAAGGCAATATTTCCTGCTCATCATCGAAAGTTTTCTTAGGTGACTTCGGTTGCCTGAGATATAACTAACTATATGGGCTTACTTTACAATAAACTTTATGAACCCAACATACTATAAAACCTATCTAATTTTTTATATTAGATAGGAAAATTTGTTGGTCAACATAAAAGGTTTTGAAGACAAAACTAATGTCATAACTCTTTTAGTTATTTTAATCGAGCATCATTATCAACCAATGTGTCTATTCTTTAGGATGGATGCATGGCTTGCAATGTAGTGCTCATTTATTTAAATAATTAAATATGTGGGATTAGTATGATTTCTTATTTTCAAATTAAAAAGGATATTTTTTGAAATTATACATATATAATTAAATTTATTTTAAATCGGATGATGAGATACCTATTCTGGCGATCGATAACTCCCAACTCATTGTCCGACAATGTATTATCTATCTAATATCATATAATGCTTGTGTTTATTCAATTCATTGTGTTTCTAAGAAGAAGGGAGTAATAGTTTCTGTAATGAGCATAATGAATTAATTCCTACTAGACATGTCACCGAGTGGTGAATTTGTATTGACTACAGGAAATTAAATGTATCCACGAGAAAAGATCACATTCCTTTACCCTTTTTGAATCATATATTGGATAGGCTAGATGGTCACCGATACTTTTGCTTTTTAGATGGATATTTGGCATATCATCAAATACATATAGCTATTGAGATACAAGAAAAGACTAAATTTACAAGCCCTTTTGGGACTTTTACTTTTGAAAGAATGCTTTTTGTGATATATAATACACCTGCAATATTTCAAAGAAGCATGATGTCTCTTTTCTATGATTTAATTAAGAAAGGGATATAATTTTTTATGGACGATTTCTTAGTTTTTGGAACTTCTTTTTTTTATGTCTAGATCATTTAGCACAGAGGCCAAAACCCTATAAAAATACTAACCTTGTCCTCAATTAGGAGAAATGTCAATTCTTGGTTGTAGGAGTTGTTTTGAGACATAAAATATCTGAAAATGACCGGAAGTATACCCAACAAAGAATAAAGTAGTTGCAAAGCTACCTACAACTAACACAGTGAGGGAATTTAGAAATTTTCTGGGACATTCTGGATTCCATAGGTGATATATAGAGGATTTCTCCAAAATCGCCAAACTTTTATTCCATCTTTTAGAAAAAAGATGTCTTATTTAACTTTGTTCAAGATTGCTGAAATTCTTTTAATATTTTGTAAGAAAAATTAGTCATTGTTCTTATTATATTCTTACTTGACTGGGGCAGACCATTTGAGTTGATGTGTGATGCGAGTAACTATGCTATTGAGGCAGTTTCATGGAAAATATATGATAAAATTTTTAAAATTATATACTATGTCAGTAAACCCTTAATGAAGCTCAAATTAATTACATTATGGCTGAGAAAGAATTATTAGCCATAGTAGACGCTTTTGATAGATTCAAATCTTATTTAATTAA
Organism: Papilionanthe hookeriana x Papilionanthe teres; assembly: GCA_022702705.1. NCBI lineage: Eukaryota > Viridiplantae > Streptophyta > Magnoliopsida > Asparagales > Orchidaceae > Papilionanthe > Papilionanthe hookeriana x Papilionanthe teres. Next base: position 27,304,551 of record CM040436.1, on the reverse strand, counting down.
AATAAATGTATTATTCATACAAATCATTCTACTATAAGATATCTTATGTCAAAGAAGGATGCTAAACTAAGATTAATTTAATGGTTCCATCTGATTCAAGAGTTTGATATCAAAGTAGTGGATAAGATAGGATCTGAGGATCAAATTGTTGACCATTTACCTAGAATGGAATAGGGAAATTCTTATATTTATGAAGATGAAATTAATAAAAAATTATCCTGAAGAACGATAGTACACTATTACTGAGTGGCGCATTCCGTAGTATGCTGACAAAGGAAATTTTATGGTTAGTGATATTAAGCCCTATGAATTAACATACCATCAACGAAAAAAGTTCATTCATGATGTAAGATCTTACTTTTGTCATGACCCATATTTTTATAAAAGTGTAACGATCAAGATCTCAAAAGGTGTGCAGCCTTATAAGAAACCGAGAAAAAAATTATGAAATGTCATGATTATGAGTTTGGGGGACACTTTAGCGTTGATAGAACTGCATTAAAATTTGAATAATCTTAATTTTATTGGCCTGCTCCTTTTCTAGATGTGAATACATGCATAAAAACTTTTGACAGATGCCAAAGAGTAGGTAATGTATATAAGTGAGATGAAATACACCTAAACATTACTTTAGAAGTTGAGATTTTTTATGTTTGGGGTTTTGATTTTATGGGACCATTTGCACCGCCATTTAGAAAATTATATATTTTAATAGTTGTGGATTATGTCTCAAAATGGATTGAGGCAGTAGCTCATCCAAACTGTGATGCTCAATTTGTAGCTAAACTTTTAAATAAGAATATATTTAGTAGACATGCTTAGAGTGATCATTAGTAATGGAGGAAGTCATTCTAAGAATAGAAAAATTGGGATACTAGTTACTAAATATGGAACTAAACATAGAAGAGTCACACTTGATGGTTTAGCGGAGGTATATAACAAAGAAATCAAATGGAATTTAGGATTGGTCTGTAAGACTAGATGTTGCATTATGAGCTTATAGGAGTGCTTAGAAAACACCTATTGGAATGTCTTCTTATAGGCTCATTTTTTGAAAAGCTTGTCACTTGCAAGTGGAATTAGAGCATAAAGCTTATTGCGCTGTTAAGGAATTTAATTATAACTTGAAAGAAGTTTGTGAGAAGAGATTAGTGTAGTTAAAGAACTCCAGGACATTAAACAAGAATCATATGAAAATGCAAACAATTATAAGGAAAATATGAAAAATTGACATGATCGGATGATTCTTAGGTGGGATTTTGAACTTGGACAAGAGTTTTTACTATAATATGCGATTGAAATTATTTCGTAGAAAACATAAGTATATTTGGTCGGAGTCTTTTACTGTAATGAAAGTTTATCCTTTTGATGCAAATGATATTAAAAATCCTAGAAGTGGTAGGATGTTTAAAGTGAATGGAAAAATACTTAAACTCTACATTGGAGGAACTAAGCCTATAATTAATGAATTCTTAATGTTGGGTCAACTTAAGTATCTAGATTCATCAGCCTAACAACTTTAAACCAGGTGCTTCTTAGAAGACAACTCAAGATATGTACTTGTGTGTTTGTTTGTGTTTTAGCGTGTTGTGATCATTATTGTTGTCGAGTTGTTTGATTGATGTTGTTTGTTAATGAGTTTAGGTTTGTAATGGATTGATTTGATTTTAGTGAGTCATGAGAGTGACGATTCCTTAGTTTCTTGTTGTGAGTAGACTTATATTTCCTCTCTGGTGGTAGTTGGATTAACTATTCAACTATGTCTTAGTTCTCCATTAAACTCAAAGATTTACTAAAGACATGATGAGCTTAAACATAGGACAAGTCCATCTCAATTATATTACTTTTTTTATTTGACCATGTTTTTCATCAGGTGGGTCCAATAAACCAATTTGTAGATGAAAATGAGTATGATCTTGACATTATTCTTATGTACTATTTATGATTCATATTTTAGGGGATGAGCCAATACCAGTGGTTGGAAACACATAAGTCAACGTATTAAGGACAATCTTGTTCATGGGTTTGACCGTATTAAAATATCTAAAAGCACCCAGTAGCACTTTGGAAGGAGATTCCATTAGAAATTATAAGTAAGTAAGGGAGGCATGATGTGAAGGAGGAAGATTTAACTTCATTAATCTATTGTGTTTGTGTATTTAGTGTGATTTAAGATCGAATCTTCTTGCTTCAAAAAACCATGCTAAACAGCTCTTGTTAGGTCATTTTCGTAAGAGTTCCCCCCGAGTAATATATGGAGATTTAAGGGCGATACTTAGGATTTCTTTTTCTCTTAAATTTGGGACCATCCTTGAGGCATTGGATTTTGGAATTCCTCTTCTAAAGATAAAATTACAAACCCTGACCTTGTTCATCCGAGAAATTTTTGATTTTTTCAGGTAATTAGTGAATAAGAGAGGAATTTGTTGGGCAAGTGTTGATTAAGCCTTTAACTTGCATATTGTACGCATTTTTATCATTTATTAAGCCTATTTTCATCAAAATTTCCATTGCTTTTGCTTGTAATGGAATTTAAAACTAAAGTAACCAATGAGAAAAGTACTTTTGATAATAAGAAATTAATTAGCTCTAAAGCATAGGAGCGTTATAATGAATTTCTTGTATCAAAAAAGCTTATTGTCGAGTGGGGTTTAATTAGGCCAATTGGTGATGTGGAAATTATGATTGTATTTTGTCATTTGGACGCCCTGTGTTATGCTATTGTTGTGGCTATCTTTTCTATAGTCTAGGAGTTTTATGTTAACCTCCTTAAAGCCTCTCCTGACTCAGTCTTTGTGAGGGAGAGTTGAGTAGTATCTCTCCTTCTAGTATTAATGCATTATTTTTGTTAGAAAATGTCTCTGAGAGTTTTTACTCCATCATTACCATCACTGACTCTGAGCTTATTGAGATCAACAAGTTTCTAACCAATGGGAAAGGAGTGTAGAGGTGAGAAATGACCATAATTTTAATTTTTCTTCATCCAAACTCACTGCAGCTTCCAAAGCCTGACATTATTTTATCTCAACCAATCTTTTTCATTCTACAAATGTGAGTGAGGTGGCCCGAGAAAGATCTACTCTTAAATATTGTGTTCAAACGTTGAAATCTATTAACATTCATTCTCTCATTTATTAATCTATTACCAATGCTATAAAGGGAGGATCTTTTTTAAGCATAAGCACCCATCTATTATTTTTCCCCTTTCCAGCAATCTGGTGTTAGTTTTCATCAATGGAAGGAGCAACTTCATCCATTAAAGTGTATTAGCAAGGATACTATAAGTTTATACGATAAACATGTTTTTTATGGACGCAGAGCAAGTTCTTCTCAGGATCCTTCGTCTTCTCGGCCATCTGCCTCATATTCTCACTCACGTCCTTCCGTGATCATAGCCTTAATGTATGAGCACTTGAGGATTATAGAAGATGATCTTGCTAATAATCAGGCCAAAGTTTATGGCAATGAAGACTATTTGGTGCATTTAGATTGGTAGAATAAATGTCAAAGTGATCATAAGAATCCTACCAATCCACTGATTCTACCAATCTAACATTTCTATTGCAAAATACTATTTGATTTAATAAGAATAAATGTTAGATTGGTAGGATTCTTATATTTACACTTTTTAAGAATTTTGCCTCTATAAAACCTAATCTCAAACTAATATTCACAATTTTTAAAGTAAAGGAAAGTGATGGGTTTTTAACTTTAGGGGAAGGATTTGCAATTCAAAATTATTAATGGCCTATCAAGATATGGTAATCCTCACATAAAAGAATTAAAAATTGAAAATATCTGGAAAAAAAATGAAAAAAAAAGTATAAAAAGAGAGGAGAAGTTTAATGAAAAATTGGTTTCATTTGAATCTTCTTAAAGGAAAAGAATTGGAAACAATCCTAAGCTTATTTTTATTTCACATGAAAGAATTAATAAAAAAATTTTAAATAGAGTGTTTAAGTTATACTTTTATATTTTCTAAGGATCCTATGTTTGAAAAATATCAATACTTTTCAAAGTAGATGGAAAATCCGGATATTGAAGTTAATTACAAGGATTTCTTATAACCTAGTTTTGGATGATTCACTAGAATTTTTCTTGTTACACTCTGATGTTCCTGTAGCAAAATTTTTAATAATTTTAATGAAACCAACTTGCTCAAATTAATCAAATCAATTTCAAAAATATTAGTGTTACTTGAGGACAAGTAATGTTTAAGTTTAGGGAATTTTGATGTGTACTAAAGAATGCTTGATTTCTTTTATATTTTGCACTTATTTTTGGATGATGTTGACCTCAATGTTGGTGAGGTCTTTTCTTCTTCTTAGTGATCAGGATCCAGCCATAGAACTTTCCTTGTGACTACCCTAGAAGAATAGAGATTGAGCCCACCTACACATAAATTAAAAACACTTCCTTGCTCTCTCTGGAACCCACATGGATGATCATGAACCTCCAGCACTTGGAAGGTTGGGACCAACATGTGAGGGTTCAAGTACGAGTCCTTAAAGGACTGTTGAACTTAGGATCACCCTGGATGGCTAGAGCTTGGTCTCACACACTCAAGCACATCACAATTTCCCACTTGTCCCAAACACCTAAATCACACCCATTAGACTAACCTCCTTTACTCTTTAAGAAACTCACATGGATAGTCCCAAGCCTCTGGTCTTTGATTGAAATGGCTAGGATCAACATATGAAGATTCATGAAAGGGTTGCCATTTAGCTAGGCTTGGTTCTAAGGCGGCTAAGCGTGGTTAAGACCCTTGACCAAATAACCCTAACCCCACCTAAAATAACAAATTTTGCCAAATTTACTAAAATTACAAAAAATGCCCTAGAACCCTAAATTTCCAAAAGTGGCACAAATCCTCAAATTCCCTCAAAAAATCATGTCAAACTAGTTCAAACTACCCAAATTGATCAAAACATTCTAATTTTTCCCATAATTCCCAAAATACCCTAAAATTTACAAATTACCAAAATGCCCTTCATATCCCAAAAATTTCCAAAATCTTCCAAATGATTCCAAACCTCCCTTAAATCAATCCAAAACACCCAATGGGCACAATTTGACCAATTTTGACCAAAATCTATATTTTGTCCCTAAAGGCCCAAAATCCCCAAATTGATTCCAATTTTCTCTAATCCCAAATCCACATCAAAATTACACATGTTTAAATTCAATTCCAATCAAATTCGATCTCATTTCATTAGCCCATGATCAATTCCAAACTCTAACGTCCTTCATGCATGATTAATATCTCATTTGCATAATTGATTTTCAAAAGCCCATGGGATCCATTTTAAAAATAAAGCTCAATTTAAGCCCAGATGACAAAATCCCTCCATCATCTTACAACATTTAAACCCCCCCCCCATCATGGCATCATATGAAACATACCATGCATTCACATCAAACCTTATTTAAATTAGGCATGTTGACCTTTTTTCAATTAAAATTCATAAAATCGAAAATTCCTTTTGAATGAAAAAACTTCATGTCCTCATGCATGGCATGGCACGTCCCGTATATCCTTCCATGGCCATCTTAAAGTCAAATTTGCCAATTTTGGCAAGAGGAGGTGACCACTCCCTCTCCCTCCTTCGCTTGGACTTTCCCCTCCTTCGCTTGGACTTTCCCTCTGTGACCACTCCCTCTCCCTCCTTCGCTTGGACTTTCCCTCTTAGTGATACATCTAGCCCACTCTCTCATGCCCAAGTCAGCCATTCAAGCTCACCCAACTATTCCCTGGGCTCAGCCCAAGCACCCTAACCACTTTGGGACCAAACTTAGGACCAAGGGGTTGAACCAAAGCTTATCAAACCTAACATAAACCTCATTTTCACTTTGAATTTTCACCATGCAGCCACCTTAAGACCAAATTGGCTTGACCACTCAACCTCCCTGACCTCCCTGAAGTTGAAGATGTCCTAACCCTGGCTGGCCGGCCACCATAGACACAGGAAAAAAACCAAGTCCAAGATGTCCCAATTAGAGAAAACTCAAAATTAAACCCACCTAAACTAACTCAAGCCAATTGTTCACTGGAGCTCTTCTTCCCTCCACTTAAGCGGCCTTTGCGCCACCCTAGCTTGCCCAGTTGGCCACCATGGCCATGGTTATAAGTAAGACCACCCCCCATTACGAATTGGAAGAGAGAACAAACTATAACAAAACTCTGCCAAAATTTTTCTAGACCATCTAGCAGTTTAGAGAAGTCAATCCCCACCATTCTCCTGCCCTAATTCCCACTGGTTAGCGCTAATTTCAAACATGAAATTTAGGGCTTTTACTGACATCCCTGGAACCTAATCAATTCCACAAATTGATTAACACTTAAGCTTCACCAGAGCATGAGAGGAAGTTCCCACTAAAATCCCTAACAATTGAGCTCTCTATACTAGACTTTCACCAATATCGTGCCACCCACTGAAGGAATTCCTACACAGCTCCATCCTCATATCGAAATAACACTTGGAGGAGGTTCTCCAGACCAAAACAAACTTGTAGAATCATTCCAATTGAGGCTACACCTCTTGGACAAAGGAATCAACCATTTTCCCCAATTTTTTGCTCGGTTTGAGCCTTTGTGAAACAAAAGTTGTAATTCATTCATGATCAAGAGTATAGATATGTTTGTCCTGAGAAGATGATGGTGTAGCTACAAACCCTGCATGATTTGGTTGAGAATCTAGGGAGAAGTTAGGTTTAGAAAATGAACGGTTCTCGGGTTGCACCAGTTGAGGACGAAGGCCAGGAGCCATCTGATTGCACATGTATCGGATAGATGAACCAGATTGGGCCGAATGAAGGACCAGTTCGTGAACTACGGGATGCGTGGTGGTTGACATAGATGGTGGCATCGAATGGGAGCGTGTCGTGTGGACTTTCAAAGCTGTCGAAGAGGGACGTGGCGCCGATGTGGATAAGAAGGAAATTAGCTATTTAGTGATTTAATTATTCCTAAAAAACGTCAAAAAATCATAACTTTGTGTAAAAAAATCATAAAAATAAAACAAAAATACTCCTTTGCTTAGTAAACGAAGGAGAATCACGTGGACCAAAAATTAAATTTATTTAACATATATTTACTTTTAAATTAATTGAAAAACCTAAACTTTCATTAATTCATAACTAATTAAATATTAACCAACTTAATATGACATTTTAAGATTTGTTCTCTCTGTCATTAGGGATGTTCTCTGATTTTTTCCAAAGATAGAGAACATTTCTAACATGATAACTCTAATTTCCAAAGTTAATTCACCCCTTTGATTAAAATAATTATATAAATTAAAATAAAAAATTGAAAAATATGGGGTTTGCTTTGATAGGTTCACAGTAGTCAGAGGAGCATAAGAAAAATAAATATTAAGTTTAAAAGTTCCTAAAATGCAATTTCTTGATTTAAGTCATTAAAACCAATAACAAAATTAAATAGATAAACTATAATTGATTCAAAGTGAACAAAATGAATATATTAACCCTATGAAAAAATGTTAAATTAATATTAAGTTGATATAAATATTAAAGTTGATTTTTTGAGGTAAATAAGATTTTCACATTAAAATAATTATAATGAATAAAATATAATTAAGAAAATTTTAAAAAGTGGTTTGGAGTGATCCTTGTGACCAAGAGCACTAACAAAAATAAAATTTGTGTTAAAATAAAAAGTTCTTTTTAACCTATTTTTTAAATTTAAAATAGTTAAAAATAACTAAAAATCACAAAAATACAAAAATGTATCAAAATGTCCTAATTGTTCTCTAACCACTTGGAACCAATTAAAATATTTTTTCTAATTTTCTAAATAAAGTTATTAATTTTTAAATGCCTAACTATGTATTTTCCTAAATTTTCACTAAAATACTTATAAAAAATAAATATAAAAAAATATAAAATATATTTCTCTAAGTTCCTTGAAGCCAGAGAGATCAATGAAAAATATAAAATTATTTTTTAGAAATATAATATTTTTTCTATTTAATTAATTATCAAAATAAAAAAATAATTATAAAAATTAAAATACAACTCAAAAAATTGTGACATTCAACCCACGTGGTCCTTAGACCTAAGTGAACCTCCAATAATATTCCCAAGGACAAAAACTTTACGTTGTTTGATAAAATGAATTAACTTTGGAAATTCCTATTTTGGATTAAAATAATTATATAAAATAAAATAAAAAAAATTGATTTCTTCTTTGATATCTCAATTAAACCATAAAAGATAAGACAAAAAATTCTCAAGCCTATAAGAATTAATTTAGAAGATTTATGAAGATAAGAGCATTAAGTGGAAAATTGTAATTTCCACCTTCTCACCCCTTAATTAAAATTTAGGCAATGTTCTAAGGTGATTGAAATATGAGGGTAAGAGGTAAAAACCAATCAACCTCCTTATTAGAAAATAAGGGTAAAAATGAATTTAATCACATTGTTGAAAATTTGAAGATGAAATTTACTTTATGATTTAAATGTTTGGGTCATAAGTTAGGAATTCATTAATCTACTAATCTAAAATCCCAGACCAATGGTTGAGCCATAAGTTAGTTTTCTAATTAGCCCTTCTTAATATGATTTTTCCTAAATTACACATTTACCCCAGAGTCCTAAGAGCTTTGCAATGAGCTAGGTTGAATCTTGAGATACCTAAGAGTTAGTTGAAAGATAAACCATGATTAATTCCCTTAAAACACTACAAGCTCAAATTTTCTTACCCCCACCCCCCCCCTTTCAAAAGTTAATTGAGATAAAAAAACAATGCATAGGTCAAACCCAGTGAACCTTGGGGTGATCTATTCAACAACATAATAAATCCAAGTGAACTCGAAATGGTTCAATGGATTCTTTAAAGTTGTTCAGGGTTATACAAAACACTCTCATAATCTTCTGAATACTTTTGAAGAGAATTTGAAATTAAGATGCTTTGTTGAAGAAGATCACCCTTAAAACCTTTAGGGCCCACCAAGTTATGAATTATGATCTTTTTTGAACTTAAACCATTAGGGCTTCAATGCTACTTAGTAGTTGTTCTTACTTTTCAATATATATATATATATATATATATATATATATATATATATATATATATATGTGTGTGTGTGTGTGTGTGTGTGTGTGTGTGTGTGTGTGTGTGTGTTCATGAATGCTAATATTTCAGCAAGAGTAGTGAGAAGATGACAGATACGCATTTAAAGTTTATTTACTATCATTTTGTTCCTGATTTTACTATTGCTTTAATGTATTATGCATGCTTGGAACACTTTCCAAAATAACGAAGTAAAAATTTTCAAAATTAAGATAAACATTTTCAATACAACAAACAATAAAACACATTTTCAAAATTAAACATACACTTCTAGTCAACAACCTTAAATCCCTCCTTTGGGATTACTGGAATCCCTCGGATGAGGTAACCCACGGTTGATAATGAGATTTCTCCAGTCTAAACGAGCATAGCAACTTTTTTAGTCTAAGTAAATATGAAAGAAAATAGTGGTGCCTGAATGAGGGAACCGTGGGATCTTAACCGATGTCGATCTAATAAAATTAAAATTTCCCCAAATAAGACACTTGAACAACAAAAATAACAAAACTGGAACATTGAAACATAAACAGTAAAACCTTTTGAAGCTTAGACTTCAGGGCTATTACTATGATAAGGAACTTGGAACAAACATTGTGGGCAGCGTGATAAGGACCTGAAGAAGAACACCTTCAAGTGAGAAGACAAATCTACAACAATAAAGGTCCCTACTTTAGTTTAAATAATAAGACATAGGATTTCAAGGTTCTCCGTCTAGCATGACGTAAATCCTCAAATTGTCTTTAGGAATTTGCATAATCTTGCCATGCAATTTAAGTCCTAACTTGTTTTAGGATTCTAAGTTTGTCGTTCGTTACGACATAAACCCTTCAATTTTTCAGGCTGATTATATGATCAGTATCATGCAATTGCATGCCCTAAATACTTAAAATTAGCAAGATGAAACATATAATAATATTCTCTTTGAAATTGAAGCAAATCCATAGGATAATCTAGAAAGTCACTGAGGTTCTTTTCAGGATCCGTGACATCCCCTAGTTTTTCTCCATTGAGTTATGAAAATAACTGCTCCTATTTGATCTCTTCGTTTTAAAATTCCCTTGTGTAATCTTGAGAACTTTAAACTTTGAAATTCTTGAAAGGAAAAAACCACTAATACGAATTGAGAATATTCTTAAGCGGCTCGGTCACTTAAGATGTATTTAATTATATGGGCTTTCCTCTAAAGGGAACTTTGGAACCCAACTTAATATATTCCTTATTTAATCTTCTATGTTAAATAGGGGAACTTGTTGGTCAGCACAAAATGGTTTCGTAGAGTAAAAAGGATATCAAAAATTCTATAGTTTATTTAACTGAGGCTAACTATCAAGTAATGTATATATTCCCCGGGATGAATACATCACTTGCGATGTCACGCTCGATCATAAACTATTAAATATAAGATTAGTGGAGTCTCGTTTTTCTAAAAATTAAAATGGTACTTTCCAAAATTGTATATATATATATATATATATATATATATATATATATATATATGTGTGTGTGTGTGTGTGTGTGTGTGTGTGTTAAATCAAATTATATTTTCAAAATTACTAAACAACAACTTCCAATTCGGCAGCCAACAATTTCTGGCGACTCCGTTGGGAATTATTTCTCTCCTCAATTGCTACATGTTTTTGCTTTCAATAATCGATAGTGTGTCCATCCTTGTGGACCAAGCTACAATTCTTTCGTTGGCATATATCACTCATTTCTGTCTTGAGTAGGTATAGTCAACTCCTCTTGAACTCTGGAGCCACTGTTTAGACAATCCTAAATAGAGTGGTTATGGGATCCTCCCACCTACCAAAATTAGGTTTTAGCCTATGAATGGATCTGTCATAGTGAGTTTGGTGCAGAGTCCACTCTTTGTCTCTAGTTTGGATTGGGTCCTCCGCTTTTCTTTTTTTCTCCTCTGTTACTGGCTTATTTCCGACAAATTGTACCAGTTTTCCATGCTTGAAATCTTTCCTATAATAATAACTAAGGAAATGAAGTCCGATAAAATTTTAACACTTTACAACATAAATGAATTCAACTGAAATAAATAAAAATGTGTTCGAACAAAGTTGTTAAATGATTTATTTTTCATCCTTACTACGATGGAAGGAAGCATATGATGATGCTAACTTTTTGAATCCTCTCTACAGAAGAACTTCTTTACTTAAGTCAATTTTCTCTTTCACTACCGGGATTTACTTGGCTATCAATTTTCTCAATTGCTACCGGGATTAGTCATCTGTTTGTTAAAAGGGTTTGACAATACCGAGATCAAATTTGGACACGTTACTTTTTCCATTTTGAGAACTAGGATGCCTGAGACTGCCGAGACCATAGTGGAGTTAAACCTCCAGCTCCAAAGAGGGTTTGGTTGAGAAGAATTCTGTTGTTTCTACAAAGTCTGTTAGAGCCTTGTGAAGTACCCCCATTCGATTTTTGCTACCCCGCTGGTCTAGTTGTCATTGTACCTGTCACTATTTCTGCCTCATTCAAGGGAAAAGGTGTTCAAGTGAATGATGAACTGTCACCATAGAGGGTATGATTTTCCCTGCAAAAACTTCTGTGCTTGAGGTAGGGTCTTGCTCGAGGTGCACACCTCTAACCCGAGCACAGAGAAGGAATAAGAACATAAAACTTGCCAATATAAAGAAGATGAAAGTTACTGAAGATTTTGCTCTTGTAGAAGCCATAGAAGATGAGTTTGGATTATGTGGGACTTTATCGCTCTTAAGAGGAAGCAGGTTCCACCTGTTTTATGCTGCCCAAGATCAAGAGGATAGCAGAAAGATTGCCGCTACGCCACCTTAACCATTCCATTACGAGGGTCAAAGGGAGAAGAAGGTCAAGGGTATGCTGATGGCTCGATTAAACGCTATAATTGAGAGACTAGCTATAAAGGAAAACAATTCAGTTGCTAAAATTCTCAGGAGGATGGAACGAGTACCTATCAAGGCCCTCTTTAGACCGAGACTAGTTCCGCGAGAGTAACCTTCTTCCCCAAGAAAGGGATCAAGAAGAGATGATGGATCGTCTACTGTAGTATTTAGTCCGCATGTTAGGGCCACTCATCAATGTGTTGGTACTACCGGCAGGCCATCTGAACCTAAGCTATCAGCATCAAAAAGATGGTGTGGCAACCTAAAATTGTTGGGCTGGTGAATACTAAAAGGACTATAGTGATTGTGGCTATCTTAAGGAAGAAGGATCATCAGCCATTGCCAATGGATCTAAAGACTATTAAAGGGATTTCAATTGAAGCAACATTGGAAAAGCTGAGGACAAATCTCAAGTAGTTGTACCAAGAAAGGAAGGATAAGTCCGATGAAGATGAAGAGGAAAGCTTGGCTAATTACATGGAGAAAGAATATACTGAAGTAAATGTGGTTGAGACCTGAGAATCATTGTATTTATGGGAGGACCAATCACTCATAAAGGGAGATGATCAAGAAACACTGTGGGGACTTCTTTAACAAAGGATGAGACGATTGATCATATGGAAAAGAGAATAGAGGAGATGATGGCTACCATAACTATGCTTTAAAGCCAGTTTAAACGCCAAAAGAACTACCAAAAAAACTTGTCCTGATCACGAATGGAAGAAGGGAAATAACCTCCACCAACAGGGAGGACCAACCTAAGAAGGAGTTTGTCCAAAGTCTAGTACCAGAGAAGGATCTTAAGCTGGTAGTAGAACAACAGGTGTGAGAGGCCCTAGCCCAGTCTAGAGGAGGGGAATTTATTCTGAGGGGTAGAATTTATCCTGAAGACTTGGATGTTGTCTAATATCCTAAACTTTATGCCACCTCTGTCTACGACTTTCGATGGGATGAGGAACCCTTGACACTTTATTGCTCACTTCTGCGCAAGTTGTTGCAACGTGGGGACAACAATGCTTTGTTGATCCATCAATATGTTAGCACCCTTTTCGGAGTTGCCTTTGACAGGTGCATGGAGTTACCAAATGTTTTAGTAAGAACATTTGTAGAATTGGAAAACATTTTTGTCAATAGTTTTGCTGGAGCTCAACACCACATCACCGTCGGTGTTCATGTGACCGAGAAACAACGACCAAATGAGACATTAATGAACTATATTCTACGGTGGAGGAAGTTAGGTATGAGTGTGAACACTAACTACAAGAACATCATGCAATTGAGATCCTGCTAAAGAGTATCCATGGCCCGATAGCATTTTTCCTCATGGATTTTACCATTAAGACATTCGATAATTTTCCTAGCAAGGATGCCAATCTTCAAGAAGAGGCTAAGTAGCTTAGTTTCACGGAAAAGAATGATAAGCAAAAATCGATAGATGCCTTGAGAAGAAATCTGACACTGTCGCAGTAGTGGATAAAGGCAAGAAACCGATGAAAATTAAAAAAAAATGACCTCAACAAGGTTTTTTACCATCATAGCAACATGATCAACAGTCATCTCAGCAGAGGTATCATCCGATAGAGGGAAGACTCACTTTGTCAGAGCTCTCGAGTACAGTCTATCCTTTTAAAGAAGAAGCTGTTGATAAGATGTTCCACAGTCTAATGAAGAGGTCTAATTTCTAGTTGCTAGAGCCTAAAAGGCTAGAAGAGATCAATAAGAAGGATCATTTGTTATACTGTCGGTACCACAGAATGCTTGGGCATAAAGTAGAGGACTGCTTCACCTTAAAGAACTGGCTCGAGTATAACCTCAAGAAAGGGAACATAACGATCTTGAAAGAGTACATGAAAGAGCCTGAAAAAGGTCTTGTTAGTGTCATTTTGGCTGATCCTATTGTTCTGACCGACCCGTATGTAGTCGATGATGGATGTAGTACAACATGGGCAAAATCCTAAAGGAAGATGCTACACAGATTCAAAAAGCTTCAGTATATGTTTCGATCCAGAGTTCAAGGCCTGCTAAACCGGCACTGTTAATTACAAATGAAGATTTGTTTCAGGAGAAGAAGACGGAGAAGATCACAGAGGAAAAGAAGACTGAAGACCCGATGAGTAGACTAGGGGCTGCTAGTCCTAGGATGGTTGTTTCATATTTGAGAGATAAATTCCTCAAACCTTTGACTCTGTATGATTATTTTTTGCCCCCGTGGGGTACTATATGATAAGAGTTCCGATGTTGGCTATGTTTTGATATTTTTTAACAATAACATAAGTGATGACAAACAAACTAATCTGAATCTCGATTTTGATTCTAATATTGATTCTCAAATTGTACAAAATATCAGTGACCGTGATAAGGAGGAGGGTACCAATGAGGATTGTTACGATAGCTCAGGGAGTGATGTACCACTTTGTAAATTCTAGGAACCACCTATCAAAATCAGACTCGAACCCTCAGACTCTGAAGCAACTCTAGAAGAGTCAATTGTCTCAGTTCAAGAGAAGACACCTGCAGTTCCAGCACAAAATTTGGAAGAGATAATAAAAATTTTTTAAGAAGCGAAAAAGTTCTACCTCCAAGAATGGGTAAAAAAAACAATGCAAGGCAAATTTTTACTCAAGGAGAGTTGACCTTGTCAGTAGATGAAGTGCCCGTTCAGGAAAGAATTAAGGAAACTGGTAACAACAAAGTGGAGTACAACATGTTAGCCCATCTTTAGAAGTTGCCCGGCAAACTTAGCATTTATGATGCTATGATCTTATAAAAAGGAAGTGAGGTAAGCTCTGGTTAAAACCTTACATGACCCAAATATTTTCTTAGCTAAGTTGGCAGACGACTCCCTAGATGAGGTATGCTTGCTAATAGAACAGTATTTTGTTACCTTCATGGACAATGACAAGTTGCTCGGTACAGCAAACCATAACCGGCCTTTGTTTAATTCAGTCACCACTAGCAAGTTTACTTTCTCAAGGGATTTAGTTGGTCTGGGAACATCAATAAATGTGATGAACTTTCAAACTTTAGCCTACTTGGAAATCGTTGCTTGAGATCTCAAAACAGATAGAGTGATATTAAAAGGTTTTAATCAGAAGGGTGAAAGAGCTAATGGATCAACAACACTATCTTTGGTGATCAGTGATCAGTGATCAGTGATCAGGCAAGGACAACCGTAACATTCCACATAACTTATTCTAAGCCATCATTCAATGCCCTATGGGTTGACCCTGGAGCCACGAGTACCAGATGGTTACGTTTTATTTGCACCAGTGTACAAGATACTATGGAGGCGGTGTTGACCTCACTTTTATGAGGATGTATTATGAATAGCATTTATAATCTACCTTCAGAAGGAGTCTATCAAAATTGGCTTCCTGAATATATCCAAAATTTCTTAAACCCTATAATTTAGGGTAAAATTAAATTACACCCTTTTGAGCCCACATTCTGGAAACATCCCAGATGAACCGAATAAATAAAAATAAACCCTTTTAGGGACACATTCACCACCAGGTTAACCCTTGACCTAACTTGTCAAACTTTGGTCAAAATGGTCAAATTTTACCCAATGACCACCACATTGACCACTAGGTCAACCGTTGACCTAATTGATCAAATTTTGGTTAAAATGATCAATTTTGGAACCAATGACCACCATATTGACCGTCGGGTCGACCCTTGACCAAACTGGTCAAACATTAGTTAAAATAATCAATTTTGTAACCAATTACCATCACATTGACCACCAGGTTAACTGTTGACCTAACTGGTCAAACTTTTGTAAAAATTGTTAGTTTTGGACCTAATAACCACTAGGTCAACCCTTGATTTATCTATTCAAACTCTAGTCAAAATGATCAATTTTAGACCCAATGACCACCACATTGACCACCAAGTCAACCTTCGACGTAACTGGTCCAGCTTTGATCAAAATAACCCAATAAACACCTTGTTAACCATTTGGTCAATCCAGACACCAACTTGGTCAAAATTTGACCTCTTGATCAATTCAAGACACCAAAATGATTAAGCATGGCCATTTGGTCAACCTAAACACTAAATGGGTCAATCCAAATGAGTTACCAAAACCAAGGCATACCACCAAACCCTGTGAGTAACCTAACCATGACAAGGTCAAGTAAGTCACCCTGGTGAACCTTGGACCAACTTCATGAAAATTGGTTAGTTGGTCAACACTCAAAATCCTTTTGATCAATTTATGGGTTAATATTATAATTTAATATATTTTTAATTAATTACATAATTAATTCAAATGAAATTGTAACTAAATAACCCTAAATTGAAGTTAAATTTATGACATCATACATGACATCAAAAACCCATAAATGATTTCCAAAATTAAATTCAACTTATGGGAGGTCACCAACGGATCACTGATGACCCATAAGACTCACCATAGCATGGTTAACACATTAACCAACCCATGAACCATTACTTTTAACAAAGGTTAAAAGTCCTTAATTACGTATCATTCTTCTAAAAAATTGATGTATGGCATGTATGCTTAGGTGGAGTGCATCTCAATCTTCACCCAATGGAAAGAGGACCACACGCAAGTTAACCTCCTCACCATGATTAAGCTCATCATGACTAGCCATGGAAATGTGGGAAGGTTAAACTTATGTGTCAGTCTCTCTCAAGCATATTGAGTGAACTTGTAAACTTATATAAGGGAGGTCAATCCAACAAAATTTAATAGACTTATCCACCTCATATGCCATCCAATAGAGGGGAGCCAAGACCAAAATCCAAGTGGTGCCTTAATGAGGGCTCATCATCAAAAGCTTAAGGAAGCCCTCCCATAGTTATTTCTAGCCAGGAAGCTTATCTCAATTCCATCATGAGGCTATTATCTTATTCCTGAAGCAATTCCAAGCTTATCTAAGCTCAGCCATGGCCTCTCCATGGCAGTATATAAAGCCTAGCCTGAAAGCCCCTACGGAAGAGAGAGACCTACCTACAGTCCTTAATTCCAAAAGCTTTCAACAGCAAACTTCTTCTCCATCACCTAGGAAATTGATTCCCCATAGAATCAAGCCCTGAAATCCACTGACCCCTTCCAATTTCATGCCACATTTAGGTTGACACAAAACTCTTCAAAACTTCAAATTGATCACCCCTACACCATCTCTGATGTGTACGAAGAAGTTTTAAATCTATATTGGATCTTTCCGTGAGCCCTGACCCACTCCAAGACAAAGCCGTGAGCCCTAACCAATTCCATGACCAAATTGTGAACCCATTTTAGTGAAATCATACATCCATCTAATTTCACTTCAAATTGAGCAAAAGGGAAACTTCTCAAGGACCCAACGATCATGTTTGTCAAGCTTTATTAAAGCTTCACTTCGTTAAGGCCAGGTATGGACATTTTGACCTAAAATTTGCTCAAGTCTGAGACTTTGTGAAAAAGATTAATTTAAAACACTCAAGTTGTCGTATAGATGTGTTTGGCTCCTTAAGATGAAGCTCTAGGAACAAATTTCACAAAAATCCATGTGGAAATGCACAAGATCATATGTCATGAATATGGACGATCTACGAGACATACCAGGCTAGGGAAAATGAGGGGATGTCATTCATTTCTATTTATTATAAATGGGCGATCATGATCTTGCTAAATTGTGCATCCGTTCATATGAAACAGATTCGCTTCATCTGCTGTGTTGAAAGCCCTACAAATCTCGTAGCGCCGCATGCTATTTCGACGGATCCCATGATCCAGTCAGCGCTGCGTGGAATTTTTTTTAAGTAAGGTTTAACTAAATACGGAAAATCCAATTTAACTTTTAAAATACATATCTTGAAATACATTTAATAGGAAGATGGAAAATAAAATTTAGATATCCGAAGAAACTTTAGGGTGATAAATTTGAATCCCAAAATGACATTTTCTAACCCTTGAAAATTTTGAAATGTCGAGTCTAGATAAATGATCAGCTATTTAGTTATCGACTCTTTTTCTATCGACAATCACCAAATCGAATTCTTGCATTAAAAGTATCCATCGAATTAATCTTGGTTTAGCATCATTCTTTTGCAAATATTTAATAGCAGAATGATCAGTATGTATTATACATTTGGTTCCAATTAAGTATGATCTAAATTTTCAAAGGCATAAATTATAGCTAATAACTCTCTTTCTATAGTAGTGTAATTAGTTTGAGTATCAATAAGAGTTTTGCTAGCGTAGTATATAACTTTAAACATTTTCTCATACCTTTGTCCTAAAACAACTCCAATAGCATAATCACTCGCATCACACATTAATTCAAATGGTTTCTCCCAGTCAGGTGAAACTATTATAGAAGCAGTGATTAATTTTTTCTTTAGTGAGTCGAAAGCTTTTAAACATTCTTTGTTAAAATCAAACTTCTTATATTTTTCTAAAAGTTGGCATAAAGGCTTAGTTATTTTTGAAAAATTTTAATGTATCGCTTGTAGAATCCAGCATTTCCTAAAAAGCTTCGTACCCCTCTCACTATGGTAGGAGGTAGTAATTTTTCTATAATTTGAATCTTTGCACGATCTACTTCCATGCCATATTCAGATATTTTATGCCCAAGTACAATTCCTCCTGTAACCATAAATTGACATTTTTCCCAGTTTAGGACTAAATTTGTTCTTTTGCATACCTCTAAAACTTTTTCTAAGTTGCTTAGGCATGCATTAAATGAGTCTCCAAATACTGAGAAATCATCCATAAACACTTTTATTCCATCATTTATCAAATTGTTAAATATTGACACCATACATCTTTGAAATGTTGCAGGTGCATTACATAATCTAAAGGGCATTCTTTTAAAAGCAAATGTTCCATAAGGACTAGTAAATGT
Source organism: Papilionanthe hookeriana x Papilionanthe teres (assembly GCA_022702705.1). Lineage (NCBI taxonomy): Eukaryota > Viridiplantae > Streptophyta > Magnoliopsida > Asparagales > Orchidaceae > Papilionanthe > Papilionanthe hookeriana x Papilionanthe teres. The sequence goes on along the minus strand of CM040436.1, from coordinate 27,285,719 downwards.
AGTTTTCTCTTGATCCTCAAGAGCAATAGGTATTTGGTGATAAGCGGCATATCAATCCAATAAGCAATAATACTTGTGCACATTAAGTCTGTCTAACATTTGATCTAGGAAAGGTAAAGGAAAGTGATCTTTTTTGGTGGCGGCGTTCAATTTTCTATAATCAATACATATTCACCAACCAGTGACTTACCTTGTTAGTAAAATTTCATTCTTTTCATTTATGTCAACTATCACTCCTCCTTTCTTATAAAGACTATGAATTGGACTTACCCAAGCACTATCAGAAATGGGATATATGATTTCAGCATCTAACCACTTTAAAATTTCTTTCTTTACTACTTCTTTCATCATTGAGTTCAGTTTCCTTTGCGGATCAACTCCAGGGTTATGTTCATTGTCCAATAAAATTCTGTGCATACAAATATAAACGCTAATTCCTTTGATATCAGCTAAAGTCCAACCAAAAGCACTTTTATATTTCTTTAACATATCCAGTAATTTTTGTTCCTATAACTCATTTAAATTTGAGGATATGATAACTGGTAATGTTGATGATTCCCCTAAAAATACAGACTTCAAATGTTTTGGAAGAGTTCTCATTTCAAGTTCAGGAGGTTTCACAATAAATGGAATTATTCTTTTATTTTCAGGTTCCGTTGAATAAAGCATTTAAAAATTTTCCTAAACATATTATACTTCTTCATTATCAGTCTCATCAGAATCATCTTCTATCTCATCACGATTCTTGTTTTTTAGATCTTCATGTTCTATTTTCTCTTCAAATTTTTCATTGAAATATTCCTCTCTCAAATAATCACCTATTTCCATTCTAAAGCATTCATCATCTTTTTCTATTGAGGGATATTTCATTGACTTTGAAAAGTTAAATGTTACCTCTTGGTCATTTACAATCATAGTTAATTCTCATTTTTAAACATCAATCATAGCTCTTCATGTAGCTAGGAATGGTCTTCCCAAGATAACAGGTATTTTCTTATCTTCTTCCATATCTAAGATAATAAAGTCCATAGGAAAGATAAATTTATCAACCTTGACCAAAACATCTTCTACAACCCCCTTAACATGAGTAATAGATCGATTAGCTAACTGGAGAGTTACAGAAGTTGGTGCAATTTCTCCTATTCCCAATCTCTTAAAGGTTGACAGAGGCATAAGATTTATGCTAACTACCAAATCACATAATGCTCGTCCATAGAATTTTTCACCTATAGCACACGGGATAGTAAAACTACTAGGATCTTTAAGTTTTTCAAGAAGCTTTTTCTAAGTTATAGCACTACACTCTTCACTAAGTGCAACAGTCTCATGATCTAGTAGCTTCCTCTTTTGTTGAGTAGATCCTTCATAAACCTAACATAATAAGACATCTATTCTAAAGCTTCAACAAAGGGAATATTCACAGATAACTTTCTTAAGATTTCTAAAAATTTAGTAAATCTTTACCCTTTATCTTGTTGATTTAATCTTTGAGGAATCGGTGGCGGTAGTCTTTCTATAGTGATCATCATTGGTTTTAATGTATATTTTAATTCTGGATATAAATTTTCAATTTCTTTTTCAGTTTCCTCATTTTCTTTTTCAACTTTATTTTCTTTTTGGACCCTTGTTTCCAATTCTTTTCCACTTCTTAATTGAATAGGCTTAATTTTTTCTTTACCTTAGTCTTTTGGATTTACTTCAACATTGCTTGGGAGTGTTCCTGAAGGTCTATTGCTAAGTACAGTAGCAATATGTCCTAATTGATTTTTTATATTTTTAATTGCAGTTCCCTGGCTTTGTAATTGTGTTCGCGTATTCAGAACCATTTCTTCCATAGACAACTTATTTTCCTTAAATCGTGATTATTATAGAAGCCTGGAGGATGAGAAGGTATATAATTCATATTTCTTAGGTTGTTCAAGTTTCCTAATGGGTCTACTGGGTTGTTCCCCCACTAAGGATTAACAATGTTAACATTATTGTTATTATTCCAGCTTAAATTTGGGTGTTTTTTTCAACAAGGATTATAATAGTTTTAATAAGGATTACCTTGTCTATTGTTTATTGCATTTAAGGTTTCATATGAAGATTGAGCATCTATATTTTGTCCTAATGGGTTTTCATCTAACCCCAAAGGCATTTGAGGACAATTCATTCTGTATTGATCTATTTTCTTTGAAAGAGCAGCTATTTGAGAAACTATCATAGTTATAGCATCAGAATCATGAATACTGGCTACTTTCTTAGGATTTACCCGTTCAGCAGTCCATTGAAAATTATTAGTAGTCATTTCTTCAATTAAAGCATAAGCCTTTTCAAAAGGTTTTGACATTAGTGATCCACCGACAGCAGCATCTATAATTGATCTAGGAGATCCTACTAATGCATTATAAAATGTTTGAATTATTAACCAATCTCATAGAGCATGATGTGGTCATTTCCTAAGAGGATCTTTAAATCTTTCTCAAGATTCATATATTGATTCTCCCTCAAATTGATTGAAAGATGTTATATCATTTCTAAGCTTAGCAGTCTTTGATGGTGTAAAATACTTCGATAAAAATTTTTGTGAAAGTTCTCCCCGTTTTCTAATAGATCTAGGTGCTAACAAATTTAACCAAGCCTTGGCTTTATCCCTTAATGAAAAAGGAAAAAACCTTAGTCTAACAGCGTCATTTAACACTCCATCATATTTAAATGTAGCTCATAGTTCTAGAAAATTCGCAAGATGTAAATTAGGATCTTCATTCGATGTTCCACCGAATTGATTATTTTGTACCATTTGGATAATATCAGCTTTAAACTTAAATGAATTAGCAGCTACATCAGGGTTTTAGATAGTTAAGTGAATTTCATCTAATGTAGGGTTAGCATAATCTCTTAATGGTCTTGGTTGGTTTTCATTTTCAATTCCTTGATTGTTTATATTGTTCACCGTTTGATTTAAATTTCTAAGTTCTCTCTTTTATTTTTAAATCTTTTTAATGGTACGCTTCAATTCAGAATCGTAAGGTATTAAATTTTTAGTTCTGAATCTATGCATGCCCAATCACAATAAGCACACTAGAAATTAGCAAGCACACACAATTATGACTTATAATTCGAATTAAGGTTTTTGAGCACTAATGAATTTACTTTTAATGTTACCTCCCGGACAACGGTGCCAAAAACTTGGTGCGAGTTTTTTAAAATTTCAAAATTTTATGAACTCGAATATATATATTGATTTAGATTTCTAGTGAGTCACACATTTAAAATGCAAGTATATGTATCACTCAAGTAATACAGGGCTCTAATGGAGTCATGCTTATTGAGCCCATGAGGAGGTTTGAAAACTTTATAATGGAGCACAGAAATCACCACTCGAATTACAACATAATTGCGCCTTCTCACTTCGAACTTCATTTACTTTTTGATTTGGCTACTTAAATTGTTAAAACTTATTGGGAAACTTATGTTCCAAAAGGATTATAAGTTCCAAAACAAAAGTGAAGGTCACATTCAATATCCATTAATAAGTGATGTAATTCATGGGGGTTGAGTGCAAATAAATAGGGAAATATACTTTAATGGGCGTAGAATTGGAGATTTCAGAGTGACAGGCTGAAATCATCAATTTGGTCCTAGTGTTTAGAAACTAAAGCGAGAGTTAGCCTTCAGGGGAAGGGAAGTGGGAGCTCTGGAGTGAGAGTCAGTATCCTCCAAGCCTAACCACGGATTTGGGGACTGAATTTAGGATTAGCCAATGTTCTTTATGCGCTTGGAAAAGGGTATTTAATAGGAATGCTCCTATTTGGCACAATACATTTGCATCACTGATCTATGTCACAATAATCATCATATTATTATTGGAGAGGAGGAAGATTCTTTCTCACAACTGAGCTTTGTTATAAATTTAGTTTTTTGTTAGTTTAACTTGCTAGAAGTTAGAACGTATTTCAGTAGAATTAATAACTACAACTTTTTACTTTGTTTTAATATTAGTAATTACTTGCAATTGTGTTGTGATTTGAGAAAAGATTTCCGTGCTACGATATAAAACTAATTGCCTCCCTATGGGATCAATATCCATGACTCCACTAGAGCCCTGTATTATTTGAGTGATACATATACTTGCGTTTAATTGTGTTACTTAATAGAAAACTAAATCAATATATATAAATTTAAGTTCATAAATTTTTGCAAATTAAAAAAGTTGCACCAATTACACATAATGACTTTAACACCCAACATCTAAAACATTATGATTATTTAAATTTTTTTATTACCCTTTAATCAAAAGTGACACTTCTTCCTAACAGTATCAAAAAATTAAACTATGAAACCTATACAAGGTTCAATATTAGGGTGACAGGCTTTGTTATATCAAAATAAACATGCCTTACAATGTCTCAAACAATGTCATGATAAGGAAACTCCTTCCTTATATTATCTGCTGTTGTGTCAAGACAACTTTACTATTATACACCACAATTGTAGTTTGAGATCGTATCTAAATTATGATCCTATATGAATGTTCACGTTAATGTCTTAAGAGTGGTTGTGGTTAAGGAGAATCTTAAGGTTAAGGAACTTTCATCAAAAATTTCTAAAAGGATAATGTATCAATGGGAGAAACATGACTACCTAACTTTTGCATCAAGTGGATTGAATCCACTATGTTTATTATTGGGATATATCAACTTGTTATATACTTAAGGAAATGACTCAAACAACCAAAACGTCGTTCATTTAGCAAAACTTGGAGATTTCAAAACATCTCAATGTCTTTAACTTTTCAAAAGGGAAAAAAACTATTTATGATTCATTCCTTTTATACTATATATAGGAGGAGAGAGAGGGGCACACATTTAGGAATTCATGGTTCGCATTCGTACATTTTTTTATGAACTCTTGCATTTATTGTAGTGTGCTATTAACTTAATTATATTTATGTGAAATTTATTTATAATATTAAGACAACAAAATATCATTCTACCGCAAAATAATATTTTAGTACATTATAATTTAGCAATATTTATGGGAAATAAAAATATTTCCACCGTCATTAACTAATAACTATGATATTTAATAATCCTCTATACATAAGGACTTAGCATTCTATATCTGAAAAATTATGATCACTTAATCTTCTGTTGCCAACTTATAATTAGGAGCAACATATCTTCTCAGGCATCATAAAAGCAAATGTAACATCTTTAAACTTTGTTATATCCTACAAAAATATGCATTTTAATATCTAAAATAATGTCGTAATAAGATAACTCATTTCTTATATTATTTGATGATGTGTCGTGACAATCTTACTTCTATTAGAAATACTACATTAGCTACTATTGATTTTCAAAATATACATTACATTGTCATATTATGATCATATCTAAACTATAATCAAACTTGAATGTTCACGTGATCTCTAAGAAGTGATTGTAGTTAAAGGGGATCTTAATGTTAGTGAAGTATCAACAAATTTTTCTAAAATTATAATGCAACAATCGTAGAAAAAAACTACCTAACTCCAACTTCTCAAGTATTGAATTCCCTAATTTCAGTTTCAGGTTGTATGATATTATTATCTACTTAAGAAACCAACTCAAACAATCTAGACTTTAGTTATTTTTGGAAGACATGGAGACTTAAAAACATCTCAAGGGCATTGACTTCTTTAGCGAGAAATTTTTCAAAGACCCTAATCACTTTTATATAACAAATTGGGGTTTTTGGCTTATTATCCTTAATGCAATAGTTAGAGGGGCAACCAAAAAAGTTATCCAAACAAAGGTTGTTGAGAAAATCTCATGTATAAAGGGAAACACAATCTCATACATAATACTTTAACATGATTAGTACAATTTTTTCAATCAGGCTATGATTTTTCTTTTTTTATTAGAGATTTTTCTCTCTTGTGATTTTTTTCTCTTGCATAAACTCAGGCTTTTCATGAATTGTGCTCTCAACTTATCTATTTATGTGAAATTTATTTACAAAGTTAAAATAATTAAATTTCATTCTACCATAAAAAAGATATTTTATGGCATAATAATTTATTGATATTTATGGGAAATATTTTCACATTCATTATATAGAAATTGTGATATTCAATGACATTCAATGTATAAGGACCTTAAAACTCTACATCATAAAAATTATGATGATATAATCGTATTATTGTACTTTCCAATACATCTCCTCAATAGTATAATAAAATCAAACCATGATACCTCTATATGGATAAAAAATTAGAGACGAATCTTGGTATATGTCCTAAAAAATTCATTCATTTTCATTTCTGAAACAATGTTATGATAAGTAAAATCATTCGTGTATCTACTGATGTGTTAAGACAACCTTATATTTAATAAAAATTAGAAGTTAGTTGTTCTTCATATTTGAAATATAATCTACAAGGTTGGCTTAAGATCATATCTAATTGTAATCCTATGTGAATGCTCATGTTAATATCCTAAGAAGGATTGTAAATAAATGGGATCTTAATGTTAGAAAAGTTTTTATTGTGAACTTCTAAAAGTCATATAGAAACAAAGGTATAAAAAAGTCTACCTAACTCCAATATTTGATGGATCGAATCCACTATGTTTTATTTTGGGGCAACATCATCTTATTTTCAACTAAAGGAACCAACTCAAACAAAAACTTCAATCATTTTAGCATAATTTGAAGATTACAAAACTTCTCAAAGTCCTTCTCCAAAGAGAAAAGTCTCAAACCTTTAATCACTTTTATAGAATGGTTTAGGAGTTATGGGTTATTATCTTTAATGCAACAATTAGAATGGCATCAGATAAAGTCATCCTAACAAAAGTTTATGAGAAATTCTTCTATATAAAAGGGGTGGCCCAATCTCTCTCGTAACGCTTTAACATAAAATAGATAATTCAGCCCAAAAAAAAATAATCACATGCGAAAGAATTAAAAAGATATATATACATTCAAAAATTAAGTAAAAAAAAAAAAAAAACTTTTCATCAATAATGATAAAAGACATAATAAGTACATGATTAAACTATTACATTTTTAGAAAGGAAAAATAATTATATTCCACAAGGCAATATTCATTGCCATTATAAATCTCTTTTGTTGCCTCACAATATGCCTCTTCCTTTAAATTCAAGGTAGAGCCTTAAACACTCTACTTTTTTTTAATTTGCTCATCCTCCAATACATCAAGAAGTTTCCTTTTGAGTGCCTCCATCTATTTCTTGAATTTTCCTTCCTAAAAATATAATTACTAATTACTAATTTAACAAGTTATCTTAATTGGATCAGATTAAATATATATTTATATTTAGGAACTGATATCGACGACCCTCAATGGATGTGCTCCGTGGGACCCAAAACCCCCTCTCATATCAACTACAGCTGTAAAGCTCCATTTTCTCCGAAGTGGGAAATTGACAAAATTAGGTAGCGAAATTTTCGCATGAAAGCACAATTGTTATGTATTTATATATATGTCAAAAAATTTAGGGCAAAGGAATGTAAATATAGAAGAAGAACTTAATGAGATTAGGCAAAGATGTCTATGTTATCGGGAGCAAAACGACGACATTCTTTTCACTTTCAGAAAAAGAGTACAAGATGTTTCTAGAATTACAAATATATAATCCTCGAGTACAATGTGTAATTGCAAAGTTACTCCTATACTGTATTGTGGGGGCGTTGCCCCTGCACCTCCAACTTACATAATGTAACTCCCCCAATTATACAGATGCTTCCGTCTCCATTGCTGCCACTTCATTCCGCTCCAAAGTATCTCTCGTATCTGGTATATGAGTCATACCTAATATATATATATATATATATATATATATATATATATATATATATATATATATATATATATAAAATATATGTGTGTGTGTGTGTGTGTGTGGGGCACTCAAAAACTGATATTTACATTTATAACGTTTTGTTTCATAAATTTATGCTTAGAATAGATTTTATATTTAAAAAGATGATAATGATATTATTTCAATGCAATATTAAAAGATTAGAGTGATAAGTATATAAATATGAGTATAATATTCTAAAAATTTGGTCATATTGATGTAAATGGCCCAATAAAAAAACAAGCAATTCTTAACTGGCTCCTAAATTCCTCATTTGCTCCAAGAATTAGAAAACGACGAGGAAAAATAGACGGTGATGATTTTTTAGAAGCCGTTGGCGGAAATTAAGGGCTGGATAATGGCCACGTCATTCGCCGCCTACTGAAACCGGATCCACTTCGGTCGCCACTGTCGGTTGCGTGATTAGTTTATACTCTTTTGTTTTGGAAGATATCGGTGATCCTTACATCCACCGACACGGTACGCGTCGCGGTAACGGATACCCCCGTAAGCTTACCTTCAAGTGAGCTACGGAGCTCAACGAGGCTCAATCGGAATCAGTATCATTTTGCGCGTACTCGAAGAAAGCTACCCATAAAAATTAATTCGTCGCTGTTGGAAAAATTATTTTTAAGCATAAAGGGAAAGGTTTACGTACAAATCACTTGATCGCTTTCTCTAGATTTTAATGTGTGTGTGTGTATATATATATATATATATATATATATATATATATATATATATATATATATATATATATATATATATGTATATATCTATATATATATATATATGTATATATATATATATATATATATATATATATGTGTGTATATATATATATATATATGTCATATTATTTATGCATAAAAATATTTATTTCATTTTTAAAAATTATGATAGTGAAATTTTTTTATGATGTGAAATATTTAAATGGTATAACAGTAAAAAATCGTATGCACCAAAATTATTAGCACGAATAACAAAGCGATTAGATAACTAAAGATGATTGTTTCACAATCAAAGCATTAAATTCAAGAAGCTTGATCTAAACCGTTCATCTGAAGACCAACAGCCCGATCGAGTCAATCGATCCAGCTGACCGACTTTTTTACGACTCTACTTGTCGAGTTTTCCTAAAAGGCCAACCGATCGCGAATAGTCGATAGATCTACCTCGGGTGAAGTGACCATTGTGCAATTGGCCGCTTCGGCCAATCGAGCCGTAGCAAGCCGATCAGACGATCATCTTTATATCATATGCCAATTATAATGTAATTCTGATATTAATTAACAAACTGTATTAAAGATGTTTCCATTATCATTCCTCCTTTCCATAACATGTAAGCAGGCTCTTATAAATAGGGAGCCTAATTGTGAATAAAAGACTTCTTTCCCCGAATTCTCTCCAAAGAATTTTGTTCGTCTCTCTCTCTCTCTCTCGTTCTTCCCTTAGCTCTAACTCTCAAGCATGTGTTCACAAAAAATAATTTGGGATTCAAAACACTAAAAGTTGGTGTGGTGAGCGTGGACATGCCACAGACAAAAAGCGCAGCGAATTACGATGGAGAATCCTCGTAGAGAGACATGACGTCCATGGAATTCAATAGAGAGACAATATGTCGAGACATACAGGGGGAGGTTCAGGCATTGTGAGAGCAGTTAATGGACTGATTCGAGGCTCTCTGGGAAACCTTGACTCAACAGAACATCCAATCGCCAAGCTTGAGGGAGAGTCTCAGGGAACCCGCCCCCCAAGAGAGTTCCCCTCTAAAATCCGTCAGTGCCCAACGGTCGGGCCGGTTGTCAACCAACCAATGGGCCGGGGCATTCTTTACTAGCAGACAAAGCAACATCTACACCGACAGTACAACAATCGGTCTGACTGAGTAGGAGTGCTCGCCCAGCCAACTGTAGGCAGTGCTTTCTCCTACAGAATCCTGGAAACCATACCCCCCAAGTGAAGCTTAGAATTTCTCACATCGATCCTTATAAATGAAAGTGACCTACCCGAACATCTAGCTTCTTTCAAGTCATTGGTTGGAGTCTTGCATATTGATGACGTCATGAAGTCGGCTTTTTCTAATCAAGCTAAAAGAGGCCACACACCGGTAGTTTAACGGCCTATCGATAAAATCATCCCATCCATATTCGAGTTTCAAAATCTCTTCCTAACACATATTGTGAATATGCAGAAGCCAAGGAAGAATACATAAACTCTGCTCCTGATCAAGCAAGGAGAAAATGAAAGCTTACGGGCTTACATCACTCGCTTCCAGAAAGAAATGCTGGTGGTAAAAAACCTGGAGCCCCTCATCGCTCGATGTTGACCTTACTTTTGTAAGGGCCCACCCACTTACATGTACATAACCCCAAGGCTAGGGTTATGTTCAACAAGACTAACCCCTCAACCCTTAGCTGAGCTGGTTTAGGGTTTTGGCCTGATGATAGACCCAAGCCACACCCCCCAAGGGCAAGACATGCTCTGGATCCTAAATCCCTTATAAATCTCCCCATGAATTCTTAGGATCACTATGACCATAAAATTCACATTGAGAGAGGGGTCTACCTAAATTGATCCCTAGACTCATTAAAAACTTCCTAACCCCAACAAACGCTAAAAATCAATCTAAACCTTTACTCCAAGACTTGGTAGCATTATGGGTGGTCAAATCCAATTGGGCATAGCCAAATTTTAGTCAATTTTTTACCAATTGGCCATAATGTCATGCAATTGGACCCAACCTAAAATGGTCATGACATCATATCATACGAGGAACCAAATTGACACCATGGGACCAACCCTTATAGTTCACTTGAGTATTTAATTAAGTGGATTATGAGACTTCATTAGGGCCTAAACCTTGGGTTAAGGCCAACCTAATTAGGTTAGCCCAAAATCATAAAAATCCAAACTCAAGCCATGGCCCCATTTCCATGGCCCATTGCACATGCGCTAATCATTACCCACCGTGACACACCAAGACATGTGGGCGACATATAGGCCAAACCAAGCAAACTCCAACCACTAAATGACAAATTTGGCATCGCTCTCCATGAGGGAAGATGACACACCTAAAAATATGCTCATTTTTATATACATTTTATGCTTATTTTTAATAATATTGCACTTTAATAAAAGTTATTTTTACTATTTTTATTACAGGTACAAGAGAGATTTCTATAGAAAAAGGAGCTAAAACGGAGCAAAACGGCGTCAAATGGGGAAAAGGAGCACAAAGCGAACTGGCGCCTAGGCACCAGACCTCGTACGTGGAAACAGAGAACCCTAGTGCCATGGCGCCAGGATTTGGAGCCTAGGCATCAGGTAGTCATATTTAGCTTCTAGAAGGTTGGCGCCTAGGCGCCATAATTAGTTTTTTTAAATGCAACAAATTTGGATGAATTTTGAAGGGGCACTAGAAGTGATTCTTGGGCATTTCGAGAGTTATCATAAAAGGAGTCAAGAGATGCCAAAAGAGGTGTGTCGTTGTGTTGCAGTGTGTGTGTGGAGATCACATGGTTGTTCATGGTTAAGGCTTTTGTTGTTGTGAGAGTCTTTTAGTGTATGTGTGCGTGTGTCCATTAGTGTTGAGAAGTTATTAACATGGCCCACAATTGCGCAGATTTATTATATATTCAAAAGTTGGCCAAAAACTTAACTTAATTTATATTTTAGTGGCAAGTGTGAAAAAATAGTTTGATTTAGAAAATAGATAATAAGCTTTCACAGTATGGGTCTTGTATGCAAGTATAAGTATCGTTTTAAGTAATATAGGGATTTCTTTAACAAACCCAGTATTGATCCCACAGAGAAGCAAAGTAAGAGATCCCTCAGGCTAATTCTAGTATACTACTATAGAGTCTTAGTTTGGAATATTCGAAAAGTGTAAGATTCTTAAATTTATTAATTTACTATAAAATTAAAATTAACTTAATTAAATAAAACCCCAATCTATGAATACTGGTTAAATTTTGGAAAGTTCTTATATAATTAAAATTTATTTCCCCTTGCGATGAGATTATAATCAGAATAGGAATCAAATGTTTAAAGTTACAAAAATGTAGTTTTTTTGACAAATAGGAACATAGCCATTCTTTACACTCTCTCGGTGTTTGTTAAGAATATTGGCTAATCTAAAGTTTGTTCTAGCTTGTGTAGTAGTATTGAGTAGATTCTGACCTCTCACCTCCATATTACCCACTGTGCCCTCTCTATAAGACCTACTCGGGACCTTAGATCTAAATTCTAAAATGAATTGATAAAGAATCTAGCTTGTCACCCTATAAACATCAATTCTACGCCCATCATAACTTATCTCCCTATCTATTTGCACTATCCTTAAATTTTGGTCTCCCTCCTTGGAAGGTTCGTGTGACACTTACTAGTTAGGTGAAATCATAGTCCTCCCGGGTCATTATATTTCACAGTAGATTTTAACCTCACAAATGATCAATATACAAAGTAAATGAAGAATCGGTGAAAATACCAACTCCAAATTTTGGAATAAAGGAAATCTTCAAACCATTCTAATCCCACACATGATTAATTCTCATTACAATGAGAAAGAGTAAGGAAAACTACCCACTAAGCATGGAAAAAAACATAACAAAAAACTTTATTTAAATCAAAGAAAATTCACTATAAAAGTGTTCACAATAATTATAAAATAATGAAGAACACAATATTAGTTATTTCCTCTGAAAGAAATATGAAAATCCCACCAGCAAAATCTTCTACTGATTCACATAATGCTCATACAATTTCTTATAGATATCTCTCAAAATCCCTCACAAATCTCTCAAGAAAATGTAGAAATCCAAATCTCCTACTCCTATCTATGACCTCTAGATGTTCTTAGAGTTTTCAAGAGTTTGACATGCTAAAAGGTGCCTTCTCAAGCTCCAAAAGTCGCTTTATAACTCCTTGAGGCGTCTAGGAGCCATCCGTAACTGTTTATAGTGCCTAGGTACCATTTTCGGTGCCTAGGCACTGTTTTCTCGTCGAGCCTGGTGCCTAAGCACCACCCTAAGGGTAGCACACCCGTTTTGCTCTATTTTGGCTTCATTTCGCCCCGTTTCAACTTAATGTGCTCCAAGTGTTATACTTACAAGATAAACATAAAAATAAGATTTCTTTAAACTATAATTTCATTCAAAAATATGTGATAAATGTGAAGGAGATTAAGCATAGAAAGACATATCAAAATGCGTCAGATCAGAATTTTCTTCATTGCTCGATTTGGCTCTAAATTGTACCGTTTTTGCTTCATTTTCTCCAAAACTCTATTTCTTGTTCTTAAAGCTAAAACATGCAAAATACCATCATTTAAAGTGAAATATCATTAAAAATGAGCATGAAATATATATGTAAAAAATTAGGTAATTTTTAGGCACATCAATTCCCCCAAACTTAAATGTTACTTGTCCTCAAGTAACTCTACAACTTTAAAAATATATTTTAATTTATGTAAGTAGGTTTTTTTTAAGATATCCTAAAAGTTTGTTCTAGAAATGTTATAGTCCAACTTAGAAGAATTTCCATTAAATTAGATGATATCTAAGGTATCAAAATATTTAGTATTAAACTTAAGAATCCTGATTTTCTATTTAATTCAGAAATAATTAAATTTTGTCCAAACTTTGGATTCTTAGAAAAATATTAATATCAGAATTTTTTACTTCCAAAAAAAATTAATTTTTCTAATACTTTCTAAAATTAAGCTTAGGATTGGTCCTAAGTTTTCTTTCTCAAACAAATTCAAGTGAAATCAATTTTTTATTAAGTCCTAATCCTCAAGCTTTTCCCACATTTTATTTATTTTATTTTTCTCTTCTTTCAGGATCATTTTAATCCTTACTTTTATTTTAGTTAAGTGTGGATTACTATATTTTGGTAGGCATTTAATGATTTTGAATTTCACTCTCCATTTTCTAAAGTTAAAATTTTATTTTCTATGATTAACTTAAAATGTAGTATTAAAAAAAGAAATTTTAATAGAGTCTAATTTTTTTAAAAAATATTATTCTAACATCCTTAATTTTTTAAAAATTTAATTTTTCTTACTGTAAATAGTAAAATCATTTTCCTAACTAAACATCTTAACTTTAATTTCATCCTTTTTACTAAAGTCCTTTCTAAGTTTTTCTATTGAATTTCTATAATAAAATTTTAGTAATCTTAAGATAACTCCACATAAAAAAAAATCATTTTTTCAAATAAAATTTATTTATAGTTTCTTTTAGGGCAAGTAAAGTTTAACTTTGAATTTCTTTCTTCCCCCCCGCCCCCGCCCCCGCCAAATTTGAATTTTTAAATATTTTACAATCAATTCCATAAAATTTAGCAGGAAGAAAAGTAAAAATTGAATCTATCAACTACAACAACATCATATCAAATTCATATACATGAATAATCCGAATAGAACGATTATAGGAGAAAGTAAATCTAGCCTAAAACATGCTTGCAATGATATTAAACTAAAATGAAGTATACTAAATTTGAAATTTATATTTTTCTTCCTCCCGTCAAACTTGAGTTTTAACATGTATAGCATTCAGTAGATAAAATATAAGCAAGACAAAAAATAGCTCAGAATTTGAATACTCCACAAATGTCTATTAGAAGCATTTATAAGTATTCATCAAGACAAAACAACTTGCAACATAAAGTGAATATAATCTAACATGTCAGAGTAAAATTGAACTAAAGAAATGACTAACAAGCATGACAGGTATTCGTATAAGAATATATATTTAAATGTTCCCTAAGTCTTTTATATTGTTGTAACACAAACACAAACACATATGAGAAATGAGGTCAATTTTTTTGTTTAACTCATCGCATCTCACTATCTTACTTTCAATTTATAAAAAAATCATTACACTAATAATTTTAGTACTTATAAATGATTTTAGAAAGTTTAATCACATAGATACGATTATCCCTGATATGTTGACTCTCGAGCACCAACCCTAAACATCATCACACCCCTTTAAGTAAGCACCTATAATGGTTGTAAGGATGGTGTAAGATCATCCACATGTTCTCATTAAGTAGGTTTGTGACCCTAACGAATGAAAACAAGGTCAAAGAAAGGAAGTAAAAAATTTGAGATGGAACTATTATAGTCCAAGCCTAAAATGTTTCTCGTAAAACTCAAGTCAAAATGAGACCCGAGTCGTAGTGGACTCGTCAATCAAACTATTACAAAAGAACATATACAATTCTAGCCATAATAAGATGTTAAGGAATCATATCCCTCATGACACACACAAATCAAATCAATCCACTAACAATCCAAACATCCGCCAACATAAATCAAACTGATAAATCCACAATGTCACACAAAGATCAAATTAATCTACTAACAATCTGAACACCCACCAACATCAATCAAACTGATCAATCCACAATAAAGCAAACATATCACACATCAAACAAGTACAACTCATAAACACACTAGCAAAGATAACCATATGTTGTCTCCCATGAAGCATTTGGTTTAATGCTGTCAGCCCGACAAAATATTCCTCCTGGATCAAAATTTCATTTAAATAATTCTTGATCAATCGCCCAATCTTTTCTGGATCCAGGGATTCTTACAAAATTCTCAATTTTTAATTTTTCTGTCTGCTTTCTTTTTCAGATTGATCCAGATCATTATTCCTCATGTTTCTTTCAAGATCTAGTAATCTTCTAATGAATTTCTCAATTTGCATATTAATATCATCATTAAAATTCATAAGAAATGGATCTCTATATGATAATTCAAAATCTCCAAAATTTTAATTTTACGATCAAGGAAGATCAACATGGGTTGTCCGATCAGGTAGTTAGAGAAGTTACATAAAATGAACAAAATTCCTATCTCCAAAAGGCTATAAATAGAGCACTTCTCTTAAAAGGGGAGGAGAAAAAGAGATGAAGTGAAATTATAGAGCTTGTTCTTGAGAAAAACCTAACAATAACCATCAGCCTCCATAGCCACCAACCACTATCGACCACTGGCCTCCATAATCGACAGTCACTGTCGGCCACCGACCTCCATAGCTGTTGGCCACTATCAACCATCATGCACCATCTGTACCTGTAACCATCAACCACTGACTGTCAGCGAAGACTGCTCAACCATTGTAACTAGACTATGTGTTTCCTAACACTTCAATTTTTAAAGATATATAAAAGAAAGTGTAGTTTTTAATATAATATTGTAACCTCATTATCCCTATCATGAGAAAATGGTGTGCCCATTTAATTACAATTATATAGTGAATTACTTTGACTGCGCTAGGCTTCATAGTTTTTTTCCATTCAAGGTTTTTCCACATAAAAATATTGTTGTCTCCCCCCACTACTTATCTTTTTTCTATGATTGTGTTGCATTTTCATATAATATTAAGACTCTACAATCACAAATTTTCTAGCATGCAACAACTATGAATTTGATTTTGTAGAAAGAGCCCATAAAATTTTCAAATACATGCACACTTCCTAGATAAAAATATTATTGATTGATTTTAAATTCAGCCCTTGCAATATTCTCATATGTTAAAATTTAAGCATTTAGGAAGACATTGAAGCCTTTTTGGGTTGGAATTTTTTCTGAATTGCACATATTTTCGGCTCTTTAACCATTATTTCATCATGCACGTATTTCTTGAAGGTATTTAAGTTAGTGAAGTCACCGTGCTTTAGTAAAGAGTGCACACCTTTTTGAGACCCTCACCCAGATTCTGAGACGAGAGATTTAATAATGACCTACAAATTCGCGCTATGTCCCAAAATCATATGACTTTTAAAACTTGCACAAATACCTTGATTATCCAAAATACATGCAAGACTTCAAATCAATTTACCAAAATTTATCTTCCGTTCGCTTGTTTAGAAGGGCTTTGGATTTGGTGGCAAATTTGGGGGCTCAAAGGAATTCTACAGGAAAATCAGAATGTCAAAATCTTGTTATCATGTGCTCATAATTTAATGCAGTGGGGGGCCATTGGGAATTAAATCTGAGCTATAAATATGACATCCTTTCCTTCTTATTTCATCACTTAAATTCCTTTGCTAACTTTGAATTTAATGATTTAGAATACTGGACAGTGGTAGGGTGGTTTTGCTGATGCTCGTAGGTAAAGCTACCCAATTAATTGCAGGTCTTATTTATGATTATTGGCAAGCGACCAGGATACATTCAAGCTCATAAATGAGCTATCAAGTTCCCAGTAAAAATTTCAAAATTTATTTTATGTTGTGATTTTTAATCTTTTTTGTTGTTTGGTAGATTTATTTATTTATTTTTTATTATTATTTACATAAGGATATCATCTGCAAAAGAAGCAATAAAACAAATTGAGTTGGAACAACTTGAATGTGTACTTAAATGTTCCATCTCTTATAACTTGTATGAGAAGGTTAAATCACAAACTTTGGTCTAGGAATATTTTACTTTTTGTTACTCGTGTGAAATTTGTCATGTACACTAGCCGCTTCGATGTAGACTGCTTCATGAGTTAGTGAAATTTGAACCGTCTCAACAATGATCGAAGTGAGTTATGTTTGATTTGTGTGATGTCGTGTACTTAGTTTGATTCATCTTGCTCATTTGATCAATTTATACATAGTTTGATTCCTCTTTCCTATCTTTGAGAAACAATACATATAATTGATAATTAATATCATGTGTAACATTGCAAAATAGAAGGAAAATGTTATTAACATATTTTTATCTAAATTTACATAAAATATTTTAATTTTTATAAGGTTTATTTTAAACTGTGTTTTGCTTAATTAAATATGTGTTATGCTCATAGTTAAATAAATTTAATGGAGAAAAATTTTATTCAAATTCTCTCCTTAAGAAAAGTGCAATTGATTACACAAGATTCTCCCCATAATACACATCTCATTAAGCTCATATTTTCTCCAAAAGTTATTTTCAACTCAAAGAGTGTCTATGTTGTGTAACTATAGTTGTTTCAATATGTAGTTGTGAAGTTCTTACCAATAAAAGCTATTGTGAGGAAGTTTTTATTGGTCAAGTTGTTTGTCTCCTTGAATAGTGCAACAATGAATTCGCTGTGCTGCAACTATTTCTAAAAAAAGACTGTTATGTTCTTATGTATATATCCTAAACTTTATCATTTTGGAAAGAACAAAAAAAAATTACTAGAAGTAAATCTAAAAAATTTACAGAAATTCTTACATATTACATCAAAAGTTATACATCACTTAATACTGAATAATACAAAAAAAATTAAAACTATGATAGCTAATGGATTAGACAAGCTGCAACAATGATATTCATACATTGATCTCTCTGATTTAATAACTGTGAAGTTTGAAGAGCTCATGTAAATTAATAAACATATAATGGCTCATATTTAATTAGTGGAAGGCAGAGGTTAAGTAAAATCATATAAGAGCATACCTGTGGCTAACAAAATAAAAAGGTACAAGCGGATAAAACCCTAAATAGTTTATGTACAATCATATGGAAATATTTTCTTAACTTACTCTTATTACGTTACACATCACGATTTAAAATAAATAACAAAGATAAAGAACCATTTGTTTATAAACCAAGGCCATAAAAATCTCCTTCTCAATGACATTCTCAAGCACTTTCATAGAGTGCAAAAAAAGAGGATCATCATTGAAGACTTCCATGTTCTGATCTGGCATAACAATAGCCTCTAAAACGGATTATGGTGCATAGGCACACTCAAAGCAGATGTTGTTATTGTGCATGCAATAACTAACTTTACAATCTTCTTTCATAGAAATCGTGCACCAACTTTCATTTTTTTTAAACCTCTTACTCTCAGATGGTTTGTGCTTCAAATAATTTATTTAGTAGATCATATGCCCCATATAATGATTCCACATGGAAGTCATTAAGCACTTTCTTAGGTCAAAACTGTAATGACTATTCGTGGGTTCATGAGGCTCTTCACTCGGAGTCCATGCATAAACTCTAGTAGCAAGAACACCAACAAATATCTGGCCTAGATTTTCTTCTAGTTCAAGATACATGCCGCATTATTTAAATTTTTTAACATTTGACACAACTGACATTTTATCAAACATCAACACTATTGTAAGCAAATATGCGTGCTCACTGAATAACTTAAATGAATTGTGCAAATGAATAAATTTATTTGTAGCTTCTCTCCCCACCACTCATCTGATGCATTAATAGTCTTCTCTCGCATCCAACTCAATCCAATTGATCCTTATTTTAACTCATAATTTAAAATCCTTCTTCAGTTTATTTCTTTTATTTCTTATTTGATTCTATTTTACCATCTAATAGTTATTTCTTTGAAGTTTTCAATAATATGATGCCAATTCTTCTTATTAAGTTTGTGGTAGATTGCCTAATTCCACATAATTCAAACATAGGTTGCAAAAAAGTAATTTTCACATCGTGTTTTCAAGTGGCACTCACTCCAAAATCTCTTGGATAACCATTATAAATAATTTAAAAGGAACATAAAAATAATTATATTTTAAACCCATATAACAATTTTAGCATTACTTTAAATCAATAATTACTGACAAATAGAAAAGGACCTTCAAACATAAATTATTGAATTCAATACTAAAGTAGTTGAGTGGTGCTTACATACGTAATAAGCGACATTTAAATACATTCCACATAACCATATGAAGCTGCATATCTGACACTTAAATAGTCATACTTAAATGCATACTACCCATAACTTGAACATCACATCGACAAAAACAATATCATCATCTCTTTTAAAAGTGGAACTCATCTTTAATTTCATGAACCTATGCATATTCAAATGAATGTAAAATTGGAATTTAAGTGTGTTTATATATGTAATAGCTAAGCATTCATATATAATACCAAAACATTCATATAAATTCTATGGTTTGTATGTGAATGAGTTGAATTGAATCAACCATGACATGATTTTTTTTTTAAAATTAATCAAATTTTTTAGAAGAAAATAAATGAAAAATAAGGACTCAAATTAGAAGTTTAGCATTTTTGCCCTTATAGGAACTTAAGACACATCTTCGATCAAGACAAGAAAACTCCTGGTGATAAATATAGTCAGACAGGATTGCCAGGAAGAAAAAATAAATTTTAATAAACCTCACTGAAATGACTTTATAAAAGTATCCAAGAGAGAAGAAGCATCGCCACTTCATTGTTTTACATTTAGTATGAAATCGTTACATCATAGCACCAAACCAAAGATATAAAACTCCTTTTTTGCAAGTTGAAGGAAAGACTGCCATCCATTGTAAAATAGGGATACAAAAAATGAATAGCTTTCAGGATTTGTGTGAGAAAAGATGGCCAACTCATCACTACACTTAATTTGCTCTGGCTTTGAAAATCTCCAAATATACCCATAGTTCCATTAAAGCATTTAAATAATGAAGGTTTACATACATAACACACAATTCCTATGTAATTATATATTTATCATATAACTTCAATTTTTAAGTGTATGTCACCTCAGGTAGCTATGCAGGTAAGTAACAACCTCAATTCAGTTCAGTTAGATCCTAAAAAATCAACCTCTTCATCTCAAATTAAAGTTGATGATTATATGCATAAAGTCTAAATCATTCTCAGGCTTAAATAATTCCTCTAAAAAAAAGAAAGTTGAAAAATACCAAAATAGAAGGGACTAAGATCTAACATTTCTCCCTTGTAAGATCAATCACAGTTTAACAACTATATTGTAGTATAGTAATTAACTCTAACAAGTTGGTAATCCCATATTCCATATTACATATGTAAGATATGAGAATTGTGTGTTGTGTACGTAAATCACCTAAGAAGTCCTATGATAAATTACTCCAAATTTAGGTGTGAGTGCAACAATAATTTTAGTGATACATAAAACTTCTGTGTGTTTGCATTAGAAACATAAAAAAATAAAATGCTACTACACAAGTCTTGTGAGGTATGCAAGTCAATTTCTATTTTTTTGTCAAATCCACATGCTCATAGACAAAACACTCCCACTTTGATATCAAGCATTCCAGGTGCCACACCACTATTTTACTATATTTTGCACTAGCATAAACATGCCAATTTTAAACAATGATTTCACATAAATACTTCAACTATAATTAATAGAATATACACCAACGTCAATAATTCAAACCAACAAAAATAATTATTGAATGCAGACACGCTTATCACAAGTGCAAAAGTGTAGAACTCACAAAATACTCCAACAGTAACTATGACATGCACTATTCAATCGAATCACAGAGCAAATGTAAGAAAAAACATTACACGATTCATGCTTTAAATACCGTAGCCAAACCCTTAATTATAGATGCAAAATAAAATGAAGAAGACCTCAAAAAGAAGAAGAAATTGCTTGGAATTCAGCAACCAAAATGTGGAAAAAGAGAGACAAGCTTGTTAGTCTGTCGTCTCTAGCAGGAGAAATCTAAAGAAAATAAGAATAGCTTAGATGCCACCAAGGGAAGAAATAAAGGAGAAGAGATCGAAAACCATGCGAATGCCCTCGTAGCTCGAAGGGTAAGGGCTATGAAAACATAGTCTCAACATGTGGGATGCAACACTTAATACACATTCACAAAACTTTGTTTTTCCCCATCCGTGATTCAGAAACACAATAGAAATGGAGCACCCAAATGAAAATTGCAGTGCGGTTCAAACCATGCCTCAGAGAGAATGTAGAGCCAAAGAGAGCTGAATACTCTTTAATTTCAATTAATGAACCAAATGACTTGTCTGTTTCCATCAAGAAATTGTTGTGTCATTTTGTTTTGAATTAGTGTGTAGTAACTTAAAAAAAATACTTTTATTAAATTATACTTATATATATCTTTAACATATGTACTTATTATGTGCAGGGAAATTTATGGTAGAAGACTCAGATATTGATGTCTTAATTTTATGTGAAGGTTAATATCATATTTTAAAAAGATTCATAAACAAAGACATGATGATTTTTTGGTAGAAAGTCCTAAAAAAGTAAAGCTATAATTGTTAACTTGTTAAAATGATTATATTTTATTTACTACAATTGATATCTTTTTCATAATTAGAAGATGTGTTGATATATTATCATGACATGAGCTGTGTAGAATAGATTTCATAAGAGAAGATGGAACAAAGTGGTAGTTGTAAAGTTCTCATCACATGATCATTTATGATTTTGTTTGGTGCTCCTTTCACAAGAGGCAATAAAATAACTTAAAAATCTAGCAAGAACTTAATATGGAAGGTATGCTTTGGCCATATTAGTGATCACATATGTTAACACTGTGGAAATAAATTGGCTATGAGATTGGGAAGTGTTGATGTTAATATAAGCATCATGTTTCACATTGATAAGCCATAATATAGCTTCATGGTAGTCATCTTCCACAAAGTTGATGGCTCATGTCTATAACTTGAATTTGATTTCATGGATTGACGATGTGAACTAGCCTTAGAGGCGGTTCCATGCATTGATGATGTGCATCATCCATAGAGGTATTGACATGATAAATGCCTTGAATTAGCCTTAGAGGAGACGATAGATGTCATTGGTAGCGTCAAACTTGTAAGTGATGGTAGATGTCATTAGTATGTGATTACCGTGTAGTTGGAAATTTTTAGATGGACGATGAAAATAAAATAACTAAAGTTGAATGATGGAAATCAACTGATTGTAGACCCGTGATAGAGGTTGAGTAATTGTAGTCGAGTAATAAAGGTTTGATAATTGTAGTTAGATAACAAAGGTTTGTCAATTACACACATTAGAAGTTAAGTGTTGGTGATTAGGCAGTCATGATTAGTCAATAGTGGGGTAACTATTGTTTAATGATGATGATCTTGTGACTGTAGTGGTGGTCATACTTAGACAATGGAGGTTAGAGGACTAGAGTTGTGCGTTAGTGGAGATTCAATGGTAGTGGTTTGGGAATGGTGGCAATAGATTGACAACGATGGATAATTGATAGTGGTGTTTAGATGGTGGTGGGTGGGAATTGATGGTGGTGGATCAGTTGTGGACTTGTGGTGGTCTAATGACAATGGATGAAGGATGGTAATCTGTTAGTGGTTGTTAAACTGTTGTGGCTTAATGGAGATGGACGAGCTACATCATTATAATGGCAATGATCAGATGGTGACAATTTGATTGAGGTCAATTGATTATTGTGGTCTAATGGTGTGGTTGAATAATGATGGATGGATGATAGTAGTTTAATGGTAGTGTATTAACAGTGACCACCTGATGAGGACAATTTGATGATGATGGATGGGTGTTGATGACTGGATGACGATGGCTAGGTGGTGGCTGCTGGACGACAGTGGATGAGTGGAAATGGTCAAGAGGTGGTAGCTTGATGTTAGTGGATGGGTGGCAACAAAAAAGGTATTTATGGTTGAATAATAATGATGCGATGATCCTACATTGATGATTAGATGGTGAGAAATGAACAACTATAGTTCAATGGCAGTATCCTAGCGACAATGTGTGAGAGAAGATGAATTTGTGTAAACACTTCACAATGATGGTTGGATGCTGGTAATGACCCGGTAGTGGCGTTCAGATGGTGGCTTCACGGTGGACACATAGTAGTAGCCTAACATTAGTGGTAGGTGGCAGCAACTAGATGACAATGGATAATAGTCCAACCATAGTAGAAAGGTAATAATAATGTGACAACGGTGATGTACATTAAGACTGATCATATGCTAGTGCTTGAATGAGAGACAATATTTCACTTATGCTGATCAAATGTTGCGACTGCAGTGACGATCAAGTGAAGCTAAAGGATCCTCTTGAATTTTAAGCTCTCTTCCATCTTCAGTTCATCTCTAGTTCTCGCTAGGCACTCTTTAGGCCCTCCCTCATATAGCGAAGGGAGGTCAATTTATAAATGTTAGCAATGACATCATCCATAAATACAATTAAATTTAAAAATGTTAGCAATGACATCATCCATAAATACAATTAAAATCTAAACGCTACAACAAACATCCTTGAATGATTCTCTTAATTGCAGTGAGTTCTTTGAGCATTTTTCCAACTTAATAATACAAGCATTAAGGTTTTATAGAGCACGTTAGATTAGTCTTGTTTAGAAACTCGATTTGATTATAAACTTACAAATTTTGAAGACCATTTGATTCTTTATTCTACATCTCAAACTTCACAGTAAGAAGTTCGTAATCATTTCAATGCAAATAAGAAACTTGAGATGTATTTTATATTAAGGCGAAATCATAAAAATAATTGAACTGTATAAGATACATCGTTTTCATTCTATCGTCCCGACTCGATCTGGCCCACGTCGACCTTATATCAGAAACAAAAATATTTATATAACCGCAATCATAGGAAAAGGCCGCGTAAATCATTCCGAATTTAATATCTATTGCCGGAAATATTGCCCTTCAGAAGTAGATTCAGCGCCGCCTGATCAGGACTGCCAGTTTTCCTCAAAAATTTAATTAAATTAAAATGAGATTATTTTCTCTTACATCTATAACTTTTTATTTTATAAATTATTATTTTTATCGCTTAATTAAATTAAATCATAAAATAATACTACTGATTTAGTTTTAATATATAATAATTAAATTCAATTGAAGGATACAATTAGTATTATCTATGTACGAGAATATTTTAATAGAAGTTTTTATTTTTCTGTTTAATTTTTGAAAAAATTATCAAAATTTTAATAATTAAAGTAACAACGACGCCTGGGAACGCACTTAAGAAGCTAAATTAGAAACAGCATTATAGTTAATAATATAAATTTCACAGATATCTGATTCCGTGGGAATTTAGGAGCAGGCAGAGACTCGTGACGCAGTCATTGACTGTTTGTTCTCTTCTGTTCTTTGCTGGAGCTGAGAAAGGAGTAAGAACTCAACACATTGGATCTTCTCTCGCTCCATCAACTTCTCGCAGAAGAGAATGGGGTTTTAATGGAGAGCGCTTCTATCATTTGATCTGATAAAGTTGGGATTTTTTTGGGTACTGCAGCCTTTCCTTCTTCATGTCTAGTGCATGTTTTTTTTTTTTTTTTTTTTTTTTTTTTTTTTTGAAATTTTGTTGGTTTTCTGAATTCTCTCCTTCCTTCTGAGTTGTGAGAATGGGCTCCATTGAATCATTAAGGATCAAATTATGAGCAGTACGATTCTAGATGCATTATTCTGCAACTTTCTGAACTGGTTCTAAAGTGGGAAAGTTCTCGCTCTGAAAAGTTATCTTTCTGATTCCCTTCGCTAGCATTGTTTTTATGAGCTTTAATGGCTGGCAAACGCGGTTTTCTTCAATCTACCTTTTTCTGTTGTCTTAAGCCCTTTTCTCCGTTCCTTCTATTGAGCAATTTGTGAAGGAAATGAGTCGGGTTCCATAACTCTTGCATTTTTTTTTGTCCTTCAGGCTTCTTGAATTAGGTCTGCAGGTTTCACATTGGGGATTTTCTTGCCATCAATGTCGAGGCCACTTTACCGGGGATTCTCCGGCGGCTATGGAAGGCTATCCGGCTGTGATGACTCATGTGATAAGATCTCCCAACAGAAGAATTTCTGTAAGAATGGATTAGGTCATGAGCTTCCAAGTCCTTATGGAGCAAGTAGAAATCGGCAAAACTTGACGCTTAGCTTGCTGAAGTTTGGTCTTGCCCTAATTGTTTTCGTTGCGATTTGGGGTTCACTCTACTGGATTGCATATATCTCCAATGCCTCACAAGTTAACATCTATAGAGGTTACAGGCGGGTACAAGAGCAGCTCGTCGCGGATCTCTCGCTTGTGGAAGAGCTTGCTAATGGAGTTGGCAAGCTCAGAGAGATTGACTTCTGCCCACCGGAGTTTGAGAATTATGTTCCATGTTATTATAATGTTTCAGAGAGTTTAGATTCAGCAGAAACCGATCGGCAGATTGAATATGAGAGGAAATGTGTTCGTGAATTTGGAAAGGGGTTAACTTGTTTGATTTTGCCACCGAGGAGTTACAGGATTCCATTGAGATGGCCGACAGGAAGAGACTTCATATGGAAGGAGAATGTGAAGATTACAGGGAAGGAGTTCTCATCTGGGAGTTTGACGAAGAGGTTTGATAGTTTTTTTCTAATATCATGAAGATTTATGCATCAAAATTTAGGTTTTTGATTTTATTTAAATTTTCATTGTAGGATGATGGTGGAGGAAGAGCATCTCTTTTTCACTCTGACTCTTTAATGGTTGATGGAGTAGAAGACTATTCACATCAGATAGCTGAGATGATTGGTCTTAGAAATGAGTCAAATTTCAATGAAGCTAGGGTAGGTCTTTTCCTTTTGACAAATTATTATTTATTTTTTAGCTTTGATGTGATTCCAACCAGGAGGGTGAAAGGGAAATTTGATATTGAAAAGTTAAAAAGGTTGCGGGGAAATGTTATTACGTATCAGAGGTTCAGGAGAATATTTCACTTTCGAAAAACTATAATTAATGATTCCATCATGCTTTTCTGTAAAGAGGTTTAGAATAGAAAATGATGGGGGAGAGGACTGTTTAATTTAGAGCCTATTATTGAGCTATCTATCAAATTATTATTATTATTTTTTATTTATAACTTTATGTGTGGATTTTTTTCTTGTGGTTTTTCAAATATGTATGTTTTTTTGTCCTTTTTTTATTAATGTTTTGAGCATGGGTAACTTTTTTTTTCTGAGAATTGTAACTTAAAGAAGGCAATGTCTGAAAACTGGCATTAAAGACAGGCAATGTGGATAAAGTTAAAGTTTAAAGCTAGAATGTATCGAAGATATAATGTGCTAATTTTATCTTCTATCAGGAACATATGGTATAACTGATAATCTTTGTTTATTTTGAGTGATAGCGACATAAATAAATTTAAGCTGCATTAATAGTTATGTTTTTATTGTTTGGTTTGATTGGTTTTTTCTCATTGATTCTATTGAACACTTGATGAAAACAAGATTAGTGTAGTTCGAAACATTTGCCAGATCTTTTTTATCTGGTAAAGTAAGCTTTGCATTCCCACCTACAAATCACCTTTTCTAAAGAATCTCCTTTCATACTTTTTATTTCTGTGGCAACTAATCTTAGTGATATCCACCCATCCCTTTTCTCTGGCCAACATGATCCAACATGATCTTTGTAAAAAATAAATGATTTTTTTTGTCAAATTCGGCTGGCCGAGACTGCTAGTCAAATGATGTTATGAAATCCTTTCCACAAAAATTTCTTACAGGTAAGAAAATTGTACTGTTGTTTGTTGTTATTTTTAAATTTAAATTTATTTATATATTTAGATAATTATTTGTGTTATGATGTGGTGCTCAATTTACTTGACAAATATGATTTGAAATTAAGAGACTTAGTTATTTATTTGTTGATAATTCATGGTTAACACTGAATTAAAGTTTTTTAACATATTGAAACCTCTTATGCTAAATTTAAGCCTTTATGAGCTCAATATTTTGTTATAATCCACTACCTTATTATAATTATAAAAGGAAATGGATTTGAAGGCTCTAGCATGCACTTTGGGACCCTTGAAGGTGGCATTGGAAGGGCTTTTTAGTGCTGTTTCTACTTGAGAGTTGACTTTTGGTGTTGATTGGTAATTAGTATGGAAACTGACAACAAGGCGGCTAACTATAGAATATTTTGTGTAGGGACACATAAGAGGAGTGATTAGGAGCAAGCTAGCAAGGCAATTGACAAATTTTATGCTAAGGACATGCGGTTTCTCTTGATATTCAAGACTGGAAAGCGATAAGGATTTAATGAATTTTATATATATTATGGTATAAATATAATATTTAAATCATTTTTTGAGTTTTTCAGGGAAATGAAATAAGAGAAGAGTGGGATTCTTGGGATAGAAAGGAAGAAATAAAAAGAAAATACTTCTGAGTAGGTATATTTATATTGTACTCATCTTTAAAGTTGTTGAAATATATTTCTCTGTGCGGCTCTGAGCATATGAGAAATTTGGTCTAATCATTTAAATCTTGTGTCCTTTGTTTTATAGTGTTTATGCATTTAATTTATTTATGTTCTCATTTATGCCAATGCTCTTGTACACACATGTTCCCCAATGATTGGTATAAAAGCATGGCTTTGATGTTTTAAGTAGCAAAGTGGGAGCAATGGCTGTTGATAGTTAAAATTGATAAGTTCTATGTTACAAAACATTTTGAAATAGGAAGAGACAGATCAAGGATCATCTGTATAGAACAAACTCTGGCTGTCTTTCTTAGAGATGAATTTGATAACCCTGAGCCAATAGGGTTTAGATTTATAGAACAGATTGACATTGGGAGAATGTTGCTTTTCATTCGTTAAGAATTTTGTATTCAACAAATTACACAAGCTTTTCATTACTGAAGTTATGGATGTCTATATCAAATCAACAACAACAAAGCCTTAATCCCACTAAGTGGGGCCAGCTAGATGAATCCTTTTTCTCCATTGCATCCTATTTAGTGCCATATTTTCGTTTAATTCTAATAAATTAAGATCATTTTCTATACAATAAGCCCAAGTCTTCCTAGGTCCACCTCTTCCTTTTTTTAACATAAGTCGAATCTAAAATATCTACTCTCCTAATCGGATCATCAGATGGTCAACGTTTTATGTGACCAAACCATCAAAGGCGACGGTCTCTAATTTTGTCCGTCACTGGAGCTACACCAACCCTATCACCGATATATTCATTTCGCATTTTGTCTCTAAGTGTAAAGCCATTCATCCACCTAATCATTCTCATCTCGACAACACTTAACTTAGTATTATGCTGCTCTTTTAAAGGCCAACATTTAACACCATAGAGCATTGCAGGTCTCACCACCATCTTATCAAATTTTCCTTTCATTCTAAGCGAGACTTTTTTATCACACAATAGGCCCGTAGCATTCCTCCACTTTAACCAACCAACTTGAATTTTATTATTAACATCCCCATCTATATCACCATCGCTTTGAACAATAGACTCGAGATATCTAAATTGTTCACACCTTTTAATAATTTGATCACCCAAAGTTACACTTTTGTCACTAGAGCTACTAAAGTTACATTCCATGTATCCAGTTTTAGTTATACTAAAACGTAGGCCATTAGTCTCTAATGTAGACCTCTATAGTTCAAGTTTTTCTTGGGCTTTTTCTCTTATCTTATCCACAAGAAGGATATCATCAACAAAAAACATACACCAAGGTACATCCTCCTGTAAATGTCCAGTAAGGCCGTCCATAACTAAAGCAAAAGATACGGGCTTAAAGCCGATCCCTGATGTAATTTAATAGAAATAGGCAAGTTGTATCACATATGTACAGGAAATCATTTATAAAGAATAATTTATATTTAATGAGTTCCGGATAGTAAAAGGTGCTCTTCCGTAGTAGAATATATTAATAAATTCAATATGTTGAAATGCCATTTGAGTTTAATTGATATCAATTCCGAGGCAATTCCAGATTTTTGCTTCTTGCCATTGCTTTTGCAAAGCTGTGGTGCAACTATCTTGATGATTGTTAATCTTTGAGGATCTATGAGGTTGAAGCCCAGTAATATCAATGACTATTACATAAGGATATCCAGAGATGAAAGTTAGGTGGTTCTTCTTTTTCTGATTTGAGTCTTGAAAGTAGATGAAAAATTATAAAGAGTGTCAACAATTGATTAGATTTATATCTTGAAGTTCGAAGCACTGCGTGATGTAAATACTGTAACTAGAGGCATCTATGGTGAGTATTATTCTGAAGTGTTGATAGTCATGTGGATTCTTGGATCATTGCTTCAATAGTTTTTTCTTTATTCTACGCCACAATAGTGGGCTTATTGTATAAAAAATGATCTTAATTTATTAGAACTAAATGAAAATATTACACTAAATAGGATGCAATGGAGAAAAAGGATTCATGTAGCCGACCACACGTAGTGGGACAAAGGCTTTGTTGTTGTTGTTGTACGCCACAATAGTTGTGTATTTCTAGCTATTTTGCATGATATTACGAGAAAGTCTATATTGATAGTGATGAAACTTCAAATATAGTGAGAGTTAGTGATGCGTAAAAAAAAAAAAGAAAAAAAAAGGGGAAAAACAAAGGGAGAAACTTTGAATAGACCATGTAAAAGCTTTACAAGGTGTGTCATATTCCAAGATCAAAGAACAATTTGATCTCAATTGGGCAGTGGGGTCAAGACGGATATTATCTCCAATTTTTGCTTTAATACTTTGAAGGTTATCAAAGGTGTAAAAAAGATGAAAAATGATGTTTTTGTTGTAGTCCAATGACACTTTATTTAAGTGTATGAATGAATCTATGAATAAAAGTTACATGCAGAATTGCTTGAGTTTATTTGGGTGAATGTTGTTAGTAAGTCTATTTTATCAATAAAGAACCCTCAATTGCTTTGGGTTATAATTTACTTAAAAAGGGTGAATTGGAAAGGAGTTAAAATTTTCTCCTTCAAAGGTTTTCAATCCTTCTTATGTGCATATGGAATTTATCGAGTTTTATTTCATTAATGAGTTGGGATAATTTTGGTTATTAATTTTGGGATGATCATGATTAGGATTAGAAATGTCACTTTTAATAAAATTGTCATATGCAAGGGTAAGTTCACCAATGCAGCCTCCACAAGTGAGCAAGTTGAAAATTCGAGGAGATATATGAAGAAGGATATGCAAGTAGGTGGTCAAGTGACTAAGAACATAAAGATAAAAGGATTGGTTATTATATGCCTATGGTTGAGTTGAGAAGATCTAAATGGATGTTAAGGCCTATGTATGCTCCCCTTTCTTTCATTACCTATCATTGATAGATGCTAGATTGAATGAGAAATACAAGATATACAATTTCTTGTGCGATTTAAAAAGAACCAAAAAAAAAAAAAAGAAAATTGTGTAGAAAAATTTGAGAGGGAATTCTCATGATTCCTATTATTCAATCATCAACCCCAACGTTACATATATAAGTAATCTGGTCCTCCTAATTTACAATCTTACCAAATATATATAACTTAAATATGGAAATGAAATAATTCTGAAATAAACATAAATAGGAAGAGAATAATACTAATCAAGGAGTTTTCCAAATTGTCTCTAACTAATAGGAAAGCCGATTCTCCTATATTTCCACAACTCCTCAAGCCTAGGTCGTTGATTTTGTAGAGGCCAATATTGGTATTAAACTCTTAGAAGTTGCTTAATGGAAGAGCTTTGGTGAAGACATCAACAATTTGGTGTGTCGGGAGGCAGCTTAGCTGTATAATTTTACAGCTAACTTTTTGAGAGATAAATTGCTTGTCAATTTCAATTTGTTTGGTCTTGTCATGATGCACAAGGTTTTTGGCAATACTGATAGCTTCATGAATGTTATGACTTACAAAACATTTGTATAGGCTTATCAGAGGCACACCTCAATTCTCTCAATAATTTTCTAACTTAGTTCTCTTCACAAATTCCTAAGGCAATTACCCTATACTCTAAATTTGCACAAATTTCTTCTTACTTCGGCATTTGATCAGATTTCCCCATACATATGAGCAATAACCCGTGGTTGGCTTTCCAGTGAGTTCTCTAGCTCAACTTACATCAGTGTAGACTTCGACCCCTACATTTCTGGTTCTCTCAAACAATAATCCATAATTAGGAGCCTTCTTGAGAAATTTCAGAATCTTGTACACATTTTCCAAAAGCTTTTTGTTTGGTTTATTCATACGCTGACTCCCAATATTGACAGGGTATGTAATATTTGGTCTAGTATGTGATAAGCTGATTAGTTTTCCTACTAATTTTTGATATCTTCTCTTATCCATAGATACATTTTCTTCTTCTTTGTTAGATTTGTGTTGGATCCAATGGAGTATCGATTGATAGATTTGCATCCCATCATCCTTGTCTCCTTTAGTAAGTCTAAGATGTATTTATTAAGTGAAATAATAAGGCCCTTCTTGTATCTTGTTACCTTCATAACTAGAAAATAACTCATGGTTCTTAGGTTATTGATTTCAAACTCAGTGGTAAGCACTTTTTTGATTTGAAATTCTTTTTTTCCATAATCATTAGTTAGAATCATAATCATCCACATACCCCATCAGTGCAAAAATCTTACATCCCTGAGTGTATTTGATGAGCAGTGCATGATTGGCTTGACCTTAAAAGTATCCATTATATCTCACAGTTTTAGCAAATCTTTCTAATAATGCTCTTTATTGATTGCTTAAGACCATATGGCGACTTTCTAAGTTTGCAGAGTTGGTATTTGTCTGAATTATTCTCAAGTATTGCTGATATTTTCATGTACACATCTTCAAGATCCACATTCAGGAAGATATTTTTTATATCAAGTTGATGCAGTCCTCACTTCTTGTTAAGTGCTATTGAGAAAACTCTAATAGTGTTCAGTTTGATAACTGGTGCAAAGGCCTCTTCATAGTTAATCTTATAGGCTTGAGTGAAACATTTTGCAACTAATCTTGGTTAAATTTCTTAATATCACCGTCTGCTCTGTACATGATGCTGAATAACCATTTAAATTCATCTGGCTTCTTATCCAGAGAAGGCCTAGTAGGAGTCCATGTGACATCATTTTTCAGTGCTTGAATCTCCTCTTCAACTACTTTCCTCCATTTTGAAATTTTAAGAGCTTCATGAATGGATTTAGGAATCTGCACAATGTGAATAGAAATTTTATAATGTAAGGATAGCTTCCCATAAGCTACATACACTTGAATTGGATATTTAGCATAACTTTCCTTATCATCAGCACCAAAAGAGCAAGGAGAACTCGTGAGTTATAGATTCCTCTTTACCGAAAATTTTAGATGAGTGCGGACTCAGTTTTTGGCTTGAGCAGTTCTTTTTTTGCAATCTGTCTTCCACCCACTCAATGTTTTTCTTCTTCATTGTGTACACACGAAGGCCTTTATTATGAAAATTATGTTAGGTTGGTTGGATATCCTCAAATGGGATATTTTCATGCAGTAGTATTTGGGAGATAGAAGGGCCAAGTGAAAGATGGGTAAGTTGTGAGGCAATTTAGGTGTCATTAATTTTATCCAAAATTAATGTTCATTTGCACTCTCCTCCAAAACATCAAATTTGGTTTAATAGGGTTGATTTTCAAAAATGTGGCACAATGGAGTTGTAGTATTTTATTGTAGTTACAACCCTTTTTATTAGAGGCATACCTAATAAAAATATACTTGATGGATTTAGAGTCAAGTTTTGTGCGATTCGGGTAATGAATGTGAACAAGGAATACATACCAAAAAAATTAAGTGGTACAATAAAAGTGAAAGCTCTGATGCGGGAGACGTAACCATCAAGACATAAAGTGGTGTTTTGAAATGACATACCTGATTAGGCTTTCTATTGATGAGATACATTGTAATAAGGGCTGCTTCCTCTCAAAACTATTTTGAAACTTGATGAAAATCATAATTGAACGAGATCTATCAATAATATGATGGTTATTTCTCTCTGCTATCTTTTTTTTTTTTGTGGGTTATCAATACATGAACTCATATGGATGATTTTTTTTTTTGAAATGTAAGATTCACAAATTGAGTTAAAATATTTCTTTGAATTGGAATTGAGCTTGAATATTGTCATAGAATATTTGGAAGATTTGGGCTTATTCAGATTTCTCCTTTATTAGGAATACCGAAGTGATTCAATTGTTATCGTCAATAAATGAGACAAACCATCAAACCTCACTTAGAGTTCTTATTTTTTAAGATTCTCAAATATCATCGTGGATAATAGAAAAATGATGTGAGAGTTTGAACTGAGTTATGGGATAAATTTTTTAATGTGTTTGACAAATTGACTAGTCTCACATTGACAAGTGTTAGGTTTTTATTGATAAACAAATGGGGATACAACCTTGTAACATAATTGAAATTAGGCAAAAATGTTATAACATGACTTGTTTTTCAACAGATATCGACTCAACGGACTCAGACTTGAGAAAAAGACGGGAGGTGAGATCATTTGTGTGTTTGGAAAGAGACTTTTATTGAGCATGTATAAGTCTTGTTGTATTTCAATGCTGCAAATCACCTTCTCTAAAGCCACCACCTAAAATTCACTTTGCTAGAAATTTAGTTATACATGAGTAAGCTTACTAATTGAAATTAAGCTAGGTCAACTTGTGAAACATATAAAACAAAGGAATGATTGATATCTTTAGAGAGTATTACATCTCATTTTCCAATAATTTTGAGTGGAATCCATTTGCAAGTCTGATACATCTAGATGTTGAAGCCTTTTAATATTTGACCAGAGCATTGATGTCTCTAGTAATATGATTAGAAGCCCTTGAATTTATGATCCAAGGTCTAAATTTGCCATTGCTGGTAGGATGTGAGAAGGTATATTATATTTGTGTGTTGCGATACTCGTGTGCTGTTCTGAATTATCCCCAACTAATTTTTTTTGTACTTCAAGCTATTACTTGATGAACTAGTCAACCGACGTTTCAGATGTAGTAGCAACATTAACCTTGCTCTCTTGATCTTGTTCATGTTTTCAATCTATCATTTTCTCATTGAGTTTCCAACATTTGTCTTATAGTTTCTTATTTTCTTGCAATAGTCACGTGTGGGATAATTCTTCTTGAACTTCAAGTCATGGAAAGAATTATGAGAGTACATAGCTAAGCTTTTAACACTTGTTGAACTTCCATTTTCAAGCATCATAAGCTTCTTACTACTATCTTCTCTTCTAACTTCAGCCAATACTTCGTGGGTAGATGGAAGAGGTTTTATTCCCATGATCCTCCCTCTCACTTAATCCAATTCTTTAGTTAGTCCCATTAGGAATTTTATAGTTCTCTTCTCAATGATAGATTTATACATCACAACATCTTATGGATATTTTCACACATATGTCTCAAACATATCCAATTGAAGTCAATACTTAATCAGGTTATTGAAATATTGGGTGATTCTTAGCTATCCTTTACGAAGGTCATGCAGTTTGATTTCGATCTCAGACAACTCTGCAGCATTCTCGGTGCTGGAATAAGATTCTCTTACAGCATCTCAGTTTTCTTTGGCTATTTTGTAAATCAAGAAATTTTCTCATACTTCATTAGTCATTGAGTTGACTAGCCAAGACATAATCATATGATCTTGAATCTTCCATTTGGGATGGTTAGGATCAATGAGCTCAGGAAAAATGCCATCTTCTGTGAGATGTTTCTCTTTTCCTTTTCCACAAATGCACATATTCACAGATTGAGATCATTGAAAGAAGTTATGGTCATTGAGCGATGATTCTAGCTACAGTGAAGGTTCTGGTTGAAGGGAGGATTTTGGCTGCAGTGAGATTTTGGTTGAAGTGAGCACTTGAAGGCAACTAAAGGGATTCCAATGCTGTTGGAAGGAGCGAGGGTTTATTTCTAAGCTTTGATACCATGAAATAAAAAACGAAACTTGAGAGGGAATTCTCATAATTTATTTTATTAGTCTTCAACCCAAAGGTTACACATATAAGTAAACCAATCCCTCCTAATTTACACTCTTACCAAATAAATCTAGCCTAAACATGGAAAGGAAATAATTCTAAAAAAATATAAATAGGAAGAGAATATAGCTAATCAAGGGGTTTCCTAAATTGTCTCTACTTTTTGGGGAGGCGGATCTTCCTATTTTTCCACACATTGGAAGTCAAATTGCTAAGAAGGATCAATGCGGAGCACAATGAAAAAGTATATATAAAGCAAGGTTTGTGACTGATCAATTTGAGAACAAGAGCGATATGTTTACAATTGATACAGCAGAACTTATTTTACTTACACTGATCATTAAAAAGGTGCACATGTTGATGATTATTCCAAAAGCACATTGAATATTCACTAAGTATGAGAATTTTATGAGGTGTATGCTGGAGCTTGATTTCCTTGACAACCATGATTTAAATTCAAGAGATTTTTGGATATTTTTATTCCAGGATAATCTCTGGATAATTTGGAATTAACCAAAGTTCAATTTTTTTATCTTATTCAAACCTCTGTAGCTCAATTCAATATTTCATGGCAATCCACAGCCTCGTTATACATAAAATATGAGAAAATATTTGGATGATTTATATTCTATTGTGGCTGGTGGCTATGTCGAGGTTGCCACTGGAAAATATTTGGGTTTTTAGTAGCAATGAGGCTCCGTGAGAGAAGAGCTAGGGAATCTGCTAACTAAATAGTTGGTGAATCTTGTGTCAAGGTCTGAATGGTTCTGGCTTGATGTATGCGGTAATGGAAGGTGTTACGTGATTAATTTATTTTATTTTTTCTAGTTTTATTCTCAAACCAAACCAGAAGTTAAAACATTTTTTCTACTATTTTCTCCTCAAACATATAGATAGGGCATAATACATTCTAATTAGTTTCATTTTTCATTATAATTTCATTATTCATACCCTTTTCCCCATTTCACCCTTATCATAAAGATCCCTAATGTGACTCATTTTCTTTCTAGAAGTTTTAAGATGCTAGGCTAATTGTAGAAAATAATCAAAGATGGAAACTCAAAGAAATTCTTATTTTTCTACTTTCTCTGTGGAAGAGAAGAGGAACATATACATTTCCAAAAGGTATTACAAAATTTGAATTTATTAAAAAAAAGGTGTGAACAATTTAGATATCTCGGGTCTGTTGTTCAAAGAGATGGTGATATAGATGGAGATGTTAATAGTAGAATTCAAGTTTGTTGGTTGAAGTGGAGGAATGCTTCGGGCCTTTTGTGTGATAGAAAAATAACGCTTAGACTGAAAGGAAAATTTTATATGATGGTGGTGAGACCTGCAATGCTCTATGGCGTTGCATGTTGGTCTTTAAAAGAAAAGCATAATACTAAGTTAAGTGTTGCCGAGATGAGAATGATTGGGTGGATGAGTGGCTTTCCACTTAGAGACAAAATGCAAAATGAATATATCCGTGATAGGGTTGGTGTAGCTCCAGTGACGGAAAAAATTAGAGAGTCGTCTTAGATGGTTTGGTCACATTAAACGTCGACCATCTGATAATCCGATTAGGAGAGTAGATATTTTAGATTCGACTTATGTTAAGAAAGACAGACGTAGACCTAGGAAGACTTGGGCGTATTGTATAAAAAATGATCTTTATTATTAGAATCAAAAGAAAATTTGATACTAAATAGGATCCAATGGAGAAAAAGGATTCATGTAGCCGACCCCGCGTAGTTGGACTAAGGCTTTGTTGTTGTTGTTGTTGTTGTAATGAAAAAAGAAGGAAAAAAAGAAGAAGAAGATAGTTATCCTAATAGTGAAGCAAAAAGATTGTAATCCAAGGGCCATAGAGAGTTTGATTCAATGGTTCAAAGTCTTTGTCCTTGTGCCTTAAATTTTTTGTATAATTCGAGAGTGAGTGAGTACCATTGTAGCGCTAGTGGAGAGTCAATTCTAATTCCACAATTATCACTATTTTGATGCCCTTGCTATTTAAATATTTATTTGTATCTTTTTTGGTTAATGTAATTACTGGAGGGAAAAGAAGCATGAATAATGTTGAATTTGTTGCATTTGTGGTATAAATCCCAACTTTATATTCTAGTGTCTTTCGATTTCTTGCTTGGAACAAAAGGCTCGAGCAACCTAGAAGAAGTAGGTGAAACTCAATTATATTTTATTTAGTTTTATTTCCTTATGCTAAGATGTGAATGAATTATGTACTAACAAATAAATTTATGTATTTATCAGGATTTCTCATGGAATAAGTTATAAAAATGGCCTATATCGGTGAGAAACATGTCAAATTAATTGTGTATTTGAATTTGTATTCATTAGCAAACTCTAACCACTGCGCCCTCTTAATTCATAAATGTAAGAAATGGTGTCATTTCCAAAATTTTTGTAAGTTCAAATGAATGAAGTATGAAAACCTATATCTTCTCTTGTTGATTTTCACATTATGGTGTTTTTGAAAATTCAAATCTTTTCACCTAGAAAAGAAAAAAAGCCTATTTGATCCTTTGCAAAAATATAGTTTATGCTTCATATAGTTTAGGTCATCAGATAATGCCACTAGAAAAGCATTTGTGTAGAGTGTACAACACATCTTCAGGCAATAAAAAATTGAGTTGTCTTCCCATCTGACAAGCTTACTTTTGGATTGATTCAAATAATGAAAAATTGGCTTTCTTTATAATCAGGTAGAGGTGTAATTTCTCTCTTCCTGATGGGCTTTTAAAAATTTATAAGTCCATAGTTTAATTCCTTAGCTATTTTGTTCTTGTTGTTCTTTAGTTTATTTTCTTTTCATAAATTGGTAGTATTATAGTTAGTTTTTTTTTCTTTTAAAAAATTTGTAGTACTGTAATTGTTGAAAGCCATGCTCCCCTTCCTTGATATGACTATGTCTTTGGTGTGAGCCTTAGCCAATCAAAGGCTGAGCTCCTACTGCACACATTAAGATCCCTGGCCTTCGGGTTTAAAGGATTTTGAGCTAACCTTGAGCTAGGATTAGTACCTCAAGATTGAATCATTATCACCTTTATGGCTAGTCCCTATTTTGGTGGCAATAAATATTCTACTGTTTGTTGATTCCTACTTTCCAAGCTTGGGCTCACATTTCAGATTTTGTTTATTAACTCTCTTACCATTATTTTGTTTTGGCCGCAGTCTTTAAGTACGAAAGTTTGTTTTCTTATTTCTTTATTCCACTTTATTTTCCCTTAAAAAGCAATCTTCAACTGTGCTTTAGTTTTCTTATTTGAAGGAATGGCATTCCAGCTTTCTTATGATGGTATCATCTACTCTATTGAAAATATTGACTTACTTTCTTAAACTTGCAGATTAGGACTGTCTTAGATATAGGCTGTGGCTTCGGTAGCTTTGGGGCGCATCTTTTTTCGAAACACCTCCTCACTATGTGCATCGCAAGCTATGAAACCTCTGGAAGTCAAGTTCAACTTACACTTGAAAGGGGCCTGCCTGCCATGATTGGTTCATTTATAACAAAACAATTGCCATATCCATGTCTTTCCTTCGACATGGTACATTGCGCAAAATGTGGGATTGACTGGGAAAAGAACGGTGTGTACCATTTTATCTTACCATTTTTCTTGCTATACTTTTTAGGGATATTTGACATACATACCACTTAATTCTTACTTATTTACAAATCAAACGCCTAAACTTCATTTTTACTTATAAGCCACCTTACCTATGCATGAAAAGCTGTATTTCACTTTTTAAAAGTTAAAAAATGGTATTTTTGATGTGATGTGAAAGATTTGGGTGCTATAATAGTAAAAAGTTTAGTTTAGGTGTTAGATATGTAAATACACAAGAATTGGGTGCTATATATGTAAACTCCCCAGTTGTTTTTATCCATTAATTTGAACCTATTTTGTACTACACGTTGAAAATCTGTCTCCTCTAAATTAGTTGCCCATTATTGGGTTTCATCGTTTATGTTGGACGCGAAATGGGACATGAAAAATCTTTTTCCTCACTTCCATTTTCTTCTTTTGTTATCATAGTGGTTTTCCTTTATGCTCAATTGATTAGAGTTTGAATCACTAAAAAATCTTCATGCAGATGGTATCTTCCTCGTGGAAGTTGACAGACTTTTGAGGCCAGGAGGATACTTCGTCTGGACATCACTAACGAACTCGCACAGATCTCTTCGCGACAAGGAAAACATGAAAAAATGGACTCGTATCCGTAACTTCGCTGAGAATCTCTGTTGGGAAATGCTTTCACAACAAGATGAAACAATCATTTGGAAAAAGACCGCCAAAAAGAAGTGTTACAGTTCTCGGTATGCATCCCAATACTGTAATTTTTGGTATTATGGTATGCTTTTCTGACTAATTTTCAAATAATGATAATATCTTATAGGAAAGCTGGTCCTCCATTCTGTGGAAGGAGCCATGACATTGAATCTCCCTATTATCAACCACTAAATCTTTGCATTGGAGGATTAAGAAGCCAGAGGTGGATCCCGATTGAAAACCAAACACCTTGGCCTGCTCAATCTAAACTGAACTCAGCAGTACTTGACATACATGGTATACTTTATGATCCGCTAGAAGAATTAATATTCCCACAATTTTCATAGCAATTTATTTATTTATTTAGTTTTATTATCAGGTGTACATTTAGAGGATTTTACGGAGGATTCCTTAAACTGGCATGCAGCAGTTCGTAATTATTGGTCTCTTCTTTCACCACTTATATTTTCAGATCATCCGAAGAGGCCTGGGGATGAGGATCCCTCGCCTCCTTTTAATATGGTTAGGAATGTGTTGGATATGAATGCTGGATTTGGAGGTTTCAATGCTGCTCTACTTGAAACTGGAAAATCTGTGTGGGTGATGAATGTGGTACCAGCTACGAGCTCTAACTACCTCCCTCTTATCTTTGATCGAGGATTTATCGGTGTCCAACATGATTGGTATGGACTGTTGTCAACAAGGAGATCTGTTTGAGCCTTCTTTTTTTTTTTCATTTTATTGTTGGTATACCTAATTACCCTTGATTTTTGGAAGTTATTTAATGCAAATTTGTTTTTGGTCTTGAATGCATGAAAATTTTCAAATAGAAAAAATTGTTAACCTTTCTATGCTGCCTATAGTTTTATCAATATATTTATTACATCCACAGTATTTGATCAGATATTTAGTAATAAGGGTTTAATCTTTGTATAAAAATGTTCGAGTGCAATAGCTCCTAACAAACCCTATCTACTTCCCCTTCATTCTTCTCTGCAATTATTCTTGAAGTATTTCTACCTAAATATCACAGATTTTGTTCTCATGTTGTTGAACCTGATTAATCTACAATTGTTTAGGTCTAAGTATATCCTCACAGAGTGACATGTCAGTCTGGATTGGTTTAAATTAGTTGTCAGTGTGTGAGTGTGTGTCTAAATAGAAATTTTGAGCCATTTTATCTTCTATGTTTTTTTCTTCTTTCACAAGTTTTTTTTTGAATGGCTTGGATTTAAAATAACTACAAATCATGTTATTGTACAAAGTTATATTTTAACTACATTGAATCTCTATCATTCAAATTTTGTGGTGAATAATAAAAGTTTGCCAAGGATAAATGGTTTTTTATTCTAAATTGATAATATTCTGGTAAATTATATCAAATAACCTCAAAATTATAATTATACATCCTAAGCCTATTTAAACTCAAGTATTTGAATCAAGATTATATGAAGGATTCGATATTTGTCGATTTCAATATAAAGCGGTTAAGATATTTTATCTATTGATTAGAGAGCAATACGAAAGATCAAGAAAGAAATCCGTTAGCTTTTCTTGATTTTTATAGTGCGAGAATTTTCCAAGGAAGAATATTTTTTGTTTTGATGGAGATTTGGTAAGAGAGGAGTTATACCTTTCTCTTGAAAATTATTATTTCAAGTTTGTTGAGTTCTCTGCATCTCTTTAGATAATAGCATTTTCTTTTTCATCTTGCCCCATGAATTTATGTCTTGTTACCAAGACATAAATCCTGGTGTTCTTCTCTCTAAATTTGTGTGAGTGTATTATGTGATAGTTTTTTTTTTTTTGGCACTTCTTAAGAGATATCCATGTATTTGCTCTGCAACAGACTAATATCGGCCTTTTATAATTTTTTAGATGGAGTCATCAAAATCTTCTACAGGTACTATCGAATGAGTTTGAGAAATTTAGTGGGAACTATGAATTCAACTATTGGAAGATGAAGGGAAGAGTATTTTTTATCCAAAAAGCATTCAATTAGATGGATTCCAAAATTTACATAAACTAGAAAAGCCTTAGTTTGTTCATCTTTATTTTGAGAGAGAAAATACTTTGGAATGTTGCATTTCGAAGTGCCATGCAGGAGATGTGGGAAATGTTAAATTTCTTCGCATGGAGAAGTCAATTACAAATTATCTCTATTTGAAACAACAATTGCTCCATTTCATATGAATGATATCATTGTATGAGCATTTGGATTACACCTATAACATGTTATAGTTGGTTCTTGAAATTTGGATGTCAAAATGGAAGAGGAAGGATAAATATAATCTTTTAATACTCATCCACCTTTTTGCACACTGTTCCCATTTTGCTATAAGGGTTGCTTGTGAAGATAAGTAGAAGTTTAAAGCAAAATCGAACATAGGAGCAAAAAGATGAGTTTGATCTAGTTTAGATAGCTATAGACTATTTTATCACTTCTACTTAAGATTTTATCCTTAAGTCGGATGTCTATATCATATGACCATTTACTGGGAATGGTTTATATCATATAGATTTGTTAACGATCAAAAAACTTTTGTGGGTAATGACATGAATTATAAGAATTTTGGGATATAAATAATTCAAATCAACACTTGGAGCTATGAGGACTTTGAGAAAGTTAAGCCATGATATATTGGATGAGCAATCTTATTTTTTTAGCTTTTGGTCTATAATGTATAGATTCACTATTTTCTATGGTGCTACAGTTTTGATGAGAGCAAAAAGATTGGTGAACTCTTACTTAAGAGAAACTAATATGTGATTGATTTATTTCTTTATCAAATGTTTTGACTAAGCTATGGTGCTCGAGGCTTGAGTATATTACAGTTGGGTCTATTAGAAGTTAGTGAGGCATATAAAGTTTGCTATATTGGCAGGAGTTTTGTAGTCGTCTGTGCATTGTGTTTTGGGTTAAAACCATGAATTGAAGTTTTCAATTTGAGTTTGTAGGACCAAGGATGCCTTGGATTATGCTCATTTTGACTTGTGAGATCTTTCTAATGCTAGATCAAATGTTGGATATTGATACCTGCTTACCTTAAGTGATAGCTTATAATTTTTTTCTTTTGAGTTTGTGATCCTTTGTTAAAAGGAACATTATTACATATAAGACTTTAATGAGTACTCCTCAACAAAAATGGAGCGGCAGAAAGAATAATTTGGGTACTCCTAGAGATAGTTAATTGTATGTTATCTGATGCTAGTTTGAGATTTTTTTTTGATAAAATTGTTAATATTGCATTTTTCTTGAATGATCTCCACCTATTGTTATTGAATTAATAACTTTTGAAGAGATAGGATCAGGACATTTTGCAGATTACTTAATTATGAGGGTTTTTTGTTATCTACTCATCTTTCTCATTTTAGAGGGGCTAAGCTAAACCTTAGAATGCATATTTCTTCAACATGTAGAAAAAATGAGAAGTTGTAAGATTTTACATATTGATGCCATGACACTTGAACTCTTATTAGTAGAGATGTTAAGTTCAATCACCAACACGCTTCAACAAAACCCAGGGCAAATTAATGATTTTAAAGGGGATCAAATAGTTAAAATGACATGTCAAATTTGAGGTGGATCATTAACGATTAACTGATAGATTGCCATAGCTAACTGTTGTGTCAATGCCTTTCGAGAAGGTGACCCTGCCACGACCCTAACAATTTATTAGTTCTCATAGAACTAAAAGCAAATCAGAGTACCTTAGAGATTTGGTTATAAATTCCTCTTATTTTTATATGATACTTTATGTTTGAGTGTTGTGGAATGTATTAGTGATCTAGAGCCCTCCACTTTTATTTGTGGAAGAGAATCAAACTTGTTGACCATTGTTGTGATGAAGGGAGTTTTGAGTTTTTATAGAGGAATGAGATTTCAGATCCATTTCTACCCTTTGGAGGTAAAAAAGATTTTCAAGTACAAGGGAACCTAAAATCAACAGAATTTTCGATATAATGCATGCTTATTTATAAAGGGCTACAAGGAGTCAACATCAATGAGGTTTTGTCAACAATTATTACAAATAGTTCTATTCATACATTATTAATGGTGGCTGCAAAAAGCACTTAAAATTAAATTTGTTGGATGCAAAGATAGATGTTTCTAATGATAAATTTTCTCTATGGTGATTTAGATGTGGAGATTTACATGTAACAACCACTAGTGTCTAGCTATAGTAATGGAAAGTCATTTGTGTCTACAAAAGAAGTGTTTGTTTGGCTTAAAGCAGTCTTCTAGGCAGTTGTACATG
Source organism: Papilionanthe hookeriana x Papilionanthe teres (assembly GCA_022702705.1). Lineage (NCBI taxonomy): Eukaryota > Viridiplantae > Streptophyta > Magnoliopsida > Asparagales > Orchidaceae > Papilionanthe > Papilionanthe hookeriana x Papilionanthe teres. Next base: position 27,241,880 of record CM040436.1, on the reverse strand, counting down.
AATTTAGTTAGATTAATTAATCATGGTCTTAGTACAAGCTGATTTGATAGCTTTGTGTTCTATAGCTTATAGAAGAATTTTATGTGTATATGCTCTTAAATATTGGTAATATATTGATTATAATTCGAGATATTATAGATTCATAATTTGAAAGTTAGTTTGGTTCAAATATTTGGGATAAAAATCTTGATGCTACTAAGAACATTGTGGGTTTGGAGATAATTAGGAGTGAAAAGACAACTTCTTTATTTCTAAGATAACATAAATAGATTTAGGGGCATTTACATACATGCTACACAATTCTGATGTATTTGCATATCTAACACCTAAACATAAATATATACATGGGTACAATTCAGATCTTTTACATCACATCAAACATACCACTTATTTAAAAAAAAAATGAAATTCACATTTTATGTATAGGTTTATGAAACCAGTTTTAAAAATGGATGTTTAGGTGTTTGTAAAAGCAGAAACAAATATAAGAGAATCCTTTTCTTTCTTACTTGATGCCTTATAAGATACATCTTCTTCTAGGAATACCACCTCCTAGATAAGTAAAGAACCTAATTGCTAACAACTATATTCTATTGAATTACATTAACAATTATACTATATTTGTACAAATACACAATAATCCATAAAAGGAGAAAACATTAATGCAATAAATTAAATAGGATTTTCAACACTCCCCTCAAGTTGGCATGAAAATGTCTTTTAGAGCCAACTTGCACACTAAACTGTCGAACTGTCTCTTGTGAAGACCCTTCGTTAGAATATCTGTTGTTTGGTTGTGGGAAGGAACATACACCATGCAGATATCTCCGCTGTCAATTTTTTCTTTGATGAAGTGTTTGTCTATCTCTATGTGCTTTGTCGATCATGAAGGACAGGATTGTGGGCGATGGCAATTGCAGATTTATTATCACAGTACACCTTCATGGGTGGTGGACTATGAATTTTTAACTTCTTCAGAATTCTTCTAATCCATAGAACTTCGCATATCTCGTGAGCCACGAAGCTGAATTCAGCTTCATCACTGCTTCTTGCTATGACACTTTGCTTCTTACTCCAAGTTACTAAGTTTCCTCCCAGAAAAGTACAGTACCCTGAGGTTGACCATCTATTTGTAGCACTCCTAGCCCAATCTACGTCTGTATATGCTTCTATCTGTAGGTCCTCATTTTTCTTGAATAGTAGTCATTTTCCAGGCGTTCTTTTCAGATATCTAAAGTTCCGATATACTGCTTCAAAGTGATGAGCATTTGGAGAGTGCATTAACTGGCTTAATGTATTAACAGCAAAAGCTATATCAGGACGAGTGTGAAAAAGGTAGATTAGCCTTCCTACTAATCTCTGATATTGTAGTTTTTTTAACACTATCTATTTCATTTGTTACTTGTAACCTTTTATGTGGTTTAATCGGGGTTTCAGCTGCTTTGCATCACAACATTCCGGTTTCACTGAATAAGCCGAGTACATACTTTCGTTGGCTAATACAAATCCCTTCCTTTGATCTGGCAAATTCAATGCTGAGAAAGTACTTTACCGACCCTAGATTTTTTATCTCGAATTCTGTAGCCAATCTTTTTTTAAATGTCTCAATTTCCTTAGTGTCATCTCCTGTAAGGATAATATCATCGACATAGACAATAAGTATAGTAAGTTTACCTGTTTTAGAATGTTTGTAAAACATAGTATGATCAGCTTGACTCTGAGCATATCCATACTTTTTAATCACCTTTCCAAACCTCTCAAACCAGGCGCGGGGAGATTGCTTGAGCCCATACAAGGATTTCTTCAATTTGCACACCTTGTCTTCTCCAAACTTCTTCTCAAATCCTGGTGGAAGATCCATGAATACCTTCTCTAACTCACCATTTAAAAATGCGTTTTTAATGTCGAGCTGATGTAAGGACCAATCACGGTTTGCTGCTATGGATAGTAGAACATGAATAGAATTTATCTTGGCTACCGGAGCAAATGTCTCCTGATAGTCAATTCCTTGAGTATGTGTGAATCCTTTCGCTAGTAGTCATGCTTTATATTTTTCGAGACTCCCATCAGCTTTGACTTTAACAGTGAAGACCCATTTACACCCAACAGTGCACTTGTCTCTTGGCAACGTGACAATTTCCCAGGTTCTGTTTTTTAACAGTGTCCATCTCTTCCTTTACTGCCATTCTCCAATTCAGATTACTAAGTGCTTCCTGCATTGTTCTGGGTTCAGACATATTAGAAATTTCGACAAAATAACTTGATGTTTGTGTGAGCTTGTTTTGTAGGATAAATATTTTGTAATGAGATGTTTGGTAGAAAAAGAACGCGTTTCTTTCCTAAAGGCTATAGGAAGATCCAGATTCATAACTTCTGGATTTTGAGCTTCTGTTGATGTAACAATGAGATCGGGATTGGAAATTACTTGTGTTTCTTGAGGACCATCATTCGGTTCTTTTGATTGAGAGGGAGCTAAAGATTCGATTTGGACATTTTTCCTTTTATGAAATCTCTTCCTTGAATATATCAGCTGTTCAGTTGTCTTATCCTGCAGTTTTTCTCCCCTGTGTTAGACAAGATAATTTCTGGTATCTTTTGACTAGAATTCTCCTGGTTTTTATTATTTTCAACAACTATCTCAGATTCATTTTTATCAAGAACTTCAGGTGTTAGAACAATTCTAGGTAATGATCAGAAATGTGCCAAAAATCATCTTCCTCGTCTGTATTATACTCCTGAAGAGGGTTTTTGTGAAAGAAAAGAATTTTTTCCATGAAAATCACATCCATACTGATGTAAGTTTTTTTTTTTTGTGATAGGATTAAAACACTTGTAACCCCTTTTGTTTGAGCTATATCCAAGAAAAATGCATTTTTCAGAGTTTGGATCTAATTTTGATCGAAATTTATTCGGAATATGAACAAAATATGTGCATCCAAAAATTTTTAAAGGAATATTTGAAGACATTCGTAGATTTTAAAAACTGTTTTTTAGTTTGTTTAAAGGAGTAGTATATTGTAAAACACGAGTAGACATTCGATTTATTAAATATGAGGCTGTTAAAATGACATCCTCCCATAAATATTTAGGAATGTTCATTAAAAACATTATTGCCCGAGCAACTTCAAGTAAATGTCTATTTTTTCTTTCAACAATTTCATTTTGTTGTGGAGTATCACGACATGTAAATTGATGAATTATGCCCTTGTTTCTTAAAAATTCCCCCAAACATTCATTAAAGTATTAAGTTCCATTGTCTGATCTAAGGATGCATATTTTTGTTTCAAATTGAGTTTCAATCATATTGTAAAAATCGTGGAATATTTTTTCGACTTCTGATTTTTTGTTTATAAGATAGACCCAACATATTCTGGTGTGATCATCAATAAAGGTCACAAAACCCCTTTTTCCAGACTAAGTTTTGATTTTTGAAGGTCCCCAAACATCACTATGGATCAAACAGAAAGGTTTTGAAGGATAGTATGGTTTTGGAGCAAGATTTATGCGATGATTTTTTGCCAAATAACATGTTTCACATTGAAGTAAGGTACAATTAACACCTTTAAACATATGAGGAAACAAATGTTTTAAATAAGGAAAACTTGGATGACCTAGTCTAAGATGCCATTCCATTATTTTTTCTAATGCAGGGTTTGAACTTATACTGTTGTAAGCTTGAACATTTTTATCACTAGGAATAGTGTCGGCAAAGTAGTAAAGTCCTCCTATCTCTTTAGCTCTCCCAATTGTCATCCTCGACTTCTGGTCCTGAAAAACACAAGAAGATTCACAAAAAATTACACGGCAGTTAGAACCTTTTGAAATTTTGCTGATGGGTAGAAGGTTACATTTGAGTTTTTGAACATGGAGTACAGATTTAAGGTCTATACTTTTGGACAGGTTAATGTTGCCTTTTCCAACAATAGAAGAGAAACTACCGTCCACAGTACGAATTTTTTCATGGCCAGAACATGGGTTGTATGAATAAAATAAATGGTGTAGATTTGTCATATGATCAAAAGCTCCAGAGTCAATAATCCAAGGGTTTAAATTTCTACCTGCATGTACCATAAAACACTTTGGAGTACTAGTAGCTAAATTGGGGTTTAGCAGATTTAGGAGTTGATCGATTTGCTCCTTGCTGAATGGGTTGATCTGTTCTGCAGTAGTGTTTGCGATAGGTGGCTGACGTTTGTTCCGTGGCTTCTAATCGGCAGGCTTCCCGTGGAGATACCAACAAGTTTCTTTAGTGTGTCGTGGCTTGTTGCAATGATCGCACCACACCCGGGTTTTCTCCTCATTCTTTTATGGATGTGGAACATTCTGCTTGCTGATATGAACTTTAGAGTTGAATGCCGAGGTCTCAGGTATGCTGGTAGGAGTGGATTTCTTGTTGAGAATTAATCTTCTTCGAGTTTCTTCACGGCGAACTTCAGAGAAGGCCTCGTGGATTGATGGCAGGGGACTTCTCCCAATGTCCACGAGGCCTTCTCCCAATGATTCTACCCCTTACCTCGTCAAAATCCTCATTAAGACCAGCGAGAAATTTAAAAATTCTATTTGCATCAACAATGGTCTTATACCTACTAGCATCGTCAGGGCACTTCCACTCTTGATCATTAAATAAGTCTAGATCTTGCCATATTCTCTTCAAAGAATTAAAGTATTTTGTGACAGAATCATTACCTTGATGAATATCACCGAGTTTTAAGGAGAGTTCATAAACCTGAGATTGGTTACCCATATCTGAATACATTTGGGTCACATTCTTCCAGAGTTCTTTGGCATTAAAGTAACACATGTAGTTTGCGCCTATCTTTTCTTCCATAGAGTTCACTAGCCAGGTCATTATCATGGAATTTTCGGCATCCCAGATAGCATTGGATGGATTTGCGTGGTTGGCTCACGGACTTCCCCTGTTAGGTAGCCTATCTTTCCTCTTCCTCTAATGTACATCCTTACCGATTGTGACCAGCATAGAAAGTTATCACCATTGAGTCGGATTGTGGTGATTTGAACTGGATGATTTTCGGTGGTTCTAGAGGAGAGTAGTGCGGAAGTCGACGACACGGTGGAGAAATGAGTGGAGGTAGCAGAATTTTCAGACATGATAGAGGCAGTGTTTGCTCTCGATTGGACAAGGAGACGGCTCGGGGTTCGGGTAGATCGAGTGTGGGAGAAGACGAACGCTCGAGTTCGAAGTTTATGTATCCCGCGATCCCATCGTCAGATTCTCTATGTGTCGCGATCTATAGGTTGCGATCCCGTCGTTGCCTTCCCAGGTAGCGTGCCGCAATCCGCAATCCCGTCGTCGTCCGTAATCCGCAATCCCGTCGTCGTCTTCCCAGTTCGCTGGGTTCGGCTTACGAAGATATGTGCGGCGAGCTCTGTAGAGGAAGGGGATCGGGATGGAGAGTTTATTTCGGAGCGATTATTCCCGCTCTGATCCTATAAAAGCAGAAACAAATAGAAGAGAATTCTTTTCTTTCTTACTTGATGCCTTACAAGATACATCTTCTTATAGGAATACCACCTCCTAGATAAGGAAATAAGCTAATTGCTAATAGCTATATTCTATTTAATTACATTAACAATTATATTATATTTGTACAGATACACAATAATCCATCCATAAAAGGAGAAAATATTAATGTAATAAATTAAATAGGATTTTCAATAGTTTGATATGTAAATACATTAAGAATTATGTAATATTTATTACTGGAAATATTTGAGTCGTAAGCTAAAAGCCTATCATGTATTTATACTTTTTAGTCAGATTTTATTTTTCCATCTATGTACATTTGGGCTTTTCACATACAGTGAATGAAAAGAGGCGGTATCAAGATAGACCTGATCGAGCTCATTAGAAATCAGTGATATAAATTTTAACGCATCACAGAGCCACAATAGATTATGGTTTGATATTTGTTTTATGTTAGAATATGTCAGAATGTAGTGTTCTAGGCTTTATTATTATTATTATTTAGATTAAGATGATGATATTTTTAATTGGAGTTTATCTCAGATTGTTGCTGTCTTTTGGTGATTTCAACAGAAAATCGCTGGGTTTTTCCATCTATGATTGAGTAGAAAGCAATATCAGCGTGTCGCTTGATTTTCTTAGTTTAAGGATTTTTTAAAGAAGAAGATTTCTTTTGTTTTTATTCATGGAGATTTCTCTGAAACTTTTTGATAAAGCTCTAAAATTTAACCTCATCTTCTTTAATTAGGTGCGAAGCATTTCCAACATATCCAAGAACTTATGATATGCTTCATGCTGAAGGTTTGCTATCAAATCATCAACAGAGCAGATGTTCAATCCTTGACATATTCTCAGAGATGGATCGCATCTTACGACCAGAGGTAAACTGATTCTATCTTTGAAAATTTCATTCTTGTATTGTTATTTATAGTGCATATTATGGATTAAATTATGGCCTTATGGCCATTTTGCATGGTTGAGAAAATAAGGCCATAGCAGCAACTCTCTGTTGTGCTCATTTAGGGCCATTTACATACATATCACCGAACTTCTATGTATTTACATATCTAACACCTAAATTTTACTTTTTATATCACCGAGATATTTCAAATCACATAAAAAATACCACCATTTAAACTTTTAAAAAGTGAAACACAGCTATCCATGCGTAGGTAAGGTGGCGTGTATGTAAATCTTCATTTAGTGTCGTACTGTTGGAATTATGTACCTAATAATTTGAATGAGAAGAAATTTGTGTTCTTGTTGCTACTTTAGAGAAGGAATATGATCTTTGACCGTGAGAAGAATGGTTATGTGAATTTGGACTGACATTGTGACTATATTCTTTTTTTTTTATTTTAATAAAATTAATGCTTTTCTTAGCTATCAATAACTAACATTTTGACATTGTGAACCACATAAAATTAATGAGCAATTGTATTTACAAATAATTAAGCAGAGTAAGAAATTGTGGCTTTAGTGAAGGTGCTGGAGATGACTTTTCCCAAACATAGGTGGTTACTCTTGTACCATATTCATAGAAATCACAACTTATACACACAAGAATAAAAATTGGATTTTTTTTTTTAAATCGAAGATGATAATTTACGCATTTCTAAATATCTATTTATAGACACTTCTCAGCCACCGGCTGGTAACTATGTTGTATACATGATCAACTTAGTACAAATTCTAGTCTCATCTTACATACATGTACTCTACGAGAAAATCACAGATTTCTGACCGAAAAATCATTTTTACATAAAATTTTAAATTCAAATAATCTAATTAAACTAGTGCATGTAGATTTTTCAAAAGAAACTAGATAGCTTATAAGAATAGGAATGCTATAGCTACACTTTTGAAGTGGCTACAATTCTACATAAATTTGTTTGACTTGGAAAAAAAATGACTGATGAATTAGGCTTTAGATATTTATCAAGCAAATTAGGACTTTTATTGGGACTTCATGAAAATCAATCTACTAGTCATTGCAAATCTGCTAATTAGATTATTGAACAAAATATCACTGGAATCCACCAAAGTAGACACAATGTCATCATCCATACTTGTTTAAGGAACAAGCAATGTAGAATTATCTGATGGAGGAGTGAAAGTAGATTCATAAGGAGGCAGAAAATAGAGAAATCCAAGGAATTGTTTCTAAATTTGTGCATTATGACTTAAATTACCAACACTTTGTGGAAGTTTTGATTTATTGGCTTTAATTTCAATGCATTGTAAAATTTTTAAATATTTTTTTCTTTCTCACATCTATTTTTTTAGGGGAATTTACATGCACATCAGCCAATTTTTATGCATTTATCTATCTCACACTCAAACTCTCATTTTTACAAACTAAGCACCCAACATATTTTTTTCACCACTCTCCAACAGTGAAATCAACATTTTCATTCATAGATAGGGTGCTGATTTTGTAAAAATGCCAGTTTGGGTTTGAGATAGGCAAATGCATAAGAATTGGGTGCTGCGTATATAAATTTCTATTTTTTTAAATGGTTCTTTATGTAAGCACCTTCTATTTTCATCGCACCATAAATTTATTATCAGGTTTAAACTTCACGTACATTCTTTTCAAATCAACAAAAAGGTTGTAATTGCAATAGCAGTAGCCAATATTTTGCAATCATTTTTATGAGAACCATATAAACCATATAAATTATGCAAATGAAATGAGATAATGAGATGCTAAAGAGTTAAAATGTGTCCTAAATGATCCTAGCAATGATCCATAACCATGTCCTAGATACTAAAATGTTAATAACAAGGGGCATTTACATACGAACCACACAATTCCTGTGTATTTACATATCTAACACCTTCATATTTACATACATAACACTCATATCTTCAATATCACATCAAAAATATCATTTTCGTTAACTTTTTTGAAGTGAGATATACATTCTTATACATAGGAGGGTCATGGCACCAAAATGTTATCAATGTAAATATCAAACCTTCAGTAATATTCATGTAAATAGATGGGAATTGTGGCTATGTATGTAATTTTTCCTAATAAAATTGCAAGTAGACCAAGCACGCATGCAATTATGACATGTCTTCTTAGATGAATAACCTCTTCAATAAAATTTAGCTCAAATGGCTTAAGAATTAGTTTCGATGAATTATGCACCTATAAGATTTGCCTGATGGATGAAATTTTATTTTTCAGAGTTTTTACTATATATTGTCAAATTCCTTGAAATATTGATGCTACTAAAGTAGCCCAGTTCAAGCTCAAATCTCGGTTAATTAAACCCAAAAGAGTAGACGTATAAGAACAAAAACAGGTAATGCAAATAGCATATAGCTATAGTTAGTTTTATCTTGTCCTAACACGTTTAAACCTCTACAATGTGATAGTTTTAGAGATCTTATACTGAAGAATTAAAATACTAGGCATAAATAACTATTATATCCTGTTGTCTTCTTTTCTTTTCATTTTTGTCCTTGAACTTTTTCTTTTTTGTCTTTTTGTTTTTGCAGGGTTGGGTTATAATTCATGATAAAACACCACTGATTGAATCACTCAGACCAATAACCACACAGTTGAGATGGGAAGCACGTGTGATAGAATTGGAAGCTAACAAAGATGAGAGGCTTCTTCTTTGCCAGAAGCCCTTTTTCAGAAAACCAGCACAGTAAATTCAATATTACACAAAAATGTAAAAAAAAATGCAATAATTGATAAAATATGGAATAAGAGAAGCATTATCCTCCAGGCAGAAATGGCCTCTTTCTCCTTAGGAGCCACAAGGCACCCTGGGAACATGTAATTTGTAAATGTAGCGGCCAAAAGAATATATAGAATAGGCCTTCAATTATTTCTTCCCACAACCAACCTCGTTCAACAGTACAATGGACCAAATGAAATATTAAATTAAATCTCAGTAATATAGAATGAATAAGGCATGGTTATTTTTTGAGTAATTCTTTTGCTTAGCATTTGATGAAAGATGTAAAATTTGTTTGTTGTACTCTTCTATTGTTAAGTTGAATGGCTGTGATTTGTTTAGTTCTTGATAGTACTCAATTTCAAGGAACAGTTATTCTTTAGTGTTGAATTTTATGTTGGGGAAGCTCAAATTTGGAGTATATTTTCATTGTTTTTGGGTAATTATGTTTTTTAATGGTGTGTTTGGGACAGCTTATTCGAAACTGCAGTAAGTTTTTTACACTAAACGTGGAATGCAGGTCGAATCTCCGGTCTGTGTTTACGATTAAACAACTTATCTGGATAAGCAGAAGCCCCAAACACACCCTTAATGTGTAAATTATAACCTTGCTAATCTGGAAATGTTGCTAATCTGGAAATGATTATCTATATTCAAAGAAGCCTCTCCCAAACGGCGTCAGAAAATGATATATATATTTTTGTATAAAAGACAACATTAATAGATTTATTTTCAAGAAGTAACAATTGCGTGGGGTGGTTTAAAAGCATGACCTGAAAACTAAAAATGGATGTATAAATTTTAGGTCAACAATTATTGAGTGGGGGCAATTATGACACGCAACTTGATATTTACAAATAAACAATACTCTCTCATTCATTTTTTAAATTCTCACTAAAATATCAAAATTCATGGCAAAGCCCCAAACCGACACAGTGCATTACTTATAGGAAAGGCATAATTGTCCTGCTGCCATGTAAATCATCGTACTCTTCAATATGAAGACACTTTATGTGGACTAATAAATTATATTTTTGAGCATGAAGATTATGAATACTCGAGTAACATACATATTATGGATTAAAAATTTAATTGGGCATTGGAGTTATTATTGTTATTTTTAATTTTGGCATATAGTTCATAAGAATTTAATCCATAATTTAAAAGTCATAAAAATATTAATTCTTATTTTTGTTCACTTTTTAGTTTTACTTTTTTATTAACATTAGAATTATCGTGCGAAAAATAAAGGGTTGCATTGAGTAGTCAACAAAGAGCGCAAAGTTTTTGTTGAAAATTCATTACATGAATTTTTTAAATCATTGCGTAAATATAGTTTGTAGTGTCAAATAAGCAAGGGCTCCTACATTGAATTAAGTAAAGAAGTTAGTCCATGAAACTAATATTAGGATAGAATCTTGGAATATAGGTACTGACATAGGTAAATTCATGGAATTAGTAGATATTACAGTTCATAGAAAGATAAATACCTTATGTATTTAATAAAGTAAATGGGTTGGAGAAAATGCCAAGGAGACTAATAACTTAGGTTAAACATTAGTATTCAATTAAGGGTCTCAATAGAAAATGTAGGTGTATTATAGATACGAATTTGAAAGATAACGTTGTAAAAATTAATAGATTGAAGACAAAATTACAGCCTAAAAATTATTAGTACTAATATTTTAAATGTTATAAGTGCTTATACTTCTCAAGTAGGTTTAGATATAAGTTAAAAAGAAAATTCTGGAATGACTTAGAAGAATAATACAAATGATACCTCTTGAAGAAAAAATTTTGATTGTAGGAGATTTAAATGGACATGTTGGTAGAGTGGTAGAAGATTTTAGAAATATTCATAGCGGCTATGGTTTTAGAGTGATTAATTTAGAAAGTAGAACCATATTAGATTTTGCTTTAGCTTATGATTTTGATAGTGTCAATATATTATTTAAGAAAAGAAACGAGCATATTATTACTTATAAGAATGAATCAAATAAAACACAAATTGATTATTTTTTATGAGAAAAAGATATCGTCGAGAATGTAAAGATTACAAAGTCATTTCAAGTGAAAATTTAAATAATAAACATCGATTATTAGATCTGGATTTTAAGATGATGAGTTGTAAAATAAATAATACAATGAAACTTTGTCATATAATTAGATGTCACTTAAGAGACATAAATAAAACTATTTTTATGAGTAAGCTTCAGGATTTCAAGATTTGGGATATTTAAGAAGAAACTAAGTCAATGTGGGATAAATTAAAAAGTATTAGTAAACAAGTGACCAAAGTTGTACTTGGAGAATCTAAAGGAAAAATTCTTATAAATAAAAATAATTGGTGGTGGAATAATAGTATGGAAGAAAAAAATAAAATATAAGAAGTTGTGCAATAAAAATTGATTTAAATATAAAAGCTTAGAGAATTAGGAAAAATATAATTTGGCCCATAGGGAGTCTAGGAGAACAATTTTTTACTCTAAAAGTTCTATTTTTAGTAGTCTTTATAATTAATTAATAATACCTGAATAAGTAGGAAACTTTGTGGAATTGAAGCAAACATTTTATGATACTAAATAGGGTTACAACACGACACAAATGAAAAAGGAAAATACAATGATATACTAATCTCCAACTAGGACTAGAAGGGAAGAACCATGACGTTGGTGCCGTCGGTGAAGTGGTACAAGAGTGGGTCAAGGCCATAAGTTGTGAAGGGATATCGAAGGGGTGATTTGGGAGGCCAGTAGGTGGGATATGATGAACGCAGAGTGGTTAAAAAACATGATATACTATAGGGAAAGTGGTGGTTGGTGCACAGATGAAGTCCGGGATACAACACCACTTTCACATTAAGGTACAACAGGGGCACCACTCGTCATCAGATACAACCCTAGTACGACGGAAAATGACTCCACACAAGTAATCTATAAGCAAAAATAACAAAAGCTAAACCTAACTTTAGAAAAATAGTAGATATGTGACTCCCCATAAAAATAAACTGCACCATTTTCACATTAAGATATTTTCCAAATTTAATTTTCTTTTACTTTTTTAATCTAAAATTTTAATTTAATTCACTTCCAGATTTTCTTTGTATCGTTTTTTATTCGTTATAATTCAGGACAAATGCATGGTCTTGCGGCTTTTTATCAATTGCACAAACATGAAAATTCAAGGTCAGATGCTGAAGGCAAAAGAAACGACCTTCGCTAATTATTTTCTGAAATGCAGTAAAACTTATCATATGCTGAGGCCACCGAAAACAACATCATGAGTACATTGACCCGATCAACAATTACGCAGATATTTATACTTCGAAAGATTTCCAAAAGTTTGTTCCAAATTATATTTAGCGACTAGTGTGAATAAATGAAATGATTTAGAAAATAGATAATAAGCCTTCACATTAGGGGTATTACACAAATATACGTATCGTTTCAAGTAATATAGGATTTTCTTTAAAAATCTCGTTATCGATCCCACGGGAAAAGCTTTAACTCTTAATATTAACTTGTAAAACCACTATCTAAATTGCATATAAATATGATAGAAGATAAATGTCGAAATGTTGCAAAAGATTAAGACTAAATTTAAGCTGAAAGTAATAACCAAGTTAAAAGTTTGATAAAGTTCAAAAGACTAATAAAATTTAAAAGTGAGTTTGAATGTTATGAAAAGATGTTTCCCCTAGTAAAAAGATGTTAAATAATATAGGATTTGAATGATTAAAAATATAAAATGAGTTATTGTGACAAATAAAAGCATACTGATGTGCGGCTTGCTAACGTAAATTAATATTCAAATAGGTATTTTCAATTCCTTTATAAAGTATAATCAGTTTAATATCAAAATAGTCAACCTTTACGCAAGTATACGTATCACTCAAGTAATACAGGGGTCTTGTAGAGTCTTGTTTATCGATCCCACAGGGAGGGAGCAAACCTTATAGCGTAGCACAAAAATCCAATATTCGAATTTGCAAATCACTAAAATTAACTATTACAATCGCTAACGTTTAAAGATGCAAAAGAAATTAAAATTACTGCAGAACTTTCTAAACTTCATATTAAGTACCTAATACTACACTAAGTTTTGTAATGTAAGGTTCAAATATAGAGAAAGTGCCCTCCCCCTTACAATGATATTATGGTGAGTGAATAATATAGATTAGTTTAATATTTGTATTATACCAAATAGGAGTATACATATTTCTTACCCTCTTCCAAGTGATATAAAGAACATTGGCTAATCCTAGGTTTAGTCCCTAAATCCGTGGTTAGGCTCGGAGGATGCTGGCTCTCACTCCAGAGCTCCCACTTCCTTTCGGCTAAAAGCTAACTCTCACTTTAGTTTCCAAACACTATGACCAAATTGAGGATTTTAGTCTGTCACCCTAAAATCTCCAATTCTACGCCCAACAAACATATTTCTCTATTTATTTGCACCCAAACCTCACTCATTCAAGGACATTGAATGTAATCTTCACTTTTGTTGTAGAAAGCATAGCCCTTTCAGATTATATATTTCACAACATATTTTAACAATTCAATTGGCCAAATCAAAATGTAAATGAAGAACGAAGTGAAAAATCATCACATCTAGGATTAAACGTTGATGTTTCTTCCCTTGTTCTTGAAACTTCTTAGAAAATAAGTATTAACATTAATCAGAAGTTTTCTTAGGCAAATTCTAATTTTCTAAGATGTAATTAATTATAGGAGCTTGCTTTTATAGGAGATGTAAGGACTCAAGATATGTATTATACCTAGAAATCTCTAGTTATCGAAATTTATTTCATACTACTCTAAGAGTTTGATTTTGTCAGTATCATTTGTCATGTCGGTTTTATTTTGTTTTGCTTTGTTGTTTGTCATTTTAATTTTTTTTTTTCAATGTCATTGTTTTGTTGTCTAATAATTTGTTTGGTGGCCGTCCTAAAAGTTTTAGGTTTCATGACTATTCTAAAAGTTTAGGTTTCACAGCTATCCTAAAAGTTAAGATTTTGTATTGTTTTTTTCATTTTATTTTTTTTGTCAATGTTGTCCTATTTTTTTTGTTTTTATTTTATTTTGTTCTGTTTTGTTAATTTCATTATTTTGATGTTTTGATTTTGTTTTCTTTTGTTGTCATTTATCTCGTCTTTAGAACACCGTCCTACAAAACAGAGTTAGCACACTAATAACATGCAAAGTAAATCTAAAACAGAACTTGTCTTCAACTTGCAAAAAATATTGTCAGAGTGATTCTTACAAAAGAAATAATGTAAATTTTATTTCTTAAATTGTTGACTGAGTTGATTTTATCTTGTAGGAATTTGGATTTAATGTCTTTTAAATTCGGTGTTGTTTAAATCTAATCTTTATAAATTAGATTTAGGTTCAATGTCTTTTGAATTTAAAGGTTTTAAATTAAGTGAGAATTTAGATTAAATGTCACTTGAACCTAATATTTCCAAATTAACTTTAATATGAATTAGATTTGAAAATGTAGATTCAATATCTTTTGAATCTAAAGATTTTGAATTAAGTCTAATGTAAATTAGACATAGGATTTTAGATTCAGTGTCATCTAATATTTTTATGTTAAATCTAACATGAATTAGATTTAAAAATTTAGATTCAATGTTCTTTGAATCTAAAGGTTTTGAATTAAGTGTAATGTAAATTAGACTTGGAAATTTTGTTAAGTTTAGCATAGGTTTATAGTTTTAGATTCTGATCTTAGTTGGACCTAATGATTTGGTTTAATTCAATTTGGATTGAATATTGAGTTTAAGTTCAATGTAAGTTGAACTTAAAGTTAATGTTTAACTTGGGTTGATCCTAAGTTAAATGTTTGATTTCAGGTTTAATGTGACTTGAACCCTAAGTTAAAGAATTTGACTTAAATTCAACTTTGAATTGATTTTAAGTCAAAGGTTTGGTTTGGGTTCAATGTGGGTTGGATTTAAAGTTTATGTTGGATTAGATTTAATGTGGGTTGAATATAAAATTCATATCGAGCTAGATACAATTTGGGTTAAATATAAGGTTTATGTTGAGTTAGATTCAATTTGGTTGAATCTAAAGTTTATGTTTAATTAGATTTAATTTAGATTCAAGTTAGGCTGAACCTTAAGTTGTAGGTTTTATTTAAGTTCAATCTATATTGAACCTAAAGTTTGGTTGAGTCAGATTCACTTTGAGTTGAATCTAAAGTTTATATTAGTTAGATTCAGTTTGAGTTTAATCTTAAAGTTTATGTTGAATTAGATTCAATTTGGGTTGAATCTAAAGTTCTGATTAACTTGGGTTTAAGTTAGGTTGATCCTAAGTTTAAGTTTGATTTAGGTTCTCTATATGTTGAACCTAAAGTTTCATTAAGTTAGATTCAATTTTGGTTGAATCTAAAGTTTATGTTGAATTAGATTCAATTTGGGTTGAACCAAAATTTCTGATTAACTTGGGTTCAAATTAGGTTGAACTTGAGTAGTAGGTTTGATTTAAGTTCAATTTATATTGAACTTAAAGTTTGGTTAGGTTCAATTTGGGTTGAACCTAAAGTTTGGTTGAGTTAAATGTAAGTTGAACCTAGAGGTTTGGATAGGTTCAATATAAGTTGAATCTAGACGTTTGGTTAACTTAGGTTCAACCTAAGGTTTGAGTTAACTTAGGTTCATGCTAGGTTAAACTTGAGTTATAAGTTTGATATACGTTTAGTATGGGTTGAACCTAAGGTTTGGATAACTTGGGTTCAAGTTAGGTTGAACGTAAGTTATGAGTTGGTTTAGGTTCAGTATGGGTTGAAACTAAGATTGGGTTAACTTAGGTTCAAGTTAGGTTGAACCTACGTTATAAGTTGATTTAGTTAAGTATGGGTTGAACCTAAGGTGTGATTAACTTGGGTTCAAGTTAAGTTGAACCTAAGTTATAAGTTTGACTTAGAAATGAACTTAGGGTTTTAAATCTTTTAAGTCTAATTAGGGTTAGACTTAATTAGGATTTAGGGTTGTTTAAGCCTGATGTAAGTTAAGTGAGGCTTAAGGTTTAATTAAGTCTAATTAGAGTTAGACTTAATTAGGGTTTAGGATTGTTTAAGCATAATGTAAGTAATTCTTAAGGTTTAATTAAGTCTAATTAGGGTTAGAATTAATTAGGATATAAGGTTGTTTAAGCCTAATGTAAGTAAGGCTTAAAGGTTAATTAAGTCTAATTAGGGTTAGACTTAATTAGGATTTAAGGTTGCTTAAGCCTAATGTAAGTAAGGCTTAAGAGTTTTAAGTCTAACTAGGGTTAGACTTAATTAGGATTTAAGGTTGTTTAAGCCTTATATAAGTAAGCATAAGTTGTAATTAAGTCTAATTAGGGTTAGACTTAATTGAGGGTTTCAGATTACTTAAGGTTAATTAAGTCTAGTTAGGATTAGACTTAATTAGGATTTAGGATTAATTAAAGCTAATTTGAGTAAGGTTTAATTGATTAATTAGACCTAATTAGGGTTAAATATTATTGAATTTTGTTTTGAATTAAACCTAACTTAGTTAAAGTTTAATGAGTTTAATTTAAGTCTAATGATGTATTAGACCTAATTAGGGTTTAGGATTGATTAAGCCTAATGTAAGTAAGGCTTAATAGATTAATTAGGTCTAATTATAGGTTAGACTTAATTAGGATTTGATTTGTCTTACAGTTAGTGTAATTACGGTTTAAGGTGATTAATCAGGTCTAAAGAAGGATTAGACCTAGTTAGTGTTTGATTTGTCTTAAACCTAATGTAATTAAGGTTTAAGGTGATTAATCCAGTCTAATGAGGAATTAGACCTAATTAGGGTTTGATCTGTCTTAAACCTAATGCAATTAAGGTTTAAGGTGATTAATCAAGTCTAATGATGGATTAGACTTCATTAGGGTTTGATTTATCTTAAACCTAATGTAATTAAGGTTTAAGGTGATTAATCAAGTCTAATGAGTGATTAGACCTAATTATGATTTGATTTGTTTTAAACCTAATGTAATTAAGGTTTAAGGTGATTAATCAGGCCTAATAAGGGATTAGACCTAATTAGGGTTTAATTTATCTTAAACCTAATCTAATTAAGGTTTAAGGTGATTAATCAGGTCTAATGAAGGATTAGACCTCATTAGGGTTTAATTTGTCTTAAACCTAATGTAATTAAGGTTTAAGGTGATTAATCAGCTCTAATGATGGATTAGACCTGATTAGGATTTCATTTATCTTAATCTAATTTAATTAAGGTTTAAGGTGATTAATCAGGTCTAATAAGGGATTAGACCTAATTAGGGTCTGTTTTAATCTATTAGTGTTAGGTCAAAACTTGACTTAGCTCATTTATGAAATGAGCTAAGTATTGTACGCACTTAAGTGTTAATTAAATATAAATTAAATAATTCATATTTATTAACCCTAAGAGTTCAAAATGTTATTATAAATTTTCCAAAGGCTAAGTCTTATCATTTTAGGGTTTGTGTCTATCTCCCTAAATTACTTAACCAATTTCCATTTTTATTTCCCATATTTTATTTTTTTTATAATTATTATTAAATGTAACTACAAAGCATTATGAAAATTAAGAAACCCTATCCTAGAAAATTTTCCTAGCCTTAGAAAAATAAGGGTATGTGTCCAAGGACTTAAAAGTTATTCCCTAAAAATTTCATATTTTTGTGATTTATAATAATTTTTAAAATTTAAATTACTCCAGAGAGTAATTAATTAATTAAAAATTAAAATAAATGGTAAATTCAAAATTTTTATTCCACATTTTCTCCTCACTGTCCTGAGTACAATGGTATTTTTTCAAATTATTGTAATTTTTGGGTGTCAAAATATGAAATTTTGATTAGTTTAAGGTTAATTAGCATTTAATTAATTCCTTAACTAAACAGAAAATCTTAGGGATGCCACGTGTCCTCGTACACGTGAAAATGCGGCTGATCCGCTATGGAGTTCATCATGGCGGGTCCACTTTAATTAAATCAGAGACGTCCATTTCTAAACACGAAAATGGACGACATCCGAGCATCTTCTTTGTTCACTTAACCTGTGAGCCATCCATTTAAAATCTTAATATCTCTGTGGATTCTTAATGGATTTTCATGATTTTTTTGCTCTAAAGCTTCATTTGAGGGAGATGAAGGCATCCATGCAGTGACTTATGGGTTGCGAAATAGTTTTCTTCATAAAGAATCAAGCTCGAGCTCGGGTTAAGTCAAAAGTTCCATACCTTGGTCTCAGTGTATGAAATCTTGATTTGATTAGCTCTGCACCTTCTTATTGACCTCAACAAGCTTTTTCTGGCTTCAATTTGGAGTTGATTTTGGCCTAGGTATGAGTTAGTTCAATGTGTGATTCGACTTGGAAAGCTGAATTTGGAAAATGGTTTAGAGGCTATAGGAGAGGGCAATTTTGATTGGGCTCAACTTTGTAGGGTCCTAGGAATCTTTTGGGAAGGTCAATTTGGGGCTCAATTGGAATAGATGAGTGGATTAATGAGGCTGTATTCAATGGGGATCAATCCCTTAGGGTATAGTGAGCAATTTCTGTCTTGGAAGGTTCATGGTATATGGTATCTTTGCTTGTCAATATCTCTCTTTTGAGCTCTCAAGTAAGGCTTATTTATAGCCATGGAGAGGCTTGGGGAGGCCATGGATAAGGCTCAATTTACTTGGGAAAAAAGTTATCCATCCCATGATTGTATGAGGATAAGTTTGGAGCTTAAGGACAACCATGGATGGATTTTTCAAGCTTGGCATGATGAGCCCCCATTAAGGCTCAATTTGGATTTTCATTTTGGCTCTTCCTCATTGGATGACTTGGAAGGTGGAAGAGTTGATTATTGTTTGCTGAATTAACCTTCCCCATGTATACTACTCATTCATTTAATGAATTTGAGGAGAGCATGACACATGAGCCTCATTTTCACCCTTTTAATGGTTTGCTCATGATGGTGCTTAACCATAATAAAAGGGTTAGTTTATAACATGGTTGTGGTGTCACATATGTTGGCCGACCACCTTAATTCATGGGAGGAGGTGAATGACCAGCAGAAAATGTATTAAGAAATTCATACCAATTTTATATGAAATTGCACTTTAAAGAAAGATATTTCTATGTTTTATTGTAGGAATGAAGATTTATAGGTAATGAGAGCAAAAAGATCAAAAAGGAGCAAATCTAGAACAAAAAGGACTAAAATAGATGAAAATTGAACTATCCCTCCGACGGTGAGGAATAGGTCGCCGACGACGAGATTTTCCCAAGAGCATTTGAATATATTACAAAGGAGCCCACCGAAGACGACATCGAGCCCGCCGACAGTGAGACTGAGTGGTTAGCTATTGTTCTGAAAGCCCGCCGACGGTGAGATTAAGCCCGCCGACGGCGAGAATGACGGTTTAAGCCAATATTCAATGAATCTGGACACTTTCTGAAGAGGTGCTTAAGGAACCTTTGGAAATTTGACTCCTTCTATATATAGAAACGATTTTTAGTGTTTTTATGTGACTGTGGGTGTCTTAGTTTAGTGTTATTCAGTCTTTCTAAGTGTCTTTAGTGAGAGTGAGTGTTTTAAATAAAAAGGAAGAGTCAAAGGAACTTTAAGTAGTCTGTTTGGGGAGAAGATTCGAGATAAGTATTTTCTTTATTGTTTATTAACTTTAAATAAAATCTAAGTTTTGTGTTATTCTTCCTATGCATTCTGAGAAGTTTTCTTTGTCTTTCTCCTTGTTGTTAAGGTTTTGTGAAATGATGAATTAAATTAGTTGTACCTAAAAATATTAAATAAGATTGTGATAATCTTTTACTTAAATCTTAATTTACTTTCAATCTGCCCATTTGAACTGTTAAAATATGTTGAATTATCAACCATAGTAAAGATTACATCCAAGATTCAGGGAAGTCAAAAGCCTTCGAAGGATGGTGCAAATAAATAGGGAAATATTAATTATCGGGCGTAGAATTGGACATTTTAGTGTGACAGACTAAAATCTTTAATTCAGTCCTATCGTTTGGGAGCTGAAGTGTTGATATTAGCCCTCAGGCTAGGAGAACGTGGGAGCTCTGAAGTGGTAACCGTTATCCTCCCAGCCTAGCCGCAGATTCAGTAACCAAACATAGGATCAGTCAATGTTCTTTGCACCTGGACCAAAGGGTAAAGAATATGAATGCTCCTATTTGGCACAATATAATTCTTACTAATTTAATTATTCATTCACTTAATTTTCTAACAAGGAGAAAGATACTTTTCTAAATTGAAATCTTTTTCTTTAAGTAACAAGTTTTTTTTTAGTATAAGCATTTGTTATTACCGTATACTAGATTAGTAATTTTACTGCATTTGCTGAAATTAGTCCTTAAATCTCTAACTTCCTTGTGGGATCGATATCTAGGACTCCATTAAAGCCCTTTATTACTTGAACGATACGTATACTTGCGTTGATAAAAGGGGAGGGAGCACAATTGCTATTTTACTATGAAAAACATTAATAATATTTATAAAGCTTAACAAACATATACAACCTTCACTTTCTACCTTGCTCTCCTCCGTGGCTGTAAAGTTTTTGGCGTTGTTGCTAGAGATTTATATCTCTTAATAGTGGTACTAAAATTATTACACTTGGCAGTTCCCTGCATCAAGTTTTTGGCGCCGTTGCCGGGGAAGTAAAAGTAATTATTAAAGGTAATTAAAAATTATTAAAGATAGTTACTAGAGTAACAGACTATTATTATTTATTTAAAATTGTATGCGTAAATTTAGAACTGATGGTTTAATCCCTTACGATTCAGAATTAGAGCGCACTATTAAAAGAATTAGAAAACAGAAAAGAGAAAAATATAAATTTCACTCAAATGACAAATAATCCAGCAATTGGAAATATAAATCAACCAAGCCCTTTAAGAGATTACGCTAACCCTACATTAGATGAAATTCACTTAACTATCCAAAACCCTGATGTAGCGGCTAACTCATTAGAGCTTAAACCTGCAATTATCCAAATGGTACAAAATAATCAATTTAGTGGTTCACTAAACGAAGATCCTAATTTACATCTTGCTAGTTTTTTAGAACTATGTGCTACTTTTAAATATGACGGAGTATCTAATGACGCTGTTAGACTTAAGCTTTTTCCTTTTTCTTTAATGGATAAGGCCAAGATGTGGTTAAATTCTTTAGCACCTGGATCTATTAGAACTTGGGGAGAACTATCACAAAAATTTCTATCCAAATATTTTCCTCCTTCAAAAACTGCAAAGCTTAGAAAAGACATAGCTTCTTTTAGTCAGTTTGACAGAGAATCAATATACGAAGCTTGGGAAAGATTTAAAGAACTTCTTAGGAAATGCCCGCACCATGCGTTACCAGATTGGTTAATTATACAAACTTTTTATGATGGATTGATAGGATCTCTTAGATCTATTATAGATGCTGCTGCTAGAGAATCATTAATGTCAAAACCATTTGATGAGGCTTATTCATTAATTGAAGAAATGGCTACTAATAATTTTCAATGGCCTTCTAAAAGGTTAAATCCTAAAAAAATAGGCAGTATACATGACTCTGATGCAATATCTATGTTAGCTTCTCAAATTGCTGCTACATCCAAGAAATTAGATCATTTTGGAACGAATTATTCTCCTAATACTATCGAAGAAAATTCGTCTGGACAATTTATAGATGCTCAACCTTCATACGAAACTTTAAATGCTATTAATAACAGACCCAATAATCTTTATGCAAATTATTATAACCCTGGTTGGAAGAACCATCCAAATTTTAATTGGAATAACAACTTTGCTAATCAGCAATGGATGAACAACTTAGTAAACCCAGTAGGATATCCATCTAACCATGGAAATTCTAATTATAAACCTTCTTATCCACCTGGATTTAATAATAATTCTCAATTTAAGGATAAGAAGTTATCTATGGAGGATTTAATAGTAAATATGGGGCAACATTTGCAAAATTTTGGTAATCAATTACAAATTCAAGGAAATCAATTACAAAATTAAGGAGCTGCAATTTAAAATATTGAAACTCATCTTGGACGTATCGCTACTGCACTTAATAATAGAATTCCTGGAACTTTTCCTAGTAATGTAGAAATAAATCCTAAAGATCAATGAAAAGAACAAATTAAAGCGATATAGTTAAGAAGTGGAAAAGAAGTTGAAACAAAAATGCAAAAAGAAATGGAAAGTCAGAACGAGGAAGTGGAAATTGAAAAAGAGAAGAATCAGCATAATCAAAATGAAAAATATCCACTAATACCTATGAAAATTTCGGTAGAAAAACCACCACCACCATTTCCTCAACGACTAAAGCAACATAAAAAAGATAAGCAATTTTCTAAGTTTCTTGAAATCCTAAAGAAATTAACAATAAATATTCCTTTTGTAGAAGCATTAGAACAAATGCCCAATTATGTGAAATTTATGAAAGATATTTTAAATAAAAAAAGAAAGTTGACAGACAATGAAACTGTTGCACTTAGCGAAGAGTATAGTGCAATTATTCAGAAAAAGCTTCCTGAGAAATTAAAAGATCCTGGTAGTTTCACTATACCTTGCGCTATTGGAGAAAAATTTTATGGAAAAGCTTTATGTGACTTAGGAGCCAGCATAAATCTTATGCCTCTATCAATTTTTAAAAGATTAGGATTGGGAGAAGTTTCACCTACTTCAGTAACTCTTCAGTTAGCTGATTGTTCAGTGACATATCCTAAATGAGTTATTGAAGATGTAGTAAAAGTGGATAAATTTATCTTCCCAGTGGATTTTATTGTTTTAGATATTGAGGAAGATAAAGAAATACCCATAATTTTAGGAAGACCCTTCTTAGCTACTGGAAAAGCTATGATTGATGTTCAGAAAGGAGAATTAACTATGAGAGTAAACAATCAAAAAGTAACTTTTAACATTGTAAAATCAATAAAATATCCTGCTATAGAAAAAGATGATGAATGTTTTCGAATGGACATTCTTGAACATTTGCAAAATGATCATTTTAAAGAATACTTTGAAGGAAAACTAGAAATAGAAAATACGGAATTAATTGAAGAAACATATGACGAAGAATTAGATTATATACAAGAAAGATTTGAAATGTTGGATAATACAGAAAATGCTGAAAAGAATATAGTTCCTTCGATTATTAAACCTCCTGAACTTGAATTAAAAATTTTACTTACTCATTTGAAGTATGCTTAGTTAGGTAACTCTTCAACTCTATCGGTTATTATATCGGCAGAACTAAACAAATCGCAAGAGCAAAAACTTTTGTATACTTTAAAAAAGTATAAGAAAACATTTGGTTGGACCTTAGCAGATATTGAAGGAATTAGTCCTTCAATCTGTATGCACAGAATTATTTTAGATAATGAACATAAACCAAGAGTTGATCCCTAAAGGAGATTAAATCCAATAATGAAAGCAATAGTCAAGAAAGAAATATTGAAATGGTTAGAAAATGGTATTATATATCCTATTTCGGACAGTTCTTGGGTAAGCCCAATTCATTGTGTTCCTAAGAAAGGAGGAGTGACTGTTGAAGCTAATGAAAATAATGATTTAATACCTATAAGACAAGTTACTGGTTGGCGTATATGTATTGACTATAGAAAATTAAATTCAGCCACCAGGAAAGATCACTTCCCTTTACCATTTCTAGACCAAATGTTAGATAGACTAGCCGGGCATAAATATTTTTGTTTTTTTATGGATATAACGGTTATCATCAAATTCCGATTGCTTCTGAGGATCAAGAAAAAACAACATTTACCAGTCCTTATGGAACATTTGCTTTTCGAAGAATGCCATTTGGATTATGTAATGCACCTGCAACATTCCAGAGATGTATGATGTCTATATTTAGTAAATTAATTGATGATGGAATAGAAGTATTTATGGATGATTTCTTTGTATTTGGAACATCATTTGACACATGCTTGAATCATCTTGAATAAGTCTTAGAGATATGCGAAAAAACTAACTTAATTCTAAATTGGGAGAAATGTCAATTTATGGTTGCAGGAGGAATTGTATTAGGGCATAATATTTTGGAAAATGGCATGGAAGTAGACCCTACAAAAATTCAAGCAATAGCTAAATTACCACCTCCTACTACAGTGAGAGGGGTAAGAAGTTTTCTTGGACATGCCGGATTTTACAGACGATATATAAAATATTTTTCAAAAATTACTAAACCTCTATGCCAAATTTTAGAAAAGGACATGAAATTTGAATTTACTGATGAATGCTTAATAGCTTTTGAATTATTAAAAGATAAATTAATCACAACATTTATAATAGTTTCACCTGATTGGGAGAAACCATTTGAACTTATGTGTGATGCTAGTGATTATACTGTAGGAGAGCTGTTCTTGGACAAAGATATGATAAAATTTTCAAAGTCATATATTATGCTAGTAAAACTCTCAATCATGCCAAAATTAACTATACAGTTACTGAAAAAGAATTATTAGCAATTGTATATGCTTTTGATAAATTTAGGTCTTATTTAATTGGAACTAAATGTATTGTGCATACTGATCATTCTGCTATTAAATATTTAATGCAAAAGAAAGATACCAAACCACTATTAATCAGGTGGATATTATTAATGCAAGAATTTGATTTTGAAATAAGTAATAGAAAAGGAACTGATAATCAAATTGCGGATCATTTATCAAGACTAGAATATTGTGAATTATCCGACACCGACAATGAAATTACAGACAGTTTTCCTGACGAACAACTTTATAATATAAATGAGTGGAAAATACCATGGTATGCTGATATAGTAAATTATATTGTAAGTGATATTTTACCACCCATGCTAACTCTGCAACAACAGAAAAAATTTATTAGTGATACTAAAACATATTTTTGGGATGAATCATATTTATATAAGCAATGTAAGGACCTAATAATTAGAAGATGTGTGCCTTATGAAGAAACTGAACAGGTTATTCAAAAATGTCACGATTCTAAATTTAGAGGACATTTTGGGACAGATAAAACTGCTTACAAAATTCTACAATATGGATTTTATTGGCCTACTCTTTTTAGAGATGTTTATAGATATATCAAAACTTGCGATAAATGCCAACGAGTAGGTAATATATCTAGAAGAAATGAAATGCCTCTGAATTTTATATTAGAAGTTGAAATTTTTGATGTTTTGGGATTAGATTTCATGGGACCATTTATACCTTCATTTGGAAACTCATATTTATTAGTTGTTGTTGATTATGTTTCTAAATGGATTGAAGCACAAGCCTTACCTCGTTGTGATGCTAAGAGTGTTTCAAAATTTTTAATGAAAAATATTTTCACAAGATATGGAATGCCGAGAGTGATTATCCCTGACGGAGGATCCCATTTTAGAAATAACTGTATTCAGAAATTAGTAGAAAAATTTAATATTATTCATAAAATATCAACTGCTTATCTTCCACAAACCAGTGGATTAGCTGAAGTTTCTAATCGAGAAATTAAACAAATTTTAGAAAAGACTGTAAACCCTAGTAGGTTAGATTGGTCTATAAGACTAGACACTGCATTATGGGCATACAAGACTGCTTATAAAACCTCGATTGGAATGACTCCTTACAGGCTTATTTATGAAAAAACTTGTCACTTACCAGTTGAATTAGAACACAAAGCGTATTGGGAAATTAAGGAATTCAATTATAATTTAAAAGATGTTGATGAGAAGAGATTGTTGCAGATGAATGAATTAGAAGAATTAAGAAATGAATCCTATGATAACGATAGAATTTATAAAGAAGAAAATGAAATTATGGCATGATCAAAAGATTAACCAAAAAAATTTTGAACCAGGACAAGAAGTTTTGCTTTATAATACAAGATTGAAATTATTTCCTGGGAAACTAAAGTCTCGATGGATAGGACCTTTCACTATAACTCAAATATTCACATACGAAGCTGTAGAAATTGAAGATCAAAAGACTGGACACAGATTTAAAGTAAATGGATACAGCTTAAAACAATATTTTGAAAGAAGAAGACCAAATTTTAAATAAGTTTTAATGTTCAGTCAACCTGATTAATAACCAGAATAGGTCGGGCTGACGACGTTAAACCAAGTGCTTTATGGGAGGCAACCCATAGTAGTCTTTAATTATAATATATATTTATTTAATTTATTACTAATTTAAGTATAAAATGAATTCTACTACTCATATATATCTTTATAATCATCACGATATTGGATCCATAAAAGAAAATTTGAAAAATATTTGAACCAAAGCGAAACTAGGCAATTATGCCTTAGCTTGCCGACGACGAGATTGACGCCGCTGACAAGATCTGCATGCCTAATTCTGTTTAATATATTAACTATCCCGCTGACGGCGAGATCGTTGCCGCTGACAGCGAGACTGGTAAAAGAACGTTTTAGGGAGTTATTTTGGCAGTTTTTAACGTTTCTAAGTGTTCTAACTCTTTAAAAAAACACTAAAACTTGAATTCTTAACCATTTACTTCCTAGAAATGAATAGAAAGTCCACAAAAACATAGTATTATGGCATCCAATCCACTTGAAATCACTAAATCCCGAGTGTTCAATCGTCGAAAGTTTGTCAGTTATGAGGCCCATCAAATATTCAACAAAGTTATGATGAAGAAGAGATTGATTAAAGAAAGAGGATTCGTCAATAGAGGCGTGGAGAATTCGACAACACCTATTGAGAAGATGATTGTTTGACGACGTTGAGAGGTATTATGCTATACAACTTCTGCAGTAGTCATCCCCGTAGTTAAAGAATTCTACTCCAATCTTCACGGAATCAATAATGGAAGCGTATATGTGCGAGGCAGATGGGTAACTTTCTCTCCTTTAAGAATTAATGAGTTATATTCAATTGAGAATACACCTTTTTGTCACTATTCCAATTTCGTTCTTATAAGATATAATATGAATGAGATATACCGATATTTGACTGACGAATCTGAAGATTGGGAAATACGAGAAGACGGGTACGTTAGTTTTTCTGCATCACTTCTTAACCCTGTCTCTAAGCACTGACACTTCTTTATTTATTCAAAATTATTATCAACGATGAGGGTAAATAAAGTTTCTAAGGAGTGTGCAATTTTAAATTACTGTATTCAAACAGGATTACCAATCGACGTTGGATCTATTATTGTGAAGTCTGCCCTAGGCTTGATTGTGCATGGATCGATTCATGGACTTGGACATCCTTCAAAAATATTTGCATTATGTAGTCAGTACCAAGTTTCTTATGAAGCCTGGGAAAAAGTACTTTTGCCTTGGAAACCATTAGATCCTACTGATATGTTTCCTACTTTAGATAACGATAATGCTACAACCATTATTGTGGATTAAGCATCTCAAAGCAATCTTTGAATCAGGCCATTTACTGATAAAACTAATATGATCTTTCAAAAACTCAAAGGATTGGAGAAGGATATATAGAACGTGATGAATTCTATAAACAATATCTCTGATTTATTTGATCATATTAATTGGAGAATGGAAGAGCACTTTGATCATTCCAGACATCTCGAGGCTAGTTTCATACGACATTTGAGAAGGAAAGGATGGATTGAAGAAGATTCTACAGAAAAATTTCCTTACAGGTCTTTCTATAATCTGTTCGTGCACTTACGTTCTATCAGAGATATCAGAGATGATTTTAGTACCGATCCTGATGAGTAGAAGATATTTATTCGTATTTATCTGTGTGTTATGCTAGTTTGAATTTAGTTTATTATGTTATTTGCACTTTGAATATTTAATCTTAGTATAGATGAGATTACATGTTATTTGTTTAATCTCAGTGTTTTGAGTACTGTGGTTTGGATTGCGGCGCTGAATTATGTGATAAGATTTTAGAAATGTACTTTGTTAGTAATGTAATGTGTAATCACTTGGAATTCATATAAAGTTATGATGTTTTGTGTTGTGTGAATTTATGTGTTAAAATAATATTTAATAGATTGATCGGACATTATTGAGGCTTAAAATAAATTAAAAACATTATAAATATTAAAAACTTAAAATTTTTAAAAATCCCGCCGACGGCGAGATCGGTCTCGCCGACGGTGAGATTTTCCAGAAACTTTTGACCTCTTTGAATTAATTAGCTCGCCGACGGCAAGAATTTTCTCGCCAACAGTGAGATCTCGAAAAAACACTATATTTTGACCGGTCAACCGTCACTATTCATCGTCCCCTTCCTCAAAACTTCAAAAAATTGACCTAAGGCTTGAGAGATCTTGCATTTGGAGCGATATCAACTCATTCTGACACCAGATTTTATCTTCCCTTGGTAAGAGCTTCCCTCATATGTAAAATTTTTTTATTTTCACCATGGATTTCTTCCACATTTAGTAATTTTGGAAAATGTGAAAATGTGGAGAAAAGACTAGGAAGAAGTTCATGGAACTTGATTTAGATTGTTTTAAGTCACCTTTGGAAGCCATTGTAATATTATTTTGGAGTTTCGTTAAGATTTTTGTAAATTTGATAGATCGAGAAATGGCTTCGCGACAGAAAAGGCGAGTGGACTTTGACGAAACATGATTCGTGAATGCTAGAGCACGATCTAGATACAACTACAATATCAAAACAAGAAAATGCATTGAAGACAAAGTTTTTAAGAATCCAGGATGAGAAGTAGAGCAAACGATAAGAGAGAGAAGATGGGAGAATTTCTGTTATAAAAAAAATAGCTGCTGTGGAAGTCGTGAAAGAATTTTATGCCAACCTGACTGAGATAGAAGATGCACCAATAAAGGTTAGAGGATTTTTAGTTGATTTTAATGCTGCAAGGATCAATGCTTTCTACGAAGTACAAGATCTGCGTAACAGCGAGTATGATACATTCGGAACAATGGAAGGACCGCTGGAGGAGGTGATTAACTTTCTCACTGATGGGAAAGGGACTTGGAAAACTAAGCAGCGTGAACGGGTAAACTTCCCTCTGTCTATGTTAAATGCAACATCTAAGGCTTGACATTATTTTATTTGCTCTACTTTGTTACCTACCTATCACCATAGTGAAGTAACAAGAGATAGAGCAGTTCTGAATTTCTGTATTCAGAACCAGAAAAGTATTAATGTGGGAAGTATTATTTACAAGAATATATTAGCCACCGCACGAAGTGAAAGTGGAGGAGGACTAGGACATCCTGGTCTAATTTATGCACTCTGCCAATTGTCTGGAGTAGAGGCTAGAGATGATGAGGAATGGGTAGAACCTATGAAACCCATTACCCAGGCTAATATAAAAACCTATGAGTCCCACGAAGGATGGAGATCTGGGACTAGGAGCTATGCACCTTCAACTAGTAGGGATATTCCCTCTACCAGTTATGACCCTTCTATCTATAGTTCTCCTACCCTTTATGATTTGATGAATGAAATGACTCTGTAGCGGAAAAGTTTTAAAAAGATTAAAGAAAAATTGGAGCATATAGATTAGAGGATTGGAGGATTAGAGCGGAGGCATGATTATGATAGCAATTATCTCTAGAAACATTCTGAGTTTGAGATAGCCTATTATGATGCTGAGAATCGTTATCGGAAAGGAGAGCCGGATGTTATATTTCCTGAGTGCCCCCGTTATACTCACTACCAGCCTACTCCACCTGCTAAATAAGGAGACAAGGATATAGTATGGGATTTTAGTGTTGATGATTAGATTCTATGCTTATATATACTTATGTTATGAGTTTGTTTAGTTATTTAGTGTTATGTATTTTGTTTATTTTGTTTAAACTTTTCTGCATAAGTTAAATATTTGTAATTTTAATATTTCAAATTTTTATTGTAACCCTGAAACTGGATTAGTGAAATGTATGTGGATGTTGTGTTAAATTGTGCTTGGTACTATAATATGTATAGATTGTGTTAGTAGTTGTACTTATTTCAAAACTTCTTTACCCAGCAATTTCTTTGATATTACATATGTATAGAAGTTATTAACAGTACAGGTTAATTAAGTGATGAAAAGAACCTGCAGAACTTCAAAAGGAGAAATACCTAAAGCACTAAGGTATGATTTAAATTTACAGTTTATTTTCTTTTCACCCTATATAGATAGATTGAAAAATTTAAGTTTGGGGAGGGAAAAACACAAATTTAATTATTAAATTGTTCTCAAATTATATTTTCAAAAATTATTATAAAAATGATTTTCTGTAGCAAATTTAATTCAATAAACTAGAATTAATTTATTTAATTATTATAGAAAGTTAAAAGAAATACTTTTAATGATTAACAAATTTTGTAGATTAAGATATTTGGAATAAAGGATAAGAATATAGTTAACTATTTAAAGTAAGGAAAACTATATTTTAAAATATTAAATTCTAAGGTATTTAGATGAGAAAGAAAAGATTGAAACTCAATGAAGTAAAAACTATGAAATACATATAAGATAAAGAAATATTTCAAGTTTCAAATTTAGAAAGAGGAAAATGAAGTTCAAAATTATTAACAGGCTAACCAAAAACAGTAATCCTCACTTGAAATATATATATATATATATATAATAATAATAATAATAATAATAATAATAATAATAATAATAATAAAATATATAAGTGAGGAGAAGCTTCGAGGGATGCCTTATTAAAAATTGGCTTCATTTGAATCAACCTAAAGGGTAAAACTTAGTCATATTTCTAAAAAATTATATATGGATTAGTATTTTACTAAATATTATTTTCATGAATTTCCTATCATCTGAACTTCCTAAGTAATTTGATATTGCAAAATATAGTGATTCTTGAAATGAATAGAAGACTGAAACTCTTAAAACTTGATCTCCAAGTAGCTTTATATCTATAAAATTAGTTTAATTATCTAAATATATTTCTAATAAACTTTACTATAATATTTATTTAATTCAAATTCATAGTAATTCTGAATTAAACCTTTACTACAAATAATCATTACTTTTATGTAGTATCATGATTACTTGAGGACAAGTAATAGTTAGGTTTGGGGGATTTTGACCACCAGAAAACGTATTAAGAAATTTATACCAATTTTATATGAAATTACACTTTAAAGAAAGGTATTATCTATGTTTTATTGCAGGAATGAAGATTTATAGGTAATAGGAGCAAAAAGATCAAAAAGGGCTAAAATAGATGAAAATTGAACTATCCCACCGACGACGAGGAATAGGCCACCGACGGCGAGATTTACCCGAGAGCATTTGAATATATTACAAAGGAGCCTGCTGACGGCTAGATCGAGCCCGCCGACAGTGAGACTGAGCGGTTAGCCATTGTTCTAGAAGTCCGCCGACAGTGAGATTGAGCTTGCCGACGGCGAGAGTGACGGTTCAAGTCAAAATTCAATGAATCTGGACGCTTTCTGAAGAGGTGCATAAGCAAGCTTTGGAATTATTACTCCTTCTATATATAGAAACAATTTTTAGTGTTTTTGTGTGTCTGTGGGTGTCTTAATTTTGTGTTTTTCAGTCTTCTAAGTGACTTTAGTGAGAGTGAGTGTTTTATTTAGTGTCTTGGTGAGTCTTTTAAGTGTATTAAACAAAAAGGAAGAGTCAAAGGAACTTTAAGGAGTCTGCTTTGGGAAAAGATTCGAGATAGGTCTTTTGTTTATTGTTTATTAACTTTAAATAAAATCTAAGTTTTTTGTTATTCTTCCTATGCATTCTGAGTAGTTTTCTTTGTCTTTCTCCTTGTTGTTAAGGTTTTGTGAAATGATGAAGTAAATTAGTTGTGCCTTAAAATATTAAATAAGATTGTGATAATCTTTTACTTCAATCTTAATTTACTTTCAATCTGTCCATTTGAACTGTTAAAATAAGTTGAATTATCAACCATAGTAAAGATTACATCCAAGATTCAGGGAAGTCAAATGCCTTGGAAGGAGGGTGCAAATAAATAGAGAAATATTAATTATTGGGGTGTAGAATTAGACATTTTAGTGTGACAAACTAAAATCTTCAATTTGGTCCTATCGTTTGGGATCTGAAGTGTAGATGTTAGCCCTCAAGCAAGGGGAACATGGGAGCTCTGAAGTGGCAGCCGGTATCCTCCCAGCCTAGCTGCAGATTCAGTAACCAAACATAGGATCAGTCAATGTTCTTTGCACCTGGACCAAAGGATAAAGAATAGGAATGCTCCTATTTGGCACAATATAATTCTTACTAATTTAATTATTCATTCATTTAATTTTCTAACAAGGAGAAAGATACTTTTCTAAATTGAAACCTTTTTCTTTAAGTAATAAGTTTTTTTTTAGTATAAGCGTTCGTTATTACCGTATACTAGATTAGTAATTTTACTGCATTTGCTGAAATTAGTCCTTAAATCTCTAACTTCCTTGTGGGATCGATATCTAGGACTCCATTAGAGCCTTTTATTACTTGAACGATACATATACTTGCGTTGATAAAAGGGGAGGGAGCACAATTGTTATTTTACTCTGAAAAACATTAATAATATTTATAAATCTTAACAAACATATACAACCTTCACTTTCTACCATGCTCTCCTCCGTGGCTGTCAAGTTTTTGGCGTTGTTGCTAGAGATTTATATCTCTTAGTAGTGGTACTGAAATTATTACACTTGGCAGTTCCCCGCATTAGTGAACCATCAAATAAGTTGAGAGGAGGATGACACACATTTTTCTTACCCATTGTTTATGTTTTTTGCTCATGATGGCTTTAACCCTAGTAAAAGGGTTAACTTCATGTCTTAGTCTCTCTCCATTGGGTTGGGGAAGAGGTGCTTTCCACGTATGCAACCAAATCACACTTCATATTGAGACGGGATGACACATATACCTAATCATCATGATAATATCATGATAACTCTTAACCTTGGTTAAAGGTGATGAGTTATGGGTTAGGTAATGTGTTAACTATGCCATGATGGATTTAATGGGTTTTAGGTAACCCATTAGTGACTCCCCATAATTTAGATTTAACTTTAAAATCAATTAGGGGTTTATGACATCATGTGTGAATGCCATAAATTCAAATTCAATTTAGGATTATTTTTATATAATTCCATTCCTAATTAATTATGTAATTAATTAGAAATATATGAAATTATAATATTAACCCATGAATTAATTAAATTTTTTTTGGGAATTAATTATTTAATTAATTTTATTGATTTGGTTCAAAATTAAATATTTTGATCAAATTTGAATTTGGTTGACCATGGTTGACCGGAGTGGGTCATGGTTAACCAGTCTAAGTCCAAAGTTGACTCAGATGATCTACTTATCCTTGTCATGTTTAATTAAATCATAGGGTCATTGATTTTAGTAATGTGACCTAGGTTTGACCAAATAATGTTAATTGAAAATTTTAATGTCTTAAATTGATCAAATGGAGCAAATTTGACCAATTTGGTGTTTGGTCTGACTTAGTGGTAAATGAAGTTGGTATTGGGTCAATGCAATGGTCATTGCGGTCATGAATTAACCATTTTGACCAAACTTGACCATTTTGGGTCAAAAGTTGACCATTTAGGTCAATAGGGTGGTTACCAGTTTGACCTAAGTTGACTTTTTGGGTCAAAGGTTGACCATTTTGTACAATGGGATGATCTTTGGGTCAATAATTTGATCGGTTTGACCTAATTTCACCATTTGGGTCAAAGGTTGACCAGTTTGGTCAATGGGCTGATCTTTGGGTCAATGGGTTGACTAGTTTGACCCTAATTTGACCATTTGGGTCAAATGTTGACCTGTTTGGTCAATGTGATGGCCATTGGGTTAATGACGGACCATTTTGACCTAGTTTGACCATTTGGATCAAAGGTTGACCCGTTTGGTCAATAGGGTGGTCATTGGGTCATGGATTGACAAGTTTGATTTAAGTTGACTTTTTTGGTCAAAAATTGACCAGTTTGGTTAATGGGGTGATCTTTAGGTCAATGGGTTGACCAGTTTGACCTAATTTGACAATTTGGGTCAAAGTTTGACCAGTTTGGTCAATAGGGTGATCTTTGGGTCAATGGGTTGAAATTAATTTACGAAGTGGAAAAGTTCTGCCTCCTAGAATAGCTCCCCAAGAGAAAGAAAAACAAATAGTTACATTGGAAAAGATCGTTCCTCCGATACACTCACAACTATTTGAAAGAAATAAAGATAGTCATAACAAAGTAGATTATAATGTATTAGCTTATCTGAAAAAGTTACTGGCAAAATTAAGCATTTCAAAAAAAAATGAAAGAGTCATTGATTAAAGCCCTTTTAGATCTAGACATTTGCTTAGATCAACTAGCTAGCATTACTTAGAGTGAAGCTTGTCTATTAAAAGAACCAAAAAAGATTACTTTCTCTGACAATGACTTGTTACTTGGAACAACCGAACATAATCGTCCACTATACATCACAGTAAACATAAATGACACGACAATTTCAAGGGTGCTTGTTGACCCAGGTGCCTCGATTAACATAATGAATTTAAGGACTCTTGTGTATTTGGATATTGATGCATCCCAAATATCAAGAAATACAATGATGTACGAGGATTTAACCAACATGGAGAACGAGCTCTAGGATCAATAACTTTGCTTCTGAAGATAGATGACTTGGTGACAACGACAAAATTCCATATCATCGACTCCGATACCTCTTTTAATGCTCTATTCGGTAGACCATGGCTTCACGAGCATAAAATGGTTCCTTCTTCACAGAATTAATGCATAAAATATTTACAAAAAGGGCAATAATGTTTTATTATAGGAGATCTACAACCATTTTTAACTCATGAAATTGGTGTACATGAAGATGCAGCATATTATGCTCCTATAAAGAAAACAGTTGTGATTACAAAAGAAAAGGACAAAGAAAAAAAATAAATGAAGATGACTATTCTTCTTCAACACAGGCAAAGGGTGGGGATTCTCATCATACTCATACCCGAGGTCGAGGCCGGGGATGAGGATGAGAGAAAAAAAAACCCAACTGTCAAAATGAAGAAACCATTAAAGTTAAAAATTCACTTGGACTCTGAATAAGATGCAAACGAAGAATATACAACATCGGTGGTTCTTAAAGAACCTCAGTTTAAAATACCTCTTGAAGAAGAAGACAAAGAAAAACAATTTGAGTCTATGTATGAGAAAATTAATCATTATATACACGCTATGACTCTTAACTCCAATCTCTACTGCTAAGATTAAGAATTTAGTGTTCAAGAAGTTTATGGTGATGATAAAAAGCTAATTAAGTTAGACTTGGTTCTACTTATTCTAGTACTGAAATCGATGTAAAATTAGAAGATGAAAATTTTGCAAAATCAATGAAAATCCCTTTTGAGTTGTATTCTCCTTGGGTACAAAAATTTATTTAAAATAGATTAATGCTCAAATAATGGTCTTTAAAACAACCTTTTTTATTGAACAAATGTGGGATAACAATAAACAAAATTCTAACTTCAAAGAGGGTATTGGATTTGGTACTCTAGAACCCTTAGATGATACGAAATTTTGCCTAGTTATCACCAAAGAACATAACTCTGAACAAACATCTGACTTTCCAATTAAAGAAGCTCCTCCAGAATTGGAAGAAGAAATTAAATCGATAGTTGATGAATTATAAGAAATAAATTTTGGAACTAATGAAAATCCAAAACCAACTTTCTTTAGTTCATTCCTTAATGACATGGAAACAAAAGAAATAATTCAACTGTTGACATAATACAAAGACTGCTTTGCCTGGACTTATGATGAAATGCCTGGGTTAGCTCCAGAAGTCGCAGTCCAAAAACTTAGGATAAATCAAATTGCAATCCTTGTTAAACGAGCTCCAAGAAGGATGCATGTCGAAATAGAACAACAAGTCATTACTGAAGCTAAGAAATTAATTGAGGCTGGTTTCATACGAGAAGAAAATTATCTGACATGGCTGACGAATGTAGTGCCAGTTAAAAAGAAAAAACGGCCAAATCAGAGTCTGTGTGGACTTCAGATATTTAAACATGGCCTGTCCAAAAGAAGAATTCCCTTTACCAATTCCAGAATTAATGGTTGACATAGCATCTACACATGCAATATTTTCCTTCATGGATGGATCATCAGGACATCCATAAGGATATACTGTTACAACGTTATGCCATTTGGATTGAAGAATGCTAGTGCAACCTATCAAAGAGCCATGACATGGATTTTTGACGAACTCATACACAATCAAGTTGAATGTTATGTGAAGATTTGGTTGTCAATAGTAAATAAAAAGATGATCATGTGTACGATTTTAAAATCTTCTTCAAACAATTACGTCAATATAATCTTAAAATGAACCCTTAAAGTGAGCTTGTGGTGTTACTTCAGGAAAAATTTTAAGATTTATTGTTTGACAACGTAAGATTGAAATTAATCCCCTCAAAATTGAAGCTATCCTAAATATTCATAATCCTAAAAATCTAACCCAATTACAATCATTTAATGGAAAACTAGTGTATATATGTCGTTTTATTTATAATTTGTCAGGTAGGTGTCAGCCTCTCAATGCCCTAACTAGGAAGGATACCAAATTCATGTGGTATGAAAAATGCCAACTCGCCTTTGAAAATATCAAACAATATTTGATAACACGTCTTGTCTTAGCAGCCCCTGTGTTAGGAAGATCTCTAATTCCTTACACCGCGACATTAAACAATTACCTTGGAGAATTACTTGCTCAAGTAAACGATGAGGGAAAAAAAATGTGTTATATTACTTAGGGTCTATTTGGCGCAGTTGTAGCTTATTGAATAATCTACTGATAAGCTAATTAAAAATAATCTGCTGATAATCTAGGTGCGGTGACTATTATAAATGTTTATTTTTTGTAAAAGTCACACTCCAGCCAGAAAGCTCTCACCGCACTTAGGTAGGTGCGGAATGAAAATGTTGTTTTCAGTGTTTTGAAAATGCATAAGCTGCCAAAATGCAGTTTACCCAAATAGTCTAGGTGCATTTTCAAAACGCTACCGCACCAAATAAGCTGCCCCAAATGGACCCTTAGGCCACTGTTTGGTTCCGACTAAAATAAAATATCTAGCAATTGAATAACATTGCTTAGCTTTGATTTTCACAGTTCAAAAGCTAAGACACTATATGCTTTCTCATTATATAACTATTATTTCAAGAGTTAATCCATTACAATACTTGATTACACGATCGAAACTTTCTATAAGATTAGCAAGATGGGCAATGAAACTACTCCAATTTGACATAACATTTGTCTCATTACATGCTGTTAAAGGACAAATCTTGGTAGATTTCTTGGTATGACGTCCAATTCTGACTGGATCACCTCTTAATGATGATTTACTTGATGAACAAATACTAGAAATAAGAACTTCAGACATACAATGATGGGAATTATACTTTGATGGATCCTTATCTGCACGAAAAGACAAAGACAAGCAGACAATCATATTAGGCAAAGATGTGGTAGGATTAATTTTCATTACTCCAGATAAAGCAATGATGTCATTTTCCTATCATTTAATGAAACCATGCACGAATAATGAAGCTGAATATGGAGCACTCATAACCGGTCTAGAATTGACAATACTAATGGAAATAAAAATATTGACATTATGGAGACTCTCATCTGATCATCAATCAAATTGCAGGAAAATACAAGACTTCGAAACCTTGACTGGAACAATATTCCCATTACACTCTAAAACTACTTCAGCGAATTCCTGATGTGGCTTTCTTCCTAATTTCAAGACATGACAATTCTTTAGTAGATGCTTTGGCAAAACTTGCAAAAGAATTCGCTTGTCCAGAATAAGACGACTTATTAATTTCTATAAAGGGATGACAAGTTATTTCTCAAATCAATATGGGCAATTTACAAAATTTATGAAGACACGATAATGACAATAATTGACAATGAAAATGATGATTGTCGACAACCAATTATTTAATATCTGCAAACCGAAAGGTTACCCAAAAAACAACTCTATCGCAACTCAAATCAGATAAAGAGAATTATCTTATGCTCTAATGAATGATTTCATTTACGAACGATCTTTTGACCAAATGTGGTTAAGATGTCTAAACCAAGCTGAAGCTCAAGAGATTGTTAAAGAGGTTCATTCAGGTATATGTGGTGCACACCAATCTGGACCTAAAATGAAAATGAAAATAAAAAGAATGGAATATTATTGGCCAACAATGATGACTGATTGTCTTGAGGTCACAAAGAAATGTCATCAATGTCAAATACATAGAGTGGTCTTACATCAACCACCAAATGTATTACATCCAACCATTGCATCTTGGCCATTTGAATGTTGAGGCACAAGCATAGTGGGCCCTATAGACCCTCCATCATCTAAAGGCCATCGATTTATTCTAGCAGCCACATATTACTTCTCCAAATGGGCAGAACAGAGAAGTTAAGGCGGAACAAGTTCTCCATTTCTCCAAGACTCATATTGTCTATAGATTTGGAATTCCTTGAAGAGTCATATCAGACAATGGATTGGCTTTTAAAAATAGAAAAATGAATAATTTTATTCAATGACATAGGATAGATTGGAGATATTCTACAATCTATTATTCTAAAGCCAATGGTTTAGCTGAGGCTTTTAACAAAAAATTGGTACAAATTTTGAAAAAAGACATTAATTAATAGTCCAAGACAGTGGCATGAGCGATTAATAGAATTTCTATGGGCCTAGAGGACTACCTACCGAACACCAACACGGTCAACACTGTTTGCTTTGGTATATGGTTCTAAGGCTATTTTACCACTCGAAGTGTAAATTTCTTCTCTCAGAGTTGCGGTAGCAAATAAAATAACTGAAGAAGAAAATGTAAAATTATGACTTGAGGAACTTGAGAGTTTAGAAGGCAAGCATCTACAAGCTTAGCAAAATCTTAAACTGTATCAAACAAAAATGATACGGGCCCACGACAAATTGGTTTTTCCTAGAACCTTTCAAATTGGTGAATTAGTCTTAGTTCTCCGAATACCTATCCTTGCTCATCGAAGAATAGGTGGAAAATTTGAATCAATATGGGAGGGCCCATATGTAATTGAAAAGACATATTTGGGAGGATCTTACCAATTGGTAGATTGTCAAGGAGAAAGAATCTTGCCTCCAATCAATGGGCATTTCTTAAAAAAATATTATGCGACATAAAAGTAATAACTTGTTTGTAAACTGGGAAAATAATAAAATCTTTCAAATATTATTTATGATACAAACTTTGACTTTTTTTTGTATCTTACGATATCCTTTTGGCTTATCAAGCAAGTGCTTATAAGCATGACTCATCGACATAATAAAATGATAACAACAATTAAATGGTATTTTTTGAATTAAAATTAAGTCTAATATGTTACATTATCCTATTGCTTTCAAGGAAATGTCTAACAACAGACTTTTTTTTACATTTCGAAGTGGTGTTTGTCTGGCTTTAGACCGACGATGTATTAAAACAGGATCAAGAATCCACTTTGATTTGACTTATCTCAAGTTGAATTACTTTACGATGGATCTCTGTTATCTATTTCTAATCAAGAAGAAGTAAAAGGAAAACCATTTGTGTTAGAATTCAAACTTCGCCAACAAAATTTCAAGATAAAAGAAGTCATTTCGACAAAAAAAAAATAGAAAATTGACACTGGAAAACTACAATCATTAGTGGTAACTACCTCTCATGGAGCCGAAAAGACATTTGTTATCGGAGTAAAGAAGTCGGCCTCCGGATTGACTAGAGCTCAAAGGAGAAATCGAAAGAAACGACTTAATAGACTCGAAGAAAAGGAACGACAAAATCTGAAATCTATGGAGGAAGACGATTATTTTGAATCTCTAGTTCTTGAAGATATTCCTAAAGGAACATATTTGTATTAGGAGAAAAAAAACTGGATCAAGAAGAGGAAATGATGAGAGGATAACATTCACTCCAACTCCTTACATACCAGCGTTGGATCTCACAACATCAGAGATGTCAATTGATAAACGCATTGCTTCTAAAGAAGAATTAAGATGTATCCACACCTTTAAACGACAAATGTTTGAACAATTTAAATATATTAATGGTCTAACTGTTAATATATTAGAAGGCATTCAGTTATTCACCAAAGTCTTTGGTGAAGATGAGCAAACTGCCATTATTGAACATGTAATGGAAGCACGCGACCTCAGATGAGTTGGATGCTTAATAAGGAGAACATACTCTGAACCCAATAAGTGGATACGTGGCAAGGGTCCAATGACAATCCAATATGGATATTGTTATAATTATGTTGTGGATAAGGACACAATCCCCTAGGGATCTTACAACATGAACAAGTGGATCAGTTACCTACAATGATTATTCAAATTATCAGACGAATTATAACGTGGAACATAATGCCTATTGATTGTGTACCAGACAGCTGTATCATAAATATATATGAGGAAGGAGACTGTATACCACCTCTATTGACAGCCATGAATTTGAAAGGCCTTTTTGTACTCTATCACTCATGAATAGATGTTCTATTTTATTTGGAAGAGAAATACAAATTGTGGGACCTGGTGAATTCTACGGATCTTACCAGATTCCCCTTCCATGTGGATCAGTCTTGATTTTACAAGATAATGGAATTGATGTTTCTAAACATTGCATACTGAGCGTAAGCCGACAACGTATTTCGATAACATTACGGAGAATGCGTCATGAAAAATGTCCTGACAGTTATCGGCTTATACTAGAACTTGAAGGGCTACGACCTTTGGAACTACCATGATCCTATGAATATCCAAACACATAAGACATACTCGACAGATAATGTCTTGGAGTGTTAGATATTTGTAGTAGGTCTAGTGACACGCCTAAAATATATACAATTTTTGCTATATGATTTTACTCATTTTTTATGATATTACACTTTAAAGGAAGGTATTTTGTATATTTTTTTGTTTT
Source organism: Papilionanthe hookeriana x Papilionanthe teres (assembly GCA_022702705.1). Taxonomy (NCBI): domain Eukaryota; kingdom Viridiplantae; phylum Streptophyta; class Magnoliopsida; order Asparagales; family Orchidaceae; genus Papilionanthe; species Papilionanthe hookeriana x Papilionanthe teres. Next base: position 27,200,779 of record CM040436.1, on the reverse strand, counting down.
AGGTACAAGAAATGGTGATTGGAGCAAAAAGAAACAAAAACTGTGCAATTTGGAGCAAAAACGAGCAAGAAATGAAATTTTGCTCTGACACCTTTTGATAAGTCTTTCGATGCATAATCTCTTTTACATTTCTTACATATTTTTGAATGATATTACACTTTAAAGAAAGGTTGTTTTAATGCTTATTTTGCGGGGCTATCTGTTAGGAACACAACGCTATTGAAATGGGGCGAAACGGAGCTAAAACGGAGCAATACGGTGGAGCTGCGCAGCAGTATGCTCGCCGACGGCTGCCTCGATCTCGCCGACGGTGAGATTTTCCAGAGACGGCCGAAATATGACCAAAAAGCTCGCCGACAGCTGCCTCGAACCCACCGTCAGCGCCCGGGAAGGTTCTAGACCGACTTTTGGCGATTTTGGGCCGAAATTCGTCTTATTTGGACTTTTTTTTGAAGGGGTTCTTAAGGGAACTCTTAGAAATTCATCCATACTCATTAAAAATGGTGAATATAGGTTAGAAAAGTGTAGAGGAAAGGGGAGAAAAGAAGAGAAAAAAGAGAGAATGTTTAGGATTCTTATATTAGGAGTAGAAATGAAGATTTCTACCCCTTTTAGAAAGATTGGAGAGGAGATTTTGAGAGAATTTGTAAGGAGATGTTCTAGCGTTGCATGGATCGATAGGAGACATTGTGAGAGAGATCTTCATCTTTGTTTCAAATGAAAAAAGTTAAGTATTGTTCTTCATTATCTTATGATTTTGTAAATACTTATGTAGTGGATTTGCTTTGGTTAAATGAAGTTTCCGTTGTGTTTTATTCGTGCTTTTTGACGTATCTTTCTTACTTTTTCTTCTTCTTTGGAAATAGTGGCATGAGAAGATTATGTCATTCTTTTCCTTTTACTTTTCTTTTGCAATGAGTAGGATTCATGATTAGGATATTGGGATGCTTGCTAAAAGATGTTTTAATTATAAATGTGATAGTTTTTACTTGCACTTCATCTACATTGCAATAAGAGCCCATTGTAGTGTTAAAATTCGTTGTAATTGCGTTAAGTTCCGAAAGGGCATATGTAATTCTCAAAAAAGTGGAACCACATTCAAATTCCATGGATGGTGAAGTTCATGGGGATTGAATGCAAATAAATAGGAAAATATAATTATCGGGCGTAGAATTGGAGATTTTAGAGTGACAGGCTAAAATCCTCAATTCGGTCCTATCGTTTGGGTACTGAAGTGTAGATTGTTAGCCCTTAGGCGAGGGGAAAGTGGGAGCTCCGATGTGAGAGCCGGTTTCCTCTCAGCCTAGCCGCATATTCAGTAACCAAGCATAGGATTAGTCAATGTTCTTTATGCTTGGACCAAAGGGTAAAGAATAGGATTGCTCCTATTTGGCACATACAATATTAGATGCATCCTAGTCCTATACATTATCTATTTCATTACATAAGAATAGTAGTTTTTAGTATCTCAAAATTCTCCAAACCAATTCATCCAATAAGGGTTATCTTTTGAATTATTATTTGCACTTAGTTATAGTTACTATCTTTAAATTTAACATTTGCATTTAGGAGTAGTTGCTAGATAAAAAAAATTTTAATCGACATTCCAAACTAAGGATTAGTTTTAGTAAACTAAAATTTGACTAAAGACCTCTTACTTCACTTTCTCGTGGGATCGATACTGAGGTTTTTAAAGAAAACTCTATATTACTTGAAACGATGCGTATACTTGCTTAGTACCCCTAGTGTGTAAAATATTTTATAATTTTTATATCATTTAAGATTTTGCACACTAGCCGCTATTTATAAATCAGGTCAAGTTTTTGGCCATCTTTTGGAAGTTAATTTACTGCGTAATTGTGGGTCGGGTCAAGTTTTTGGCGTCGTTGCTGGGGAAGCTTCGGTAAAAACTTTAGGAGAATTTTAGTTGAAGTAATTAGACTTAGACTTGGAAAATTGTAGTGTCGTAAAAACTATTTTTGTGTGAAAAGTGTTTTTATATGAAAAAGTGTTGTGAAAAAAAAAACAAAAAAAAAAGATTGTTTATATGAAAAATAAGGTGTTCGTAAAATTGTTTTGTTGTGTTGAATATATTTCATTTATTATTTATTTAATTGTTAATGTATTGTTTTTTATGTTGCGTATGCGAAACAAAGGATCTGCAGGAATTGTACCTTATGATCCCTGTTGACCTCATTTTTGATGAGGTCTTTTGCTTCTCTCTTTAGTACTTAGGATCTAGCCTTAGGCTTTTCCTTTGACTAATCTTAGAGGACTAGAAGTTGAACCCACCCTTTAGAAGTTCAAACACCTCTTGACTCCCTGCAAACCCCACAAGCTTGATTGTAGACCCCTAATCACCTAGAGGGTTGAAATCAAATGTGGAGGTTTAAAAGATGAGTTCTCTATAGGACTTCTTGGCCTTAGGAATACCATGGGTGGCCTGGTCTGGTGAGGGTTGACATGCACATACACTACACTCTCACACACATTCCAAGTCCTAAAACCACACTCTCACCCAACTTGACTTCCCGACTCATGTATGTAATTCATATGGATGGTCATTAACCCCTAAGCCCTTGGCTAAGAGGGTAGTGAATGCCCCAAATGAGTCCTCTCATGACTCATATGGGCTTAATATGGCTTCATGGCTCAACCAAAGTGATTCTATTTCACTCAAATTTGATCAATCTTCATTTTTCAAAAAATTCAATTTTTGACCCCCGAGGCCCTACACCTACTAAACCTACCAAAAGCCCTTGGAACTACCCAAAATTTACAAAATCACCTAAATTACTCAAAATTCCTCAAAAACAATCCTAAACATTTCCCCCCACTCAAATTGATCATCCAAAGCCAAAAAATACCAAAAATTCCAAAAGTACCCCCCAATACCCTCCAAATACCCAAAATGCCCTCCTTAGCCCAAAAATCCAAAAATTCAGAAAATTCCCAAAAAAATCCCAAATATTCCCAATTTCATTTTGTTCAACTACAACATGGGCTAATTTTTCCAATTTACCCCACTTTTACCAAAACCCCTAATTTGGCCCATTTTAAACCCAAGTGAACCCAATGTCAAACCAAACCACCCCAATTAACCTCAATTTTGGTCCAATTCAATTCTAAACTTCAAATAAACATCCCCAATATCAATTAATACCAAATTCAAGTTCAATTTGATTGACATTTGAGCTCAATTTCAATTTGAAGCCTAAGGCCCAATTTTGGCCCATGACCTAAACCTAGCTTAAACCCATCCAATTCAACTCCAATTGGCCTCAAATATTTTCTAAATCCTTCCTAACACTCCCATAAACAAAACACTAACTTTATTTGCCCAAAATTTGAACCTAAACTCCACCCAAACCTAACCCAAAACCAAAATCCCTTAAATTGACTTAAGCCCAAACCTAACCCAAATGGGCCCAAATCCCAAAATTAGAGCCCAACCAAACTTGGAAACTCTTTGTGACACTCCCATAAACATTTTTTAACATTAATTTTACATCAAATCCAACTTTAGCCCAACCTTAGCCCAAGTTAGCCCAATTTGGCCCAACTTGGCCCCTTTACCAAAAAAGCCCAAATTCAACCCAATACAATTCAAAATCACTTTAAACTTGTTCCAAACCACTCATGACACCTCCCTAAACTAAACCCAACATTTATTTGGCACAATACTTTACAAAATTTTCATCCCAAATTTATTTTAAATCCAAAAGCCCACTTCCTTAAACCACTTTGAAAGCCCATCCCAAGACAATTTCAAATGCCCAAAATTGATTCTAAAGCCCATATGACATTTTCATTTGTCATCCATTTAATCAAAATCATTCCCTAAGTTCCAATTCCATCATCAAATAAATCAAAATCAAGCATCATGCCAAAATACCCCTAAATTTCAAAAATCCCAAAATCCCTTTCTCATGCAAGTGAGCCAAGGCATTCCTATGCCATGAGCAAGCCTTGGAGCCATGCACAAGCCACATGAGAGCCATGAGAATCTTAGGATTGTCAACACTCCATAAATGGAAAAAGGAGGAGATCCTTTAAGCACTCCTTAAGATTTATTAACCATTCCCATGTCCCCCCTAACTCATGCTTAAGCTTAATTGTACTTGGATTGTGACTTGACCCCACTAATCAAGCTGATCCAAATGACTTTCTCTTCAGCCCAAACCAGCCTTGGGGAGGTGCACCTAGCTTAATCCATGCATTGGACCAAATTAAGCCAAAATGACTCGTACCCCATGTCATTTTAATCAAACCTCCTTACACATGGCAATAGCCAATTGCTTGCACCGAACCCCAGCCCTAACCTCACTGGTCAAGATGGTGACCAATGCCTGGCCGGCTAGCCGCCCGGTTCGCCGGAAAACTCTATGGCCGAGAGCTCCATGTGAGCCAAAATTTTCAGTTCTCCCTGGCTGAGCTATCCCAACCCAAATGGACACCATGGCTGTTCTTCTCCTCCCCTGAGCAGCTGATCCCAGCCTCCAAACCCCCCTGGGAAGCCCTCCAGCCACATCTATTTAAACACCACCACCTCTCGGCCAAAGGGGAAGTTGAACCAAACCTTACCAAAACTCTGCCAAAATCATTCCAGACCCCTCTCCAGACATAGATAACTTGATCCCCACTGAAATCCAGCCCTAAAACCCTCTCTAGGAGCTCAATTTCTGAGTTGAAAATCCACCCAAAAACAGGACACTTCACCACAGTGAGCCAATCTCCAAATTGATTGGTCCTACACCTTCACCAGACTAAGAGGAGAAGTTCCCCAGCAAAAGTCCCCTCACTAGACCAGCCATTGCTTCCAGCCTCCAAGCTTTGTGATCGGCCTTGGTCACTTTCATACTTAGACAATTACCCAGAGCCAGAGACTTCATCTGGAGCTTGTCTGGACTCAATCGAAGGTGACACAACTCTCAGATCGAAGCTTCACTTCTCTGAGCAAAGGTATGAACTCATTCTTCCTCTCGAGCTTCCAGCAATTCTCCATTTTGTTTGGGTTAATTTCATAGCCTATAAACCGTATGGATGTGTTCGTCTCTTCAAGACGAATCCATAAAGCATAAGAACACAAAAATCCATTGAGAATGGAGTCAGATCTTAGGGTTTTAGTGTGGATGGCCACGGGTGCACACCAGTCGTAGATGATGACCAGGAGCCGTCGGATCGCGCGTGTATCGAGCGGATGGTCGAGATCAAGTCGGACCGTGCAATGGTACGTGAACTGCGGGATCCTGGAGAGCTGAGTCAGATTGCGACGCAGAATCACAACGCGACGCGTAGGCTTTCGGAGCTGCCGAGGTTAACGCGGCGCCGCGTGGATAAGTAGGAAATTAGGGTATTTTTGAATTATTTAAATGCCCTGAACTTCAAAAATTCATATCTTAGCATAGAAAAATCACAAAAATAAAATAAAAATACCCTCTTGCTCAGTGAACAGAGGAGAATAATGTGGAAAAGAAATCAAGTTAATTGGATGAGTATTTTACTTTTAATAATTTATTTACTATTTTTAATATTTTGATTCTCCATTTTCATAGACAATTCATCATGGCATAAGACCATAGGGCTTTTGAAGCCTCTGATCTTGGGAACATTCCCTGAATTTTTTAAGGTCAGAGGCCATCTCTGTGAAAAGTTATTGAATTTTCAAGTTCATGTCACTGTTTTAGGTATTTTAATTCCAATAATTAGCATGTTGAAAAATAAATTCTAAGAAAATTTGGTTATGTTCCTTAGGACCAAAGGACCCTATGAAAAATATATTTTGAATTAATTCATTCATAATAACCTTAATTGGCCTAAACCCCTAAAATTGAATTTGATTTAATTAGGGTTATCCGCATATCAAATTGACTTGAAAATAATTCTCTATTACTCTTTAGGGTCAGAGGAACCTTATATAAAATTTTGAAATCAATTGGACTTGATTAACCCCACCAAATGGATTGATTAAGCCTCATAAGCAAAATGGAACTTTAAAAATTCATAACTCCAAAAATACTTTTCAAAAGATCATAAAAATGATTTTGGAGCTTCTTTGATATTAGGAGAGTTCAGAAAAATTAAAATTGGAATTTTCTTGAAAAGTTGATTTTTCACAATATTTTAATATTTTAATAATTAAAAAATAATAAAAATCACAAAAATATTAAAAATCATAAAAATGTCACATTTTGACTCCTAATCACTTAGGAACAAACCAAATATTTTTCCTAAGTCCCTAGGGTAAGATATTGAATTTTAAAGGCTTAATGTAATTTTTAATATTAAAAAATGAATTTTCAACCTTCTTCACTAAAATAATTCTAATAAATCAAAGAAAATCTATAAAATTATTAAATTTGTTTCTTTGAACTTCTTGAGGTTAGAGAGATTTAAAAAAAAATATAAAATCTATTTTTCAACTTTAATTTTATTTTATAATTAATTAATACTCTAAAACTCAAAATAAATATAATAAATAAAATATAATTAAACAAAATCACCAAAATTGGTCCAAGTGGTCCTCTGGTCATTAAAAACATCCCATAAGTTTCTTAAGGATAGAAACCTTTCCTTAGTCATGTTATTGAATTTTCTTGGAAAACCCCTATATTCTACTAAAAATAATTGTATAAATAAATTAAACCCAGAAAAATCACATTTTCTCCTCTAATGTCTTAATTGACATGTGAGTGAGGTGGCATAAAAATTTCAAATTCATTTGAGCTTAATTTAGTGAGTTATGAAATAAATAATCTTAAAAGGGCATAAAGGTAATTAAAAATTTTAACTCTTAATTAAAACATTAGGTTTAATCAAAATGGGGGGTAAAATATTTGATTTTAACTTTCTCTTGGATGATTGAAACTTAGGGAAATTAAGGGGTAGAAACCCATTAAACACTTTGAAAATATCAAAAAATTAAACTTTAATTAATTAAATAATTTAAATTTTGGAAAGAATATATTTAAAATTTGGATTATTAAAATAGGGATATTATTAAGAGGATATTTATTCTTTAATTTAAAAATCCCTAAATAGGTCACTTTAACAATATTTAGTTCTTAATTTAAAATTAAAATAATAATCCAAATTAACAATTAAAACTAAAATTAAAACTAAAATTAAATTAAATTAAATTAAAATTAAATTAAATTAAATTAAAATTAAATTAAAATTAAATTAAAATTAAAGTTAAACTAAAATTAACAATTAAAATTAAAATTAAAATTAAAATTAAAATTAAAATTAAAATTAAAATTAAAATTAAAATTAAAATTAAATTAATTAAATTAAAATTAAATTAATTAAATTAAAATTAAAATAAAATAAAATAAAATATAATATAATTAAATTAAAATTAAATTAAATTAAAATTAAATTAAAATTAAATAAAATAAAATTAAATTAAATTAAATTAAAATCGTTTAACAACAAACCTAAATGAAATCATTAAGAATTAAATCAAAACATATCAATAATTTCAACACCTCTTTCTATCTAAGTAAATTTAAAACACGAATATCAATATGAAATACCAAGATAATTGAAAGTGTAAAAAATTTAAATCAAATCTAAAATAATTTGAACACTATTCCAAACTTAAAATTATTAATTAAAACCTCATAATTAAATTAAAACACTTTAAACCATTAACTCAAACTTTTAATTAATTATGATTAAAATTCTCGATAAACCAACTTGCCCTTAAAGGCTTTAATTATTATAACTCTTAAATAGAGTATTAAGTGAGATGTCACTTCATTCATCGTGTAATCAAATACCTAAGTTCATCGAGCAAGAAACAAAGTTTAACTAAACTCCTGGATGATTAATTCACTCGTGCAACTAAATTTACTTTGACTCAAAACAATCCTGCAAATATTGAAAAGATGTTTAGGACTCGTCCTAAGCACTTCCTTAATATGACGGGATGGTTTAGAAGAACAATTGAATCTAATTGTTCTTTGATGAAAAAAATCATCCTTAAAACCAAACCAAGAACCTAGACGTCATAGGAGATGACTAGTTATATGATTAGGAATTTGGTAGACAACCAAAACCCTTCCCTTAGCTTTACCTAGGTATCTGTTGAAATATTTAAATGCCTTAACATGTGTTTTAAGTGCAGCTTGGGATGACGGGAAGACCCTCCAGATACGCTTTTATTTTATTGCAATTTACTTTATTGTAATTTACTTACATGTACTGTACTTTACTTTTCTTGCATGATAAATATAACTGTTGCATGAAAACCAAACCTTTAGAATAGTCCCTGAACTGAAACCAAAACTAAATTAAAAGTCATTGAAAGATAAAATTTACCGCCACAACATTCCAAAATATAAAACAACTCAAAATTTAATCACAAACAGAACAACAAAACTACAATCACAACTAAATTAAAATGTTTCATTGAATGATCGGGAATACCTCGGATGATGTAACTCACGTGTTGCTAACGGGATTTCCCAAGGTCTAAATGAAAGTGTGGAACTCATTCGATTGAGTTTAGCAAATTCATCCGGACTAAGTGAATTCAATGAAAATAACGGTGTCGGGATGACGGAACCGCGAGATCTTAATCGGTTCGTTTAAATAACTTTAAGATTTGTTTTAATTAAAATATTAAAAACACTTGGATTTTAAGATTTTCTCTAAACCAAAACACTTCTCTCATCTCCTGATTTATGACTTCTAAAACTAAACCTATGCAACAACAAGGAGCTCGGAGCATGGTGGGCAGCTCGACCATCGTCATCAGCAAAACTCAGATCTGCTTCAGCAAAACCTTTCTTAGTGTTAAATAACCAAGCCATAGGTCTTCGAGGTGGTTTGCCTAGTGCAACATAAATCCTCAACTCTTCGTTAGGCATTTACATAATCATATTATGTAAATTAAGCCCTAACCGGTCTTAGGACTCCGAGGTGGTCGTTCGGTACGACATAAACCCTCACATCTTCGAGGCTATTTGTATGATCATGTCATACAAATATAAGTCCTAATTAATTAAAATTGGCAGGAGTGCATGTCGGCATATTTTTAATTTAATTTAAATAAATAATTTGAAAAGTAGTATTTGATTTTGAGAATATTTTTAAATTTGAAGGTTTTAAGACATGAGATTAAACCGATCTCACATCCCAAATAGTTTATATAAACGAGCACCGCACCACAACCGTGTATCTATCCCTAAGGATAGACACACCGCTCGATGGTGGTGCTCGATTAAATAAACTAGAAGATTTCGTGACATCCGTTTGGTCCGCGAACCAATTTTATAAGCCGACAAATTCCCCGCTTAATATGAAAGTATTAAACAGGGTTTATATTACCTCGGTTCTTTAAAATTCCCTATAAGGGCAAGCCCCTATAGTTAATTACATCTTAAGTGATGGGAATCACCTAAGAAAACTCTCGATAATAATCAATAATTCTGCTCTCAAGGATTTCAAAGTTTAAGTTTTCAAAGGATTGAATTTTGGAATTTCAAAAGGGAATGGATCAAGTTTGGAACATTTTGTTTTGAGAATTCAAAGGAAGAAAAGTAGGAGAAATTATAGATTCGAAGCGAACTTCGGTAATTTCCCGACTATCCTATTGTTTGGTTTGAATTTAGGAAAGTCTTAATATTTATTTAACATTTCAGTCTTGCCAATTTTAATTAATTAGGGCTTATATTTATATGATAGAATCATACAAACAGCCTCGAAGGTATGAGGGTTTATGTCGTATCAGACGACTATCTCGGAATCCTAAGACCGGTTAGGGCTTAATTTGCTATGCAAATGCCTAACGAAGAGTCGAGGATTTATGTTGCACTAGTGCAAACTACCTCGAAGTCCTATGACTTTGTTATTTAATTCTAGGAAAGTTTTGTCTGAAGTAGACTCGAGTTTCGCCGATGACGATGGCCGTGCCGCCCACCATGCTCCGAGCTCCTTGTTGTTACAGGGTTTAGTTTTAGAAGTCATAAATCGTGGGATGAGAAAAGTGTTTTGGTTTAGAGAAAATCTTAATTTCCAAGTGTTTTTACATTTTAATTAAAACAAATCTTAAAGTTGATTATAACGACACCGGTTAAGATCCCACGGTTCCATCCTTCCGCATCATTATTTTTATCGGATTCACTTAGTCCGGATGAATTTGCTAAACTCAACTAAATGAGTTCCACACTTTCATTTAGACCGTGGGAAATCCCGTTAGCAACACGTAGGTTACATCATCCGAGGTATTCCCGATCATCCAACGAGACGTTTTAATTTCGTTGTAATTGTAGTTTTGTGTTCTGTTTGTGATTAAATTTTCGAGTTGTTTTATATTTTGAAATGTTGTGGCGATGAATTTTATCTTGCAATAACTTTTAACTTAGTTTTGGTTTCAGCTTTAGGGACTATCCTAAAGGTGTGGGTTTTCATGCAACAGCTTGTTTATCATGCAAGAAAAGTAAATGCGATGCGATTAATGAAATTGCAATAATGTAAATCGTAATAAAATAAAAGCGTACCTGGAGGATCTTCCCGTCATTCCAAGCTGCACTTAAACACAATTAGAATATTTAAGCAAGTTCCTAGGTAAAGCTAAGGTAAGGGTTATGGTTTTCTACCAAATTCCTAATCCTATAGCTAGTCATTTCCTATGACGTCTAGGTTCTTGTATTTTGGTTTAAGGACGATTTTCTTCATCAAAGAACAATTAAATTTAGTTGTTCTTATAAACATCCTATCATATTGAGGAAGTGCTTAAGGCAAATCTTAAACATCTTTTCAATATTGCTAGAATTGTTTTATGTCCAAATGAATTTAATTATACAAATGAATTAATCGTCCAAGAATCTCAAGTTTTGTTATCTTCGCTCAGATGAATCCAGGACATTTGAATACCCTATAGGTGAAGTAACATTTCATTTAATATTCTATTTAGGAGTTATGATAACTAAAGCTTTTGAGGGTAAATTGGTGTTTAAATGGTTTGTGATTTAGTTTAATTTTCATTAATGGGTTTAAATTTGGAATAGTGTTCAAGTTATTTTAGACTCATTTTGAATTCTTTATGTCTTTGGTGATCTTATATTTAATTCAACTTAATTTAATTTAATTTAATTTAATTGAGTTTTAATTTAATTTAATTCAATTTAATTCAATTTAGTTTGATTTGATGTTACATTAAATTAATTTGATTTGATTTAATTTTAATTTAATTTAATTTTTAATTTGATTTAACTTAATTTAATTTGATTTTATTTATTTAATTTAATTTAATCTTTAACTTAATTCAACTTTTAATTTTAATTTAATTTAATTTAATTTAATCCAATTTAATTTACTTAATTTAATTTAATTTTTAATTTAATTTTATTTTTAATTTTAATTGAAATTTTTAAAAGAGTTTAATAATTTAATTTTGGTTTAATGATTAAGTCTTTTAATATTTTAAATTTGAGTTATCATTTTAATTAAGAATTGGATATTAATGAGATAATTAATTTAGGGATTTTTAAATTAAAGAATAAATCTCTTCCTAATAATATCCCTATTTTAATAATTCCAATTTTATTATTCTTCCAAATTTTATCAATTATTTAATTGAGGTTTAATTATTTTGAATTGCTTAATGGGTTTCTACCCTTTAATTATTTAAATTTCAATCATCCAAATCAGATTATGATCAAATATTTTACTTGTTAATTTTTTTATTAAACCTAAAGTTTTAATTAAGGGTTAAAATTTTAATTACCACTTTACCCTTTAAGCTTAATAATTTCTTAACTCACTAAATTGAACTCAAATGAACTTGAAATTTTTATGTGACTTCACTCATATGTCAATAAAGACATGAGAGGAGAAAATGTGATTTTTCTGTATTTAATTTATTTATATAATTATTTTTGGTAGAAAATAGAGATTTCCAAGGAAAATTTAATAACATGACCAAGGGAAAGTTTCTGTCCTTAAGAAAATTAGGGACATTCCTAATGACCAGAGAACCACTTGGACCAATTTTGGTGATTTTTTGAATTATATTATTTTTATTATAATTATTTTAAATTTTGGAATATTAATTAATTTAAAAATAAAATAAATGTTGAAAAATGAATTTTATATTTTTCAAAAATCTCTCTGATATCAAGGAAATCAGAGAATTAAATTTTGCAATTTTCTGATTTTTCTATGATTTATTATAATTATTTTAGTGAAAATGCTAGAAAATACATTTTTTTAATTTTAAAATTACCCTAGAGCTTTAAAATTTAATATCTCACTAAATAGACCTAAGAAAAATATGGGGTTTGTTCCTAAGTGATTAAAATTCAAAATGTGACATTTTGGTGAATTTTATTATTTTTGTGACTTTTATTATTTTTTAATTATTAAAATATTAAAATAATATTAAAAAATCAACTTTTTTAGAAAATTGAAATTTTAATTTTATTAAATTCCCCTAATATCAGAGAGGCTCCAAAACCAATTTGGTGAATGTTTGAAAGGTATTTTGAAAGTTATGAATTTTTAAAGTTTAAAATGACTAAGCGGCTTAATCAACCCATTTAGTAGGGCTAACCAAGTCCAATTGACTTCAAACTTTTATGGTGGATTCCTCTGATCCTAAAGGTCAGTGGAGAATTGATTTCAAGTCAATTTGATGTATGGTTAGCTCTAATTAATTAGAGACCTATTTTGGGTGTTTAAGCCAATTAGGGTTATTTTAAATGAACTAACTCAAAACCTATTTTTCCTAGGGTCCTCTCGTCATAAGGAACATCACCAAATTTTTCTAGGATGTATTTCACAACATGCTATTTATTGGAATTAAAATACTCAAAACAGTAACATGAATTTGAAAAATCAATAACTTTTCATAGGGATGGCCTCTGACTTTGGAAAATTCAGGGAATGTTCCCAAATTCAGAGGCTTCAAAACCCCTATGGTCTCATGCCATGGTGAATTGTATACATGCATGGAGAATTAAAAATATGCAGAGAGTTAATAAATTATTAAAAATAAAATACTTGATGAAATTAAATAATTTCTTTTCCACATTATTCTCCTCTGTTCACTGAGCAAGAGGGTATTTTTATTTTATTTTTATGATTTTTCTACACAAAGTTATGAATTTTTGAAGTTTAGGGAATTAAATAAATAGAAAATACCCCTAATTTTCTATTTATCCATGTGGCGCCGCGTCATCCTCGGCATCTCCGAACGCACACGCGTCGCGCTCCCATTCGACGCCGCCATCTGAGTCAGCAGCCCGGGCCCCGCGGTTCTCGTACCGTCTCCTGGTCCGACGCCATCTGAGCCGTCCGTCCGCGCGTTTATTGAATGGACGGCATCCGTTCATCGTCCCCGAGCGTCCTCACCCGAGAGCCGTCCACACTAAATCCCTAAGATCTCACTCGATAACCAATGGATTTTCATGTTCTTATGCTCTATGGATTCGTCTTGAGAAGACGAACACATCTATACGGTTTATGTGGTATGAAATTTACGCAATAGAAATGGAGAATGTTCAGAAGCTCGGGAAGAAGAGTGAGGCCATACCTTTGCTCGCAGAAGTGTGGCTTCGATCCGAGGGTTGTTGCACCTTCGATTGGATCCCGCAAGCTCCGGATGAAGTCTCCCGGTCCGGTGAATTGCCTAGGTAGGATTTCGACCACAGCCCGATCACAAAGCTTGGAGGCCGGAGCAACCGGGTGGCCCGGAGATGGGGCTTTTGCTGGTGGACACCTTCCCTTGTCCGGTGAAGGTGTAGAACCAATCAATTTGGGGATTGGCTCACCGCGGAGAAGTGTCCTGGTTTTGGGCTCGGATTTCAACTCCGAAATCGAGCTCACGAGAGAAGAAATGGCAGGGGGATTTCAGTGGGGATCAAGTGCTCGTGTATGGGGAGTAGTCCGGAACAATTTTGGCGCAGTTTCCTTAAGGTTTGTTTCAAGCACCTCCAATGGCCGAGAGGGGTGGTGTTTAAATAGGAGAGGGTGGAGGGCCTCCCGGGAGAGTTAGGGCTTGGGATCGACTCGCTCTTGGCAAGAGAAGAACAGCTATGGTGGCCATCGGGCATGGGACTGACTCAGCGAGGGAGAATTCCAAAGTTGGCTCACATGCGAGCTCTCGGCTCGGTGGTTTCCGGCGGCCGTGGTGGCCGGCCGGCCGTGGTCAGGTCACCCTCAAGGTCGTGGAGGTCGAGGCTGGAGGTTTGTGCAATCAATCGGCCATGGACATGTGTAAAGGAGTTGAATTGAAATGGAATGGGGGATGAGCTCATTTTGGGTACAAATGGGTCAACCCACCTTTTGGGCTTGGTTCACCTCCCCATGGCTGATTTGGGCTGAGGGAGGATCAGATGCATCAGCTAGGAAAGGGTGGAGAAGTCACCATCCATGAATATTTTGATTAAACATGGATTAAGGTGAAGCATTAAAAGGGTTAAAACCTTTTTAAGGGGGCTTAAAAGAGGCTCCTCCTTTTGCCATTAGTGGCTTGATCACATGTCAAGCCTTCCATGGCTTCATGTGGCTTGTCCATGGCTTGCATGGCTTGTCTTTGGCTTGGCAAAAAGTTTGGTCAATTTCATGAAAATGGATTTTAAGAATTTTGGATATTTTGGTGAAAATTTGGATGAAGCTTCATTTAGAATTATTTGATTATTGGTTTAGGACTTAGGGATGATTTTAATTGAAAGTATGATGAGGGGAAATGTCATATGGGCTTTAGGGTAGATTTTGGGCTTTTTGAAATGGTTTTAGATGGGCTTTTAAGATGGTTTAGGAAAGTGGGCTTTTGAATTTTAAAATGGATTTTGGGATGAAATTTTGGTAAAGGCTTGGGCCAAATAATTGTTGGGTTTAGCTCATGGATGTGTCATGAGTGACTTGAAGCAAATTGGGGGTGATTTGGGTTTGAATTGGGTTGAATTTGGGTTTTTTTGGTGAATGGGCCAATATAGGTCCAAGTGGGCCAAGTTGGGCCAATGTTGGGCTAGGGTTGAAATTGATGTAAAATTAATGTTGAGAAATGTTTATGGGGGTGTTTTAAAGAGGTTTTGACTTTGGTTGGGCTTTGATTTTGGGGTTTGGGCTCATTTGGGTTAGGCTTGGGTTTAGGTCAAAATCGGGCCTTTTAGCTTTGGGTTGAATTTGAGTGGGATTTGGGTCTAAATTTTGGGCAAATCATGTTAGTTTTTTGCTTTTGGGGATGCTAAGGAAGATTTAGAAAAGATTTGGGGTTAATTGGAGTTGAATTGGGTGAGTTTGGGTTAAGTTTGGGTCATGGGTCCAAATTGGGCTTTAAGGCCAAAAGTGAAATTGGATCCAAATATCAATCAAATTGGACTTGGATTTGATCTAGATTGGTGTTGAGAATGTTGAATTGAAGTTTAGAATTGAATTGGACCAGAATTTGGGTCAATTGGAAAGGTTTGGTTTGACATTGGGTTCACTTTGGGTTAAAATGGGTCAAATTGGGGGTTTTGACAAAAGTAGGGTAAATTGACAAAATTGGCCCATGGTGTAGTTGAACAAAATGAAATTGGGAATATTTGGGATTTTCTAGAATTTTCTGGGAATTTTCTGAATTTTTGGATTTTTGGGTCAAGAGGGGTATTTTGGGTATTTGGAGGGTATTGGGAGGTATTTTTGGAATTTTTGGTATTTTTGGGTATGGATGATCAATTTGAGTGATATGGAAATGTTTGGGATTAATTTTGAGGAATTTTGGGTAATTTGGGTGATTTTGCAAATTTTGGGTAGTTTCAAGGGCTTTGGGTAAATTGGCAGGTGTAGGGTCCCGGGGGTCAAAAATTGAAAATTTGGAAAATTGAAGATTGGGTAAATGTAAGTGGAATAAAATCATTTTGGTTGAGTCATGAAGCCATATCAAGCCCACATGAGCCATGAGGGGACTCATTTGAGGACTCCACTATGTTGTTCCTAACCCTCTTAGCCAAGGGCTTAGGGGTTAAGGACCATTCATGTGAATCACCTTTATGAGTCAGGAGGTCAAGTTAGGTATGGGTGTGGTTTTAGGAGGTGTGTGAAAGTGTAGTGTAGGTGTAGTGTATGTGTAAGTCAGCCCTTCACCAGACCAGGCCACCCAGGGTAGTCTTAAGGCCAAAGAGTCCTATAGGAACTCATCCTTTAAACTTCCACATTTGATTTCAACCCTCTAGGTGATTAGGGGTCTATAGTAAAGTTTGTGGACTTTGCAAGGAGTTAAGAAGTGGTTTGAAATTCTAAAAGGTGGATCCCAATTCTAGTTCTCTAAGATAGTCAAAGGGAAAGCCTAAGGCTAGATCCTAAGCACTAAAAAGAAGAAGAGAAGACCTCATCAAAAATGAGGTCAACAGTGCAATATTAAATAAATTCCCAAATTGAAGCCAAACAATAAAATAGTTTGGGAAGTTGCCAAGATTCTTCTTGGATCCTCAGCTTCTCCTACTTCTCTTTCTTTGGACTCTTAAAATAAATTGTTCCAAATTTGATCCATTCCCTATTGAAATTTCCAAAACTCAAATCCTTCGAAAACCTTAAACTTTGAAATTCTTGAGAGCAAAACCACTGATCATTATCGAGAGTTTTCTTAAATGATTCCCGTCATTTAAGATGTAATTAACTATAGGGGCTTGCCCTTATAGGGAACTTTAAGAACCCAGGTAATATAAACCCTGTTTAATTTCTTTGTATTAAGCAGGGGAACTTGTCGGCTTATAAAATTGGTTCGCAAACCAAACGAATGTCACAAATCTTCTAGTTTATTTAATCGAGCCCCATCATCAAGTAGTGTGTCTATTCTTCGGGATAGATACACAGCTTGTGATGCGGCATTCATTTATATAAACTATTTGGGATGTGAAGTCAGTTTGATTTCATATTTTAAAATTTTCAAACTTAAAGTTACTTTTAAAATCAAATGTTTCTTTCTAAAACTATATATATATTTAAATTAAATTTAAAATCTAAAATTCGTCGACAATTTCTGTAGGCGACCCCTTTTCAAAATACACACTAACCTAAAAATATGCCGATAATCCCGAGTTTAAAAAAAATAAAAAAATAATAATAATACAGAAAGGACTCAAAAAACAAGAAATGGAAATGGAAAAATTTCAATATAATAACTTGGAAAATCATCATAAATCATTGAGGGATTACATAAATCCTCCGACAGATGAAATTCACTCTAGTATACAAAATCCTGTCGTAGAAGCTGACTCATTTGAAATAAATCTTGAGATTATCGAACTGGTGCAGAACAATCAGTTTGGGGGAACTCCTTCGGAGGATCCCTATGTACACTTATCAAATTTTCTAGAACTTTGTGCTACATTTCGTTATAATGGCATGTCAGACGATACTGTTAGACTAAGGCTTTTTCCTTTCTCACTAAGGGATAAGGCTAAAATGTGATTATACTCATTAGCACCTGGTTCTACTAAAAATTGGGAGGAGTTAACTCAAAAATTCTTAGCTAAGTATTTTCCACCTTCAAGGACTACTCAACTTAGAAACGATATTATCTCATTTTGCCAGTATGAAGGAGAATCAATATACGAAGCCTGGGAAAGATTTAAGGAACTCCTAAGAAAGTGTCCACACCATGCTCTGCTCGATTGGTTAATCATTCAAACTTTTTATAATGGGTTAGTAGGATCCCTTAGGTCTATAATTGATGTTGCTGCTGGTGGATCATTAATTTCAAAACTATTTGATGAAGCGTATGAGTTAATTGAAAAGATGGCTACAAATTAATTTCAATGGCCATCTGCAATGGTAAATCATAAAAATGTAGCTAGTGTTCATAGTACGGATGTGATTACAATTCTTGCATCTCAGATTGCTGCAATATCAAGGAAGTTGGACCAATTTGGAATGAACCAACCTCAATTTACTCCTGTAAGTGAGGAAAGTTCATTAGGGCAAATGATTGATTCTAACTTATCATATGATGCTTTAAATACCATAAACAACCCATATTCTAACTTTTACAACCCATGTTAGGAGAACTATCCTAAATTTAACTGGAATCATACTATTGATGGTGGAAACCAAAAATGGGAAAATAATCATGCAAATCCTAATGGAAGTTGGAATAATCAGGGGAACACAAATTATAAATCTTCATATCCACCGGACTCTAACAATGATCAATAATTTGAGGATAAGAAAATATCTATGGAAGAAGTGGTATTACAAATGGGAAACCAGTTGCAAAGTCAAAATGCTGCGATTATAAACATAGAGAATCAACTGGGACAAATTGCTAATTCACTTAGCAATAGACACCAAGGAACACTTCCTAGCAACAATGAGATCAACCCTAGAGAACATTAATGAACAAATAGAAGTTTTCCAATTAAAAATTGGAAGAGATATAGAGGATGTGGTTAGAAAAGAGAAAGATGTTGTGAGAGAAATAAAGGAAACTAAAAGACCTGAAGAACATGTTTCTAAGGATATGGAAAAATTAATATCTCAAACTAAAATCATTTTGGAAAGACCACCACCTCCATTTTCTCAAAGACTTAGACAGCATGAGTTGGATAAAAAATTTTCAAAGTTCATGAAAGTACTTAAGAAAATAACGATAAATATACCTTTCACTGAAGCTTTAGAACATATGTCATGTTATGCAAAGTTTATAAAGGATAAATTAAACAAGAAAAGAAAATTTGGGAATTACGAGACAGTTGCACTAAGTGAGGAGTGCAGGGCCATACTTCAGAAAAATTTTCCTCAGAAACTTAAAGATCCTTGTAGCTTTACAATTCCTTGTGCAATTGGAGAAAAATTATGTGGAAAAGCTTTATGTGATTTAGGAGTGAGGATTAATGTGATGCCTCTATTTATATTTAGAAGGTTAGGTTTAATCGATATTTCCCCACTACTGTAACCCTTCTCTTAGCTGATCGATCTATCATTTATCCAAAAGGAGTTATAGAAGATGTGCTTGTTAAAGCGGATAAACTTATCTTTCCTTTGGACTTTATTGTATTAGATATGGAGGAAGATAAAGAAATTCTAATTATTTTAGGAAGACCTTTCCTTGTTACTGGACAAGCTATGATAGATGTGCAAAAAGGAGAGTTGGTTATAAATATTAATGACCATGAAGTCACTTTTGATGTATTAAAGACTATGAAATATCCCGCTGAGAGAAAAGATCATGATTGTTTTTGGATGGATGAAATTGATTATTTAAGTAATGACAATTTCCAAGAAAGTTTTGAGAGTAAGATAATTGATGAGGTCGGAATAGAATTTCATGATGATTCGAAAAATTTACTTAAAGAAGACTGTATGTATGTTCAGGAGAGGTGTGAAATGATGGACGCTACCAAAAATAGTAAACTTTTAATTCTATTTGTTGAAAAATCTCATGAACTTAAGATGGATGTACCCCATACAATTTTAAAGCCTATCTATTAAGAGAATTCATCTACACAACCAGACTTTATATCTTTAGATATGACTCAATCACAAGAAAAACCTTAATTAAATGATGAAAAAGATAAAATTATTGAACTAGGACTTGGAAGAGAATTTGAGGATAAATTTTAAAAGAACCTTGAGTTGAGAAAAGAGGATAAGGATATTGGAAGACCTTTGGAAGAAATTCCTAGGTAATTAGAAAAACTTATTTCCTCAACTAAGATAGTTCCTCAATCATTTAATAATTATAAAGAGGAAGAATTGGAAGATAACTTGAATCATAAGAGTGACATAGAAGAATTTGATCCATAATCTGAATTATCTAGAGAGAATCTAATCCAAATTTTGGGAGATATTGAAGTATCTTATAAAGATCCATTTCTCATAAATTTCAAGGATGATATTAATATGCGGATTGAAAAAATCAATAGAAGAATATTGGATCTAGAAAGAAATATGAGGAATTATGATATAAATCAAACCGAAAATGAAGAGCTTAATGAAAAATTAAAATTTGAGGATTTTATAGGAATCCCTGAATCTGAAAATGATTGGGCGATTGATCGAGGATTACTTAAATGGAATTTTAATCCAGGTGGAATCATTTGTCGGGCCCGCGACGTAAAAACCAAGCGCTTTATGGTATCAGTGTGCTTTGATTTAGTGTGCTTGAGAGTCATGATTGTTAGTGTTTTATTGTGTTTGCTTTAGTGTGGATTGATCAGTTTGATTGATGATTGATAGATGTTTAGATTGTTAGTAGTTTGATCTTTGTGTGTCATGAGGAAGGTGATTCCTAAACTTCTTATTATGGCTAGACTTGATCTCTTGTCGTAGTTGGATTAACGAGTCCACTGTGACTCGGGTCTCACCGAGACTTGAGTTTTATAAGAGAAATCATGAATTTTGAACATTGATAGTTCCATCTCAATTTTGATACTTCTTTTCTCTAACTTTACTTTCATTAGGTAGGAGTCATGAACCTATTTGATGAATACCATGTGAATGATCTTACACTATCTTTATAACAGTTAGAGGTGCTTAGTTATAGGGATTAGATGATGCTTGAAATTGGTGTCCAGAAACCAATTTATCAGGGATAATCTTATCTTCGTGATTATAATTTATAAAATCATTTGAAAGTATCAAATTTACTAGTGTAGTGATTCTGTTAGAAATTGGAGGTAAGGTAGAGAAATTGGATGAGTTAATGGAAGAATTGACCTCATTTATCTTATGTGTGTTTATTTTTGTGTTACAATTTTATATAAAAATTAAAGAACAATTTTATATTCTCTTTCTGATACTTGCTATGCTAGTTAGACTTTTATTTAGTGAATTTCATTCTGACATGATTAGTTTAGATTTACTTTCTGCTTCATATTGTTCTGTCCTAATGAATACTTCTAAATTGTTTTGATAGACATTTGTGGTAGATAGAATTTCTAAATTGTTTTTCTTCCTGCTTATATTTTCTGTATTGAATGCTATATATGTTAAAAATTAAATTTGGGGGTAGGAAGAAAAATAAAATTTTAATGTGAAAATACTTCCTTTTAATGTAATTTTATTACAAGCATGTTTTAGGTTAGCTCTACTTTCCCCTACAGTCTTTCTATCTTGATTATGCATGTATATGAATTT
Organism: Papilionanthe hookeriana x Papilionanthe teres; assembly: GCA_022702705.1. Classification (NCBI taxonomy): domain Eukaryota; kingdom Viridiplantae; phylum Streptophyta; class Magnoliopsida; order Asparagales; family Orchidaceae; genus Papilionanthe; species Papilionanthe hookeriana x Papilionanthe teres. The sequence goes on along the minus strand of CM040436.1, from coordinate 27,179,707 downwards.
GATAGGATGTTGTAGTAGCAAGTAGATTCAACCTTTTCTTTTTTTTCCTGCTACATTTTATGGAATTAATTACAAAATATTTTTGAAATTTAAGTTTGGGGGGAAGAAAAATATTAACTCTTATTTATTCTCAATTATTATATTTTCAAAATTTAATAGCATAACTTCTGAAAATTGAACCTTGCTTGAGATAACTAAAATTTTTTATTTTAGTTGAATATTATGGAAGGATTGGATGAAATTTTTTAGGAATAAAAGTTAATTTTATAAGGATAAGATATTTGGTATAAAAGAATTTGATTATAGTTAACTATTTAAAGTAAAGAAAACTGTATTTTTGAAATGTTAAGAGAATTAAAGTATTGTGTGTTAAGAGGAGATTGTGACTTTATGATGAATAATAAGGCTCATACCTAATTATAAAGTAAGGATGTGTTTCAAGTTTGAACTTTAGAAAGAGCAGAGTGATGTTCAAAATTATTACAGGCTCTCCAGATAAAGTAATCCTCATTAAAAAAAGAAAAAGAAAAAAGAAAGAAAAATATTTATGAGGAGAAGCTTGAGGAGATGCCTAATAAAAAATTGGCTTCACTTGAGTCACCCTAAAGGGAGAACTTGATTTCATTTCTGAATTTATATTTAAAGTATTGGCCTACATTCTGATGAAGTTTGCATGAACTCTTTTTTCACATAATCTTTCAAGGCATTCTTAATGTAACAAATTATGTTTTATCTTGAAATAATTAGAAGACTAGAACCCTTAGAATTGATTACTGAATATTCTTATACTTGTAGTGTTAACCTGAGTTACTGAATTTATTTCTAAAAGTCTAACCAATATATTATTTTGAATGAAAAATTTTAGTGTCTTACAGGTGAAAAGTACATTGCCTTGAGTTATATTTTTATGTAGTAAAAGGGTTACTTGAGGATAAGTAATAGTTAAGTTTGGGGGATTTTGACACGCCTAAAACATATAAATTTTTTCCAATATCATTTTACTCATTTTTGATGATATTACACTTTAAAGGAAGGTATTTTGTATGTTTTTTGGTTTTAGGTACAAGAAATGGTGATTGGATCAAAAGGAAGCAAAAATGGTGCAATTTGAAGCAAAAACGAGCAAGAAATGAAATTCTGCCCTGACACCTTTTGATAAGTCTTTTGATGCTTAATCTCTTTTACACTTCTTGCATATTTTTGAATGAGATTACTCTTTAAAGAAAGGTTGTTTTAATGTTTATTTTGTAGGGCTATCAGTTACGAACGCAACACAACTGAAACGGGATGAATCGAAGCTAAAACGGAGTGAAACGGTGGAGCTGAGCAGAGCTTGCTCACCGACGGCGGCCTCGATCTCGCCAGCGGCAAGATTTTATCGAGAGCACTGAAAAATGGTTGAAAAGCTCTCCGACAGCGAGCTCGAACCCGCCGACAGCGCCCCGGACGAGCATGAACCTACTTTTAGCGGTTTTGGGCTGAAATTCGACGTATTTGGACTCTTTTTCAAAGGGGTGCTTAAGGGAACTCTTAGAAATTCATCCACACTCTTTAAATTAACAGGTTTTTGATAGAAAAGAGAGGAGAAAAGTGAAAAAAAAACTTGGAGATTGTTTAGTGATTTTAGAATAGGAGTAGAAATGTAGATTTCTACCCTTTTGGAGAGATTGGAGAGGAGATTTTGAGAGAATTTGTAAGATCGTGTTTATTTCAAAGGGAAAATGCTAAGTATTGGTCTTCATTATCTTATGATTTTATAAACACGTACCTAGTAGATTTACTTTGGTTACATGAAGTTTCCATTGTGTTTTCTTCACGCTTTGTGACGTATCTCTCTTACTTTTTCATCTTCTTTGGAAATAGTGGCATGAGAAGAGTATGCCATTATTTTCCTTTTGCTTTTCTTTTGTAATGAGTAGAAATCATGTTTAGGATTTTGTGATGCATGGTAGAAGTAAATTTAATTATAAATGTGATGGTTTTTACTTGCACTTAATTTACATTTCAATTAAGGCTTGTTGTAATGTTAAAATTTGTTGTGAAAACATACAATCCGAGAGGGTTATGCTTTCTATAACTAAGTACGAACCACATTCAAATTCCATGGATGGTGAAGTTCATGGGGATTGAATGCAAATAAATAGGGAAATAATATTAATCGGGCGTAGAATTGGAGATTTTAGAGTGATAGGCTAAAATCCTCAATTCGGTCCTATCGTTTGGGTGCTGAAGTGTAGATTGTTAGCCCTCAGGTGAGGGGAACGTGGGAGCTCCGAAGTGAGAGCCGGTATCCTCCCGACCTAGCCGCATGATTCGGCAACCAAGCATAGGATTACTCAATGTTCTTTATGCCTGGACCAAAGGGTAAAGAATAGGATTGCTCCTATTTGGTACATACAATATTAAATGCATCTCAGTCCTATACATTATCCATTTCATTACATAAGAATAGTAGTTTTAAGTATCTTAAAATTCTCCAAACTAATTCATCCAAAAAAGGTTATCTTTAGAATTATTAATTGCACTTAGTTGTAGTTACTATCTTTACATTTAACTTGCTTTTAGAAGTAGTTGCTAGATAAAACACAATTTTAATCGACATTCCAAACTAAGGACAAGTTGTAATAAACTAAAATTTGACAAAAGACCTCTTACTTCACTTCCTCGTGGGATCGATAATGGGGTTTTCAAAGAAAACTCTATATTACTTGAAACGATATGTATACTTGCGTAGTACCCCTAGTGTGTAAAATATTTTATAATTTTTATATCATTTAAGATTTTGCACACTAGCTGCTATTTATAAATCAGGTCAAGTATTTGGCCATCTTTTGGAAGTTAATTTACTGCATAATTGCGGGTCGGGTCTGAAATGATATAACATCTTTTTTGTCAGTTTGAAGGTAAATCAATATATGAAGCATTGGAAAGATTTAAAGATCTCCTCAGGAAATGTCCACATCATGTGATACCATATTGATTAATAATTCAAACTTTTTAGATCTCTTAGATCAATCATCGATGCTGCTGCTGGTGGATCATTAATGTCTAAACCATTTTCTGATGCTTATGCTTTAATTGAAGAAATGGCTACTAATAATTTTTAATGGCTTTCTGAAAGGTTAAATCCTAAAAAGGTAGCCAGTGTTTATGAGAATGATACTTTTACAATGTTAGCAAATCAAGTTGCTGCTGTATCAAGGAAGATAGACCAATTTGGGATGAATATTTCTCATTCAAATCTCATGATTGAAGAAAATTCATTAGGCCAAATGGTTGATTCTTATTCTTCACCAAAAACTGTGAATGCTATAATCAAATCTAACAACCCATATTCCAATTATTATAACCCAGGTTGGAAGAATCATCCAAATTTTAATTGGAATAACAATAATTAGGGTGGTGTTAATCAACAATGGGGGAACACCCAAGTAAACCCATTAGGGAATTGGAATAACCAAGGTAATAATAATAGATTAACTTATCCTTCAAGTTATAAGAATGCTTTACAAAATACGGAGAAGAAGTTTTCTATAGAAGAAGTAGTATCACATATGGGAAATCAATTACAAATTCAAGGAGCAACCATCATAAATATTGAAAATCAATTGGAACAAATTACAAATGCCTTAAGTAATAGATCCCAAGGAATGCTTCCAAGTAATACTGAAGTGAATCCAAGAGAAAAGAATAAAGAACAAGTGAAAGCAATTCAACTGAGAAGTGGAAAAGAATTGCAAGGTAGAGTTCAAAAAGAGACTGAAGTAGATAAAGAAGAGATTAAAAGACCTAAAGAGGACGCTCCAAAAGGTTTTGAAAGACCTATTTCTCCGCCTAAGGTTGATTTAGAAAAACCACCACCTCAATTTCCTCAGAGACTTCGTCAACAAAAGTTGGATAAGCAATTTTCAAAATTCTTGGAGATATTGAAGAAGCTTACCATTAATATTCCATTTGTTGAAGTTTGAAGAAAATGAGACTGTTGCACTTAGTGAGGAGTGCAGTGCGATAATTCAGAAAAAGCTTCCTGAAAAACTTAAAGATCCTGGTAGTTTCACAATTCCATGTGCAATCGGAGACAGATTTTATGGAAAAGCTTTATGTGATTTGGGTGCAAGCATTAACCTTATGCCTCTATCAATATTCAAAATACTGAGACTAGAAGAAATAACCCAGACTACTGTAACTCTGCAATTAGCAGATCGTTCGATCACAAATTCTAAAGGAGTTATAGAAGATGTTTTGGTAAAAGTGGATCAATTTATTTTCCTGTGGATTTCATTGTGTTAGATATGAAGGAAGATAAAGAGATACCCGTAATTTTGGGGAGACCTTTTCTAGCTACAGGTAGAGCCATGATAGATGTGTAAAAAGGGGAATTAACGATGAGGGTTAATGATCAGACTGTTACATTTAATATTTCAAAATCGATGAAATATTCTGCAAGAGGTAAAGAAGATAAGTGTTTTAGGATGGATGTTATCGAATATTTAAGTGAATGTCATTTCAAATCAATTTATGAAGAGAAAGCTGAAAGATAAGAATTTGAATATAAGCAAGAAGAGGAGTTATTTGATTTTGAAGATTTTCAAGAAGAAGATTTAAAGTATGTTCATGAAAGTTTTGAATTGTTGGATATGACTAAAAAAGATAAATCTTATGGTCCATCAATTGAAAAACCTCTGAACTTGAGTTAAAAATGCTTCCTGATCATTTGAACTATGTTTTTCTAGGTGAATCCTCAACCTTGCCTGTTATAATTTCCTCTCAATTAACTGAAAAAGAAGAAGAGAGTTTGCTTGAAATTTTGAAGAAGCACAAGAAAGCCTTTGGATGATTATTAAAGGAATCAGTCCTGCAATTTGTATGCACAAAATTCTTATGGAAGATAATAGCAAACCGCAGGCTGATCCCCAAAGGAGATTAAATTCTATCATGAAAGAAGTTGTTAAGAAAGAAATTTTAAAGTGGTTGGATGCTGGAATTATCTACCCTATTTCAGATAGTGCATGGGTTAGTCCTATTCATTGTGTTCCTAAGAAAGGAGGAGTAATTGTGATTATTAATGAAAATAATTAAATGATACCAACAAGATAAGTTATAGGGTGGCGAATATGCATTGATTACAGAAAATTAAATCTTGTCACAAGGAAAGATCATTTTCCACTCCCTTTTCTAGATAAAATGTTAGATAGACTGGTTGGGCATAAATACTTTTATTTTCTGGATGGATATACTAGTTACCACCAAATTCAAGTTGCTCCTGAGGATCAAGACAAAACTACGTTTACCACTCCTTATGGTACGTTTGCTTTTAGAAGAATGCCCTTTGCTTTATGTAATGCCCCTGCTACATTTCAGAGATGTATGATGGCTATTTTTTGTGATTTAATTGAAAAAGGGATTGAAGTTTTTATGGATGGCTTTTCAGTGTTTGGAATTTCATTTGAATCATGTTTAGAACGTCTATCTAAAGTTCTAAAATGCTGTGAAGAAACTAATTTGGTCCTTAATTGGGAAAAAAGCCAATTTATGGTAGCAGGAGGAATTATTTTGGGACATCGGATTTCAGAAAATGGTTTGGAGGTAGATCCTGCAAAAATTCAATTTATATCTAATTTACCTTGCCCAACCAATGTAAGGGGAATTAGAAGTTTTTTAGGACATGCTAGATTCTACAGGCGTTACATCAAAGATTTTTCAAAGATTACAAAACCTTTATGCCATTTACTGGAAAAGGATGTAATTTTTAATTTTGATAATGATTGTTGTAAAGGCTTTGAAACATTAAAAGAAAAATTAATCACTGTACCTGTAATAATTTCATCAAATTGGGAAAACCATTTTGAATTAATGTGTGATGCTAGTGATTATGCTATTGGTGCTGTTTTGGGTCAGAAATATGATAAAATTTTCAAAGTAATTTATTATGCTAGTAAACTCTTAATGAAACTCAACTTAATTATACCACTACTGAGAAAGAGTTATTAGCTATAGTATTTGCCTTTAATAAATTTTATTCATATTTAATTGGAACTAAATGTGTTGTGCATACTGATCATTCTGCTATCAAATACTTAATGAAGAAAAATGATGCAAAACCGAAACTTATAAGATGGATTCTTCTTTTGCAAAAATTTAATTTTGAGATAGTAGACAGGAAGGGTTCTGATAATCAAATTGCTGATCATTTGTCCAGGCTTGAAATTGAAAAATCTTTCTGTGATATTGAAGAAATTAATGAACATTTTCCTGATGAAAAATTTTTCATTGTTAAAGAATGGAGTGTTTCGTGGTATGCAGACATATTAAACTTTATTGTTAGTAATATTATACCCCATGGTTTGACATATCATGAAAAGAAGAAATTTATGTCTAATGCTAAGATTTATTTTTGGGATGACCCATTTTTATATAAATAAGGAAAGGATCTTATAATTTGAAGATGTGTACCTTTAGAAGAGACTTATGAAATTATTCAAAAATATCATGATTCAAAATATCATGATTCTGATTATGGGGGACATTTTGAAAGTGATAAAACTGCATATAAAATATTACAATCAGGATTTTATTGGCCTACTATTTTTAAGGATGTGAATGTTCACATTAAAAATTGTGATAGATGTCAGCGTGCAGGCAATATTTATAGAAGAAATGAGATGCCCCTCAATTATACGTTGGAAGTTGAAATATTTGATGTTTAGATTAGATTTTATGGGACCATTTACACCATCTTTGGGAAATGTTTATGTTTTGATAGCAGTAGACTATGTTTCCAAATGGATTGAAGCTATTGCTTTACCTCGATGTGATGCTCAAAGTGTTGCAAAGTTTTTAGAAAAGAATTTATTTTGTAGATTTGGAATACCAAGAGTAATCATAACTGATGGGGGAAGTCATTTTAGAAATGTGATTATTGGGAAGTTAGCAAAGAAATATCATATTAATCATCGCATTGCTACTCGCTTATCATCCGCGTACAAGTGGTTTGGTTGAATTATCTAATCGTGAAATTAAAAGAATATTGGAAAAAACTGTTAATCCAAATAGAAATGATTGGTCAATTAAACTGGATTATGCTTTGTGGGCCTATAGGACTGCTTACAGAACATCTATAGGAATGTTCCCATATAGGCTGATTTTTGGAAAAGCTTTTCATTTACCTTTTGAACTTGAGCATAAAGCATATTGGGCTATTAAAGAGTTCAATTATAATTTGAAAGATGCTGCCGAAAAAAGATTATTGCAATTGAATGAGCTTGAAGAAATAAGGAATGAATCTTATGAAAATGCTAAGATTGATAAGGAAAAGATGAAGTTATAGCATGATCAGAAGATTCTTACTAAAAATCTTGTACCAGGACAACAAGTTTTGCTGTATAATGCTAGATTGAGAATATTTTCCGGAAAACTTAAGTCCAGGTGGTTGGGTCCATTCATCGTGATAAAAGTTTATTCTTATGGAGTCGTAGATGTTCAAGATCCTAAGACTGGAAAAATATTTAAAGTTAACGTAGACATAGACTTAAACCATATTTTTCAGTCAATAAATCTAAATCTGATGAGAATTTAATGTTAGTTCACTCAGAATGAGTTATGGGTGTGTCAGGCTGAAGACGTCTAAACAAGCGCTTTGTGGTAGGCAGCCCATATTTATCGGTGTGCTTTGCTTTATGTTTGTTTTGTGTGTTTTATTTGCTTTGTTTGGTTGGATTTTATGTTTTTAGTGGTAGTAATTTGGAGTTTTTAAACTTTAGTAGAGTTTATTTGACCTTAATTAATGATTTGGAGAAGTCAGAATGAGAATTTGGACACTTAGCAGACCTGTGCTAAATTGTGCACTGGCGGCTAAGCGCCGACTAGTTGGCGCTTAGGCGCCACAGTTATAAAAAACGTGAAAAATGTGAATTTTGAGCCTAGATCATGGGGGAGAAGTTGTGGGAGTTATTTAGGAGATTCTAAACGTGTTGGAGAATATTCTAGCATCTCCCAAGTCTATAAAAAGGTCCTGACTTAAGGAAAACACTTGCCCCAAGTCCTATTTTCATTTCTGAAGTCTAAGAAGAGAATTTTGAGCACCATGTCTTCCTAGGAGAATGAGATGAAGAAGAAGTAAGATTCTGATAAAAGTAAATTCATTAGTGATAGTGCTAAGGAGTTATTTGATGGATATCTGGCTGTTAGCATTCAATGTTTTACAGAGATGATTGCAAAAATTGAAGCCCGAGTGACTTCAATGAAAGTAAAGATCAATGATATTACTTTACATCTGGATCACATGGGATGGCAACTCAAGATGCAATTCAATCATTAAAGGTATGTGGAAGAAATAGATAAGGCGATGTATGTGACGAACAAATGGATTGAAGAAGATGATATAAGAATGAACAATAATTGCCCGTTCTATCAAATTTATATTCCTGAAGGGTCAATTGAGAATAATAGTGGTCCTGGTTATATTCCGCCTAATGAAGAGTGGAATTAAAAGTGTTTTGTTTCTATTTGTTTAGTGTCTTATATGTTATGTTAGTGTTCTTGTAAGTTCATGTTTGTTGTGTTTAATGTTTAAGTAGATGCCTGATGATGTGATGGGTACATCTTAGAGATGTACACTTATCAGTTTAGGATTATAGTGTCTTGTATTTTGAGAATTTTATCCTTTATGTTTGGATAAAAATTCTAGTATTGTATTAAGTATTATGTTTGTTTTAATATAAGTTTGTTTTGTGAAATTTATGTGGAATCATTAGTTATTTAACTTTGATTTGGAGTATTAGAAGATTTGTGAGGAGAAATAATTATTTTGGAGTAATTAAGGGTAATTAACAAAGTGATTTAGTGCATATACCTTAATTATAAAAATTTGGGTACTGGCGGCTAAGCACCAGAATGCAGGCGCTTACGCGCCATATTTCGCGGCTAAGAGCTGATAGTTCGCGCTTAGGCGCCAGTTTGCGAAAATTGATTCCCGAAAGTTAAAAACCCTAAAATTGTCATTTTCAACCGCCCCATCGTCTTCAACCTTTGCTTTGCCACGAAAGAGGAGCCTAGGGTATCATATTGTGGATCATTTAAGAGCCGATCTCATCAAAAATTGTTAGATTTGGATTCCTTGAGGTAAGTGCACCACTCCTAAGTAAAAATTTTTTTATTTTCACCAAGTATTTTGAGTACATTATGGAAAATCTTAAAATCACTATTCATGGTGAAAATTTGAGGTAAAGCTTGATAAATTGCTTAGATTTAGTGAAAATATCTTTTGGAAGATAAATTAGCAAGTTTAGTTTGATTTTGGAATTTATGGTGAATTTTTCGTGAATTTTTAGAGATGGCTCCAAATTCAAAGCGTGCACGAGAAAAGACGGAGTTTGATTCTGACAAATTTGTTAGTTTGAGGGCTGAGGAACAATACATCGATGCATTGCAATCACGTAAGTTTATTCCTGAGCGAGTGTTTAGTAAGCCAGGAGAGGTGATTGAAGATATGATTGCAAGAAGAAACCGACGAATTATCGTTGCTTCTCCGCCGTTGCTCGTTGTTTACGTGGTAAGAGAATTTTATGCAAATTTACTCGTCGCAGAGGAAAATCAGGTGGTGGTTAGGAGGCATGAAGTAAACTTCTCTTCAGGTGCAATCAATACCTTTTATGGACTACCTCCTGATATGTTCTATTTTTATTCTAACTATCATCCTTCGGAAGGGGAATTAGATGAGATTATGGAATATCTGACTGATGGAAGAGGGTTATGGAACATTACAAATGATAGAATGGTGAACTTTCCTGCTTCCAAATTGAATGTCATTTCTAAAGCATGGCATTATTTTATCTCATCTAAGTTGTTACCTTCAAGTCATACCAGTTAAGTGACGAGAAAAAGAGCGGCGTTGAACCATTGTATTCAGCATGGGAAGCCTATTGATATTGGAAGTATAATTTATGATTATGTTTTGAACTGTGCTTGATCAACCACGACTGCAGGTATGGGATTTCCTTCTTTTAATTCATTCACTATGTGAAAGATCTGGAGTGAAATTTGAAACCTGGGAAGATGTAATTCAGCCATTGAGACCAATTACTAGTGTAAACGTTGGTGCTTACACTGTACATTCAGAGTTTGGTTGGAGAGGAGGATTTGATAGGGCTTCTACTACTTCTGCTTCTACTACTTCTGCTTCTCGTGCTACTACTTCATGTGCTTCGTCATCTTCTTATTCACATACTGGTTTATTAAAAAAGTTTTTGAAAAAAGTGAGTCTTGCTAGAGAGCATGTGAGAGATATGGATGGTAAGCTGGATAATGTTGAGAGAGATATTGTAAAACATGATGAATATGAGGAGAATTATCAAAAATATTTGGATAGACTGATTAGAGGAGATCAGAGTGCTGAGATGCCACCTCATCCATTCTATATACCTTATGTGTCATCCAGAGATTGGAACGAGCAAGATGATGATGATGAGGAGGATGAAGAGTAGATGTATGTTGTTTGTTTTAGTTGTTGTATTGATGTGTTGTGTCACTGTGTACTTTAGCTAGTATTTTGTTTGATGATTGTGTTGTGATGTGAACCTTAATAGTATGCAGATTGTAGTTGTACTGTTTATTTGTTATGCATAGTCAGGTATTGTTGTTGTTTTTATTGTTGATTAATATGTTGTTGTGTGGTAGTGTGTAATAGTAAATGTTTTTATGTGTATGTTAAAAACTGTTAGGAAATTATAAATCACTATTAGAAACTTCTACTTAAGAAAACTAAATGTTTAAAATTCTTCAAATTCCACTATCATCTGTTATCTGTATCGATTGTGTTATTTTAGTTGGTGTGTATTTTCTTTGAAAACCTCCACTACTGTAGAAGTCTTCTGAAATTTTTACTTTTCTTATTATTAAAAAAAAGAGAAAAATGTTTTGAAAAATAACTAAATTTGATTTCGTTTTACTCCTGTATTTAAATTTTTATACTTGCATATTAGGATATTAAAAATTCCTGCAAGCATGATATGTTAGTTTTTATTTCTCACCGCAGTATCATTTCTTATGCTTAAATGTTTTATCTTAATTAAAAATTTAAAGTTTGGGGGGGAATTTTAAAAAACAAAGATTTTCAAAAAACCTAAAATTTTATTTGATTCTCAAGAATACTTAAAAATAAATCTTATTTTTGATTGAGAACAATTATGTACATTAAGTTATATTAGGGGAACAAAATTTTAAATATAGAAATGAATAAAAGAATTTAGTTAAAATTTATAGTAATCATTAAAAACTTAGAGTTAAAATTTTCTTAATGAAGAGGTGTTAAATAAAGTTAAACTATCTTTAATAAGAAGTTTTGTATTTTTGGATAAATAGAAGATTTGACTTTTATTCTTCAAAGCTTAAATTTCTTTTATTGAAGAGTAATTTTCAGCTACTATTATTATGATTTTTAAGTGAAAGATGTATATCTGATCTTTATTTTAAATGGAAGGATGGAATTCAAAATCATTAAAGGTCTATCCAGATATAGTAATCCTTGCCTTATAAAAAAAGTGAAAAATATAGTATATGAAAAGGGAGGAGACGCTTGAGGATTTAAGGGCCTAATCAAAAATTGGTTTCATACCTAAAGTTTAAGATTTAAGTTCAGAGAGAATCTAAATCTTAAAGTTGTAATATAGTAAGTAAAATTATTTTTTAAACAAAGATTTTTAAGTGAGAAAAATAAATGTATGAATCCTATAGTTTGAAAAATTAACAAATATTTCTGAATTAGATAGAAACTTATATTTATCATTTTTCTTTTACTTAAGAACTTTCTAAGCTTTAAGTTGGTTTTAATTACTGAAATTTTTTCTAAATTGGACTATTCCATTTCTAGAACAAAATTTTGTTATCTTCCTAAGAAACTCATCACATAATTTGCATGCTAAAATGTTTTATGAAATTAACTGTCACTTGAGGACAAGTAACATTTTAAGTTTGGGGGATTTTGATACACCTAAAATATATCATATTTTTATGCAAATTTTTATATCTATTTTTAATGATATTGCACTTTAATTGAAGGTATTTTGTGTTTTTCTTGCAGGTATGATGAAAATGGATGGTCATGATGAAAGGAGTAAAATTTGATCAAATTTGGAGCAAAAAAATGAAAAATAAAAATTTGGCACTAGAGGGCCGGCACTTAGCTGCCATTAATAATCAAATTTCAAATGGATTTGGTGCCAATTTTAAAGGGAATGGGATGCAACTCTTGGTGGTAACTACCATAACTTCCTTTGGGCGGCAAGTTTGAATGAAGGGGTGTGTTCTTTGGTAGATATATCGAATCTGGACACATTTTAAAGAGACACCAATGCACCTTTTGGTTTACTATTTAAAGAGAGTCTTAAGAAAGATTAAGAGACTCTTCCTTTGCAATTTGAAGGGTTCTTTTTTCTTTTTTTTTTTGTTCTTCCACTGCATTTTTAAGAGTTTTTATTTTAGAGTAGGAGTAGAGAGTAGAAAGGAGAAAAGGGTCGGAGTGAAGTATTCTTCTTCCCACTTCTTTTCTTTCTTTTAGTTTAGTTTTTATTGAAGTCTAAAGTCTGTATTCTGAGTCAACTGAGTTGGGAGACTTGCTCTGAGAAGTACTTTAGCGAAGAGTCAAAGTTTTAGAGGAACTTCCTTAGTCTTGTGGAGAGGATTTCCAGATAAGTGTTTACTTTTATTTAGTTTATTAATATTTATTTTTGTTAATTATTTTTCTTATCGTTGTTTTTAATTTCAAATAAATGTGTTTTTATATTTTCTCAATGCATTCTGAGTAGTTTACTTTATCTTTTTCTTTCTTAAATGGAGAAGTAATTAATTTAAATAGAAATGTTGTGGAAAGTATAAGTGTTTAAAAGTTGGAAGAAGTTATGAAGATTGATTCTAAAAACTTTGTTTACTTCTTAATTTGGCCTGTTAAGTTGTAAAATTTCTTGAGATTATGTAAGATCCAATGTGGTATTGTCTCATAAAAGTTAGTAAGAATCACATGAAATTATATGGGTAAGAACTGTAGTCCATATAATTGAATGTAATATTAGAAGATATTTTTATAAAAGGGAGTAAAATTAAAAGGATTTTAGAGTGACAGGCTAAAACCCCATAATTTGGTTTGAAGTTTTGAGTTTTGTTATGAGAAGTTAGCCCCCAGGTGGTGGGAATCGAGGGAACTCTAGAGTGAGAGACTGGTATCTTCCCTGCCTAACCATGTTCAAAATAATATAACTTTCAAATTAACATATGTTCTTTATAAAACCAAGTAAGGGTAAAGAACCCATTTGCTTCTATCTGTCACAACAAAAATTTAAATACTTCCACAACAATACTTTAAGAATTATTACTACTTCATGAAAGGAAAGAAAAAGATATTCTAGTTAATAGTATTTTACATCTAGTGTTATTAGTTATTGTAATTTTAATTTTTTGTTTAGCATTTTATTAAGAAAAGTTCAAAAGACATCAACCTTCAAAACTTTTCAAAATCAAGACATACTTTTTCAAAAACAATCAAAGAAAGTAAAAAGATAATTTCTCTGATTCCTTTAAAGATTTTACATTTTTCCTGTGGGTTCGATATCTCGGGGCTTAATCAGAAAGTCCTATATTACTTGATAAACGATACAAATACTTGCGTAGTATCCCATATTATAAAATCATAATTTTCATATCTAAATCACATATATATGGTGTGGAGTCAAGTTTTTTGCACACATACATATATCTACCGGACGAGACCAAGTTTTTGGCGCCATTGCCAATTTTCATATCATATTTGTAAGCACATAAATATTTATCGGGGATCATTCATCCCGGCACCGCTATTTTCACTGGATTCACTTAGTCCAAATGAATTTGCTAAACTCAACTAAATGAGTTCCACACTTTAGTTTAGACCGTGGGAAATCTCATTAGCAACACGTGTGTTACATCATCCGAGGGATTCCCGATCATCCAACGAGACGTTTTAATTTATTTGTAGTTGTATTTAGGGGTGTAAACGAACTGAACACGAACATAGCAGAGCTAGTGTTCATGTAAGAAATGTTCAAACACATCACTATTCGTGTTTGGTTCGTTAAAAAAATGGAACGAAAAAAATTTGTGTGTTCATCTCGTTTACTTATCAAACGAATCGAACACGAACTTCCTGGCAAACCGAACACGAACTGTTCGCGAACAATGATCTTTTTTTATAGCCCTAGCTTTGATAGCATACATCCTCAAATTAAAGCAAATTGATCAGGTATTCTGTACACATCTGGTAATTCATACTTCCTCAAAATCAAGCAAACCGAATAAGGCATTTAGGGTTTTGTATAAAGTTTCATTTTAATATATAGTATAATATATTAATTATAATATTATAATATTTATATTAATTTAATTAATACTATAATATCATTATTGTTGTTAATAATTTATCGTATATTATTATTTATAGAAGCAAAATTATTTAAAATATGATAAATTTTTATAATATATAATTATTTTTAAAATATCATAAGTATAATTATTTTAAATTATTTTATATTTCGAACAATAACGAACCGAACACATCATTGTTCGTGTTTGGTTCGTTTAACAAACCAAACGAAAAAAATTGTTTGTGTTCGTCTCGTTTGCTAATCGAACGAATCAAACACAAACTTCTTAGAGAACCAAACATGAACTGTTCGCAAACAACAAGCTTTTTTGACAACCCTAGTTGTAGTTTTGTTGTTCTGTTTGTGATTAAATTTTGAGTTATTTTATCTTTTGAATGTTGTGGCGGTGAATTTTATCTTGTTGTGACTTTTAATTTAGTTTTCATGCAGGGTGACGTACTTGTTTAACATGCAAGTTTTGCAAGAAAGAAAGTACATCACAGGTAAATAAATAGCAATAAAATAAAAACGTACCTGGCTGGTCTTCTCGTCATTCCAGGCTGCACTCAAAACACATGTTAAGGCATTTTAAATATTTGCAAGGAACACCTAGGTAAAGCTAAGGGAAGGTTCTGGTTGTCTACCAAAATCCTAATCCTACTGCTAGTCAATTCCTGTGACGTCTAGGTTCTTGTGTTTTATTAAGGATGATTTTCTTCACCAAAGAACAATTAAGTTCAATTTTTCTTCTAAAACATCCCATCATATTGAGAAAGTTCTTAGGACAAGTCCTAAACATCTTTTCGATGCTTTTGGGATTTTTTCGAGTTCAAATGAATTTCATTGTACAGGTGAATTGATCATCCAAAAATTTAGTTAAGTTTTGTTTCTTGCTCGGTGAATTTGGACATTTGATTATCCGATGAGTAAAGTAAAATTTCACTTGATACTCCACCTAAGGGTTATAAGTGTGAGAACCTTCAGGGACAAATCTGTTTGTTAAGGAATTTAACCATTAATGTTGAATTTGTTATTTCAAGATAGTTTAGTTTAGTTATAAAATTTCAAATTGATTTTTAAATGTTTTAAAATTGTGTAAGTTAAAGAGGTGTTTAAATTATTTAATTCCATTGAGTTTTGATTGTTAAAGTTTGTTTTAAATATCTTAAACATATTTGATTATTACATCTTAATTGCAAATTGTTTGAGATTATTTTTTTAACATTTCAAATTTGCTTTAGGATAAGTTTTAAATGATTTCAAATTAACTTTAATGTGTTGGGTTTATTTTAATTTAAATCAGTTAGTGTTTTAAACTTTAATTTAATAAGGATTGCTTTCCTTTTAATTAATTTCAATCATCATTATTAGAATTAATTAAGAGTTGAATTAATCCAATTAAGGACTGTAGATTAAAGATTTGGTATCTTCTTAAGTCATGTCTCTTATTTTAATAATCCAAAATTTTAATTATTCTTCTAAAATTTAAATGAATGAATTAATTAAAGTTTCATTTTTTATGTTGTAGGTGATCAATGGGTTTCTACCCATCAATTCCCTAAGTTTCAATCATCCAAGAGAAAATTTAAAATCAAATGTTCATCCCTCCCTTTGATTAAGCCTAAAATATTAATTAGGGTTAAAATTCCTTAATTAACTTTATGCCCTCTTAAGCATATTCACTTCATAACTCATTAAGTTGAGCTCAAATGAACTTGAAATTTTTATGTCACTTCACTCACATGTCAATTAAGACATTAGAGAAGAAAATGTGATTTTTTCTATTTTTTAATTTAATTTATATAATTATTTTAATGGAAAATAAAGATTCTAAATGAAAATTCAACAACATGACCAAGATAAAGTTTTTGTCCTAAGGAAAATTATGTTCCTACTTACCAGAGGACCACTTGGACCAATTTTGGTGATTTTTTTAATTATATTTTAATTATTATAATTATTTTGAGTTTTTGAGTATTAATTAATTATAAAATAATATTAAAGTTAAAAATTAAGTTTTATATTTTTCTTAAATCTCTCTGACCTCAAGAAACTCAGATAAACAAATTTTATATTTTTCTGATTTTTCTTTGAATTTTTAGAATTATTTTAGTAGGAAAGGTTGAAAAATCCATTTTTAATATCAAAAAATTACATTAAGCCTTTAAAATTCAATATCCTTTCTTAGGGACTTAAGAAAAATATTTGGTTGATTCTTAAGTAATTAGGAGACCAAATATGACATTTTTGTGAATTTTATTATTTTTGTGATTTTTATTATTTTTAAATTATTAAAATATTCCAAAATAGGTTAAAATGAAAATTTTAGAAAAATTCCAATTTTAATTTTCTTAGACTTCTATAATACCAGAGAGGCCTCAAAATGAATTTGGTGAATTTTTAAAATGTATTTTAGATTTTATGAATTTTTAAAGTTTAAAAGTGGCCATGTGATTTAAATAATTCATTTAGTGGGTTAAATCATTTTCAATTGATTTCAAATTTTTATGTGAGACTCCTCTGACCCTAAAGATCAGTGGAGAATTGATTTTGTATTATTTTAATGAGTGGTTGTTTCAAATTAATTTAATATTAATTTTAGGGTATTGGCCAAATTAGGGTTCATTTAAATGAGTTAATTCAAACCATAATTTTCTTAGGGTCCTCTGGGCCAGAGATACTTCCCCTAAGTTTCCTAAATTTTATTAATCAATATACTAATTATTGGAATTAAAATACCAAAGCAGACACGTAAACTTAGAAAATAGATAACTCACCATAGAGATAGCCTCTAGCCTTGGAAAATTCAAGGCATGTCCCCAAGATCAGAGGCTACAAAAGCCCTATGGTCTCATGCCATGGTGAATTGTATGCATGAATGGAGAATTAAAATACTCAGAATTGTATTAAATTAATTAAAAATAAAATACTTAACAAAATAACTTAATTATTTTTCCACATTAATCTCCTTTGTTCACTGAGCAAGAGGGTATTTTTAGTTTATTTTTAAGATTTTTCTATTCAAAGATATGCATTTTTAAAGGTTCTGGTATTTAAATAAATAGAAAATAACCCTAATTTCCTACTTATCCGACGCGGCGCCGTGTCATCCTCGGCAGATCCGAAGTCCCACGCGGCGCTTCTCCATTCGATGCCGCCATCTGAGTCAGTGCGACGCGGCTCGCGCTTTCCGTTCCATGGTTCTGTCTGACTTGATCTCCACCATCCATTTGATACACGTACGATCTGACAGTGGCTGATCATCGTCCCCAACTAACTTAACCCAAGAGCTGTCCACCTTCCAGACCTAAGATCTCGCTCCAGACTCAACCAAATCATGCGCGGTTGGTCTCTATCAACACGTCTAGCCTAGAAGAAGCTATCTATACGGATAACATACATCGAAATTGTATAGAACAAAATGGAGAATTGCTAGAAGCTCAGGAGGGAGGAGAGGTCGATACCTTGGTTCTGAGAGGTGAAGCCTGAATCAGAGATGCTCGACAAGTTAGTTGGAGTAAGAGGAGCCTCCGGATGAAGTCTCTGGTCCTGGTGAGCTGCCTAGGTATGATTTCCTCCAAACCCTATTTGGTGTTTTTTATGTATGGAGCAATTGGCTGGCTTGGTGAGGGGGCTTCCACTGGGGAACTCCTTTTCTTAGTGCTGGGAAGGTGTGGGTGAGTTTAATTTGGTTTTGGTGGAGTTTCTGGGAATGTCCTGGTTTCTGGCCTGAGATTAAACTCTGAAATTGAGCTCAACCAGTGGGAATTAGGCTAGGAAAACAGTTGGGTTCTTCTTCTCTAGGCTGGGAGAAGGTCTGGGAGAAATTTGGGGGAGTTTGGTGAAAGAAATTTCAACACCTTGAATTCGGCTGAGAGGAGAGGATTTTATAGAGCATGCTAGAGAGGGGAGCTCAAGGCCAGGCAATGAGTGCCTTGGGCTGCTTAGGGTGAGGGCAGAGTAGGCAAGGTGGCTGGTGAAAGGATTGGCCACTGCCCAGGCTCAATTTTGAGTTTTCAAGGACAAAGGGGAGCTCGAGCGTGGCTGTTTTGGTGGCTGGAGTGGCTGGCGAGGACAGTCAGACGGCTGGGCAGGCTGAGGATGACTGGAGGAGGAGTTTAGCTCAATTAATTTGGCAGAGATAGTTGCTTAAAGGGAGATTAAAGATGTGACATGGCTTTAGCCATGTGGCTTGGTCCCTTGGTCCAAAGTGATGGACCATTGGTCCATGGCTCATGGGGCTTTGGATAGGTCAGGTTAAACCCAACATAGGAGCTCTAGGGTTGGCAGCCAAGAGGTTGGTTTGGTCAAATTTAGTTTGGTTTGATTTAATTTGGAACATAGGTTCAATTGGGTTCATATGGGTTTGATTTGGACTAACTTGGGTTTGGGTTTGAATTAGATCAAATTGATTAATCAACATTGTGTAAATGATTGTAGGGAATATTTTCCATGAAGACATGAATTGGATTGGAGTTCATTTGGAGCTTCAACTTGGAGGATTTTGAAGTTTTGGTTAATTTTGGTCACCATGTGTTAGGTTGGATTTAGGTTTGGCTATAGTTTGATTCAAGGCCAATTGATGGTTCAAAATGTTACAAATGATTGTTATGAAATGTTTGGGATAGATATTGGGTGCAAATTTTGGGTTTAGGGGTTCAATTTGGAGAATTAGGGGTAGGGGACAACTTTAAGGCAAATTTGGGGGTTTTGATTTCAAATGAATTTTGAGTTGGATTTGGGTTTAATTTGAGAGACAATTGATGTTGTATTTGGTGTAGGGATGTATTAGGAAGGGTTTAGAGTTTATTTGGGAAGAAATTAAGTTGAATTGGGTTGGATTTGGGAAGGTTTGGGTCATAGGTTAAAAATGGGGCTTTTAGGTTTGGGTTGAAATTGAATTCAAATGTGAATCAATTTGGGCTTGGATTTAGTTTAGATTGGTATTAGTGCTGTTTAATTGAAGTTTAGAATTGTTTTTAGGCAACATTGAGGTCAATTGAGTTGATTTAGTTTGACAATTGGTCCATTTGGGTTAAAAATGGGACAAATTGGGGGGTTTGATAAAATTGGGTTAATTTAGCAAAATTAGATTATGGTGTAGTTGAACAAAATGAAATTAGGAATATTTGGGATTTTTTGAAATTTTTTGGGAATGTTTAGAATTTTTGGAATTTTGGCTAAAAGAGTATTTCAGGGTATTTGGAGGTTATTTAGAGTGTATTGGGGGTATTTTGGTGGATTTAAGAGGTGGGAATTGTTTCAAAATGAGTCTTAAGAATTTTAGGAATTTTGGATAATTTTTGGGAATTTTTGGATGATTTGGTAGTTGTGGGGGCAATTTAGGTAATTTTGGGTAGGTTTAGGGGAGCCAATGTCAAAACCAGAAATTTTGGCCAAATGAATGAGGTTTTAAATAGGGAGGAATGGAATCATTTTAGTGGGTTCAAGGTTGAGTAAAAATTGATTTGGTACGAAATTAGGGTTTGGAAGCATGAGCCATGGACTTAGCCAAGTCTAACCACTTTGGGACCAAGTCAAGCCAAATGGTAACCACTTTATGATCCTTCACATATTGACCTTAGCCATCTTAATCAAAGACTAGTGGCTTGGATTCAATAATGTGAGTTTCATAAAGGGTATAAGGTAAGGGTTCAAGGTTTAGGTTAAGTGTCTTAGGGTGTGTGTGTGTGCAAGAGAAGCCCAAGTCACCCAAGGTCACCCTAAGTCCAAACAATCCTATAGGAACTCACTATTGGTTGCCCATATGGTGGTTTTAACCTTCCAAGGTGATTTAGAGGTTTGCAACTAATCAAGTGGGGTCCCAAGATGATTCAAGAAGTAGCTGAATTGCTAAAGGGGTGGGTCCCAATTCTAGTCCTCTAGGATAGTCAAGGAGAAGTCCTATGGCTAGATCCTAAGCACTAAGAGAAAAGAAAGGCCTTACCAAAAATGAGGTCAACAGCTGTTAATTCATTTGAAATTAAACCTACTATTATCTAGATGGTATCTAAAAATCAGTTTGGGGGAGCACCCACTGAAGATCGTAATTTACATCTTGCCAATTTTTTAGAATTGTACGCTACTTTTAAATACGATGGTGTTTCAGACGATGCTATTAGACTTAGACTTTTTCCTTTATCACTGAGGGATAAAACTAAGATTTGGTTAAATTTGTTGGCACCTGGATCTATCAAAACTTGGGGTGATTTAGCACAAAAATTCCTTGCTAAATATTTTTCACCATCGAAGACTACGAAGCTTAGAAATGATATTACATATTTTTGTCAGTTTGAAGGGGAATATATATACGAAGCATGGAAATGTTTTAAAGATCTTCTAAGAAAGTTTCCACATCATTCAATACTAGATTATTTAATAATTCAGACCTTTTACATTGGATTAGTTGAATCTCTTAGATCTATTATCGATGTCGCTGCTGGTGGTTCATTGATGTCTAAATAGTTTGCTGATACTTATGCTTTAATTGAAGAAATGACTACTAATAATTTTCAATGGCTTTCTGAAAGGTTAAATCCTAAAAAGTTAGCTAACATTTATGAAAATGATGCTTTTGCGATGCTAACAAATCAATTTGCTGCAATTTCAAGGAAGATAGACCAATTTGGGATGAATTTTCTCAGTCAGCTTCCATTACTAAAGAAAATTCATTAGGCTAAATGGTTGATTCTCAAACTTCATTAGAAACCTTGATTGTCATAAGTAAGCCTAATAACTCATATTCCAATTATTACAACCCAGGTTAGAAAAATCATCCAAACTTTAACTGGAATACCAATAATCAGGGTGGTAGTAATCAACAATGGGAGAACAACCAAGTAAACCTATTGGAAAACTTGAACAACCAATGGAATAATAATTATAGACCAACCTATCCTACAGGTTTTAACAATACTTCACAATTTAAGGAGAATAAGTTTATTGAAGAAGTTGTGTTACAAATGGGAAATCAATTACAAAATCAACAAGCTACAATCAGAAATATTGAGAATCAATTGTGATAGATTGCAAATTCATTAAGTAATAGATCCCAAGGAACATTTTCTAGTAATACTGAAATAAATCCAAGAGACAAGACTAAAAAGCAAGTACAAGCTATTCAGTTGAGAAGTGGAAGAGACTTGGAAGGTAGAGTTCAAAAAGAGGCTGAAGTAGAGAAAGAAGAGATTGAAAATCCAAAGGAGGATGCTCCGAAAGGTTTGGAAAGACCTATTTCTCCACCTAAGGTTGATTTAGAAAAGTCACCACCTCCATTTCCTCATAGACTTCGACAACAAAAATTGGATAAGAAATTTTTAAAATTCTTAGAGATATTTAAGAAGCTTACAATCAATATTTCATTTGCTGAATCCTTAGAACAAATGCCAAGCTATGTGAAATTTATGAGGGATATTCTCATCACAAAGAGTAAGTTTAAAGATAATGAGACTGTTGCACTTAGTGAAGAGTGTAGCGCTATAATTCAGAGAAAGCTTCCTGAAAAGCTTAAAGATCCTGGAAGTTTCACAATTCCATGTGCAATCAGAGATAGATTTTTTGGAAAAGCTTTATGTGATTTGAGTGCAAGCATTAACCTTATGTCGTTATCAATATTCAAAAGACTGGGATTAGGAGAAATAACCCCTACTATTGTAACTCTGCAATTAGTTGATCGTTCGATCACATATCCTAAAGGAGTTATAGAAGATGTTTTGGTGAAAGTGGATCAATTTATCTTTCCTGTTGATTTCACTGTGTTAGATATGGAGGATGATACTCATAATTTTAGGGAGACATTTCTTAGCCACAGGCAGAGCGATGATAGATGTGTAAAAAGGAGAATTGACAATGCGAGTTAAAGATCAAACTATTACATTCAATATTTTAAAGTCAATGAAATATCCTGAAAGAGGTAAAGATGATGAATGTTATAGGATGGATGTTATCAAATATTTGAGTGAATGTCATTTCATGTCAACTTATGAAGAAAAATCTGAAAGTAAAGAATTGGAACACAAGCAAGAAGAGGAATTACAAGATTATGAAGATTTTCATGAGGAAGATTTAAATTATGTTAATGAAAATCTTGAAATGTTGGAGATGACTGAAAAAAATGAATCTTTTGGTCCATCAATTGAAAAACCTCCTGAACCTGATTTAAAGATACTTGCTAATCATTTAAAGTATGCCTTTTTAGGTGATTCTTCAAATTCTCCAGTTATAATTTCCTCTCAATTAACTGAAAGAGAAGAAGAGAGTTTGCTTGAAATTTTGAAGAAATATAAGAAAGCCTTTGGATGAACAATAGCTGATATTAAAGGAATCACCCCTTCAATTTGTATACATAGAATTTTTATGGAGGATAATTGCAAACCTCGGGTTGGTCCTCAAAAGAGATTAAATCATATCATGAAAGAAGTTGTTAAGAAAGAAATCTTAAAGTGGTTGGATGCTGGAATTATCTACCCTATTTCAGATAGTGCATGGGTTAGTCCTATTCACTGTGTACCTAAGAAATGAGGAGTTACTATGACTGTGAATGAAAAGAATGAAATAATACTAGCAGGACAAGTTACAGGGTGGCGAATATGCATTGAATATAGAAAATTAAACCTTGCCACCAGCAAAGACCATTTTCCACTTCTTCTTCTAGATCAGATGTTGGATAGATCATTCGGGCATAAATACTTTTGTTTTCTGGATAGATATATTGGTAACACCAAATTCAAATTGCTCCTGAGGATCAAGAGAAAATAATGTTTACCAGTCTTTATGGTACATTTGCTTTCAGAAGAATGCACTTTGGTTTATGTACTGCCCCTGCTACATTTCAGAGATGTACGATGACAATTTTTTGTGATTTAATAGAAAAAGGAATTGAAGTTTTTATGGATGAGTTTTCAGTGTTTGGAATTTCATTTGAATCATGTTTAGAACATCTATCTAAAGTTCTGAAACGCTGTGAAGAAACTAATTTGGTCCTTAACTAGGAGAAATGCCAATTTATGGTAGCAGGAGGAATTATTTTGGGACATCATATATCAGAAAATGACATAGAAGTAGATCCTGCAAAAATTCAAGTGATCTCTAATTTATCTTGCTCAACTAATGTAAGGGTAATTAGAAGTTTTCTGGAACATGCTAAATTTTACAGGCATTATATTAAAGAATTTTCACAAATTTCAAAGCATTTGTGTCGTTTACTGAAAAAAGGTGATTTTTAATTTTAATAATGATTGCCTAAAAGCTTTTAAAACTTTAAAAGAAGAATTAATCACTGCACCTGTCATGGTTTCATCTAACTGAGAAAAACCTTTTGAATTAATGTGTGATGCTAGTGATTATGCTATTGGATCTGTTTTAGGTTAGAAATATGATATGATTTTGAAAGTAATTTACTATGCTAATAAAACTCTTAATGAAGCTCAAATTATTTATACCACTACTGAGAAAGAGTTATTAGCTATAGTATTTGTCTTTGATAAATTCAGATCATATTTAATTAGAACTAAATGTGTGGTGCATACTGATCATTCTGCTATTAAGTATTTAATAAAGAAAAAGGATGGAAACCCAAGATTTATTAGATGGATTCTTCTTTTGCAAGAATTTGATTTCGAGATAGTAGATAGCAAGAGTGCTGATAATCAAATTGTTGATCATATGTCCAGGCTTGAAACTGAAAAATCTCTTTATGATGCTGAAGAAATTCATGAACATTTTCCAGATGAAAAATTGTTCATTGTTAATGAGTGATGTGTTCCGTGGTATGTCGATATTGTAAACCTTATTGTCAGTGATATTTTACCCTATGTTTTGACATACCAGGAGAAGAAGAAATTTCTATCTGAAGCTAAGACTTATTTTCGGAATGACCTATTTTTATATAAAAAAGGAAATGATTTGATTATTCGAAGATATGTGACTATTGAAGAAACTTATGAAATTATTTAAAAAGCCATAATTCTGATTATGGGGGACATTTTGGAGTTGATAAAACTGCATATCAAAGCTTATAATATGGATTTTATTGTTCTATAATTTTAAGGATGTTAATGTTTATATTAAAAATTGTGATCGATGTCAACGTGTGGGCAATATTTCTAGAAGACATGAGATGCCCCTCAATTTTATATTGGAAGTTAAAATATTTGACATTTGGGGATTAGATATCACGGGACCATTTATACCATCTTTCGGAAATACAAACATTTTGATAGCAGTAGAATATGCATCTAAATGGAAAGATATTGTTTTTTTACATCGATGTGACGCTCAAAGTGTTACAAAGTTTTTAAATAAGAATGTATTTTGCAGATTTGGAATACCAAGTGTATCATAACTGATGGAGGAAGTCATTTTAGAAATGCGATTATAGAGAGGTTAGTAAAGAAATATCATATTAACCATAGCATTGCTACTGCTTATCATCCGCAGACAAGTGGTTTGGTTGAATTATTCAATTGTGAAATTAAAAGAATATGAGAAAAGACAGTTAATCCAAATAGAAAGGATTGGACAATTAAATTAAATTATGCTTTGTGGGCCTATAGGTCTGCCTACAAAACTCCTATAGGAATGTCCCCACATAGGTGGTCCGACCCGCAATAATGCAATAATATTCGCTTCCAAAAGATGGCCAAAAACTTGACTCAATTTATAAATAGCAGC
Organism: Papilionanthe hookeriana x Papilionanthe teres; assembly: GCA_022702705.1. Classification (NCBI taxonomy): domain Eukaryota; kingdom Viridiplantae; phylum Streptophyta; class Magnoliopsida; order Asparagales; family Orchidaceae; genus Papilionanthe; species Papilionanthe hookeriana x Papilionanthe teres. Next base: position 27,154,649 of record CM040436.1, on the reverse strand, counting down.
TAGTGTATAAAATCAAAATGTTGTAAAATTTTAGAAAATATTTTACACACTAGGGGTACTACGCAAGTATACGTATCGTTTCAAGTAATATAGGGTTTTCTTTTATAACCCCAGTATCGATCCCACAGAGAAGCGAGGTAAGAAATCCTTTAGGCTAATTCCAGTCTATTTCTATAAGGCCTAAATTTAGAATTTCGATTAAAATGGTTTGTCTAATAACTAATCCTAATTAAAATTCCTAAATAAAAAGATATCTTATGGATAAATTAGTTTGGAGAATTTCGAGATATTAAAAACTACATTTCTCTTACAATTACATAGATAATGTGTAGTAAAGCAACGCTTATAATTTAATGTAGTGCCAAATAGAAGCATTCGTATTCTTTACCCTTTGGTCCAGGCATAAAGAACATTGGCTAACCTATAGATCAGTTCAGGATGTTTTATTAGTAGAATGGGTTAATCTAGGCTCACACTTCTAGATGTCCAAGGATGGCTATGGTCGGCCCTACTAGTGACCCGTTCCCTTTCTATAGACCAAATTATTAGAATTTTGTCTGTCACTCTAAAAGCTAATCAATTCTATGCCCAATAAATCACATCTCCCTATTTATTTGCACTTCACCTTGAATAACTCACACAAGGCCTTCGATTACCCAAGGATTCATGTGATATCTACTAGTTAAGAATTCAACTCCTTCTAGGTCTCAGAATTCTTTAACAGGTTTTAACAATACAAGTGATCAATTTGTAAAGTAAATGAAGATCCAGTATGAATATCATCACCATAATTTAATAAGAGTATCTAAGCAAATCATAAATTCCTAAACATGCATCTATTTCGTTACAAAATAAAAGTAAATGAAAATAATGGCATAAGAAGTAAAAGAATTGATAGAACTATGTAAAAAATTAAGTGTCAATAAGGAACTTATTTCATTAGTATTCTATTATATTTATGCAACTATCTATCACCGAGAAGCATTTAATAGATAATTCTATCATAAAAATGATTTTCCTACGCATGCCACTACTTCATATTAAAAGAAAGAGTAAAGGAAATCACTTACGAAACATGGATAATTCACAACAAAAAACTTGGTTTAAAACAAAGAAAATCCACTAGAAAGTGTTTACAACAATTACAAGAGAATGAAGAACAAAATACTTAGCTTTTTCCTTCTGAAAGAAAGAAGAAGATCTCTCCACCAAAGTTTCCCACTGATCCATGCGACGCTCGTACATCCCTTACATAAATATCTCAAAATCCCTCACCAATCTCTCCATAAGATGTAAAAATCTACATCTTCATAACTCTAAATGACTAAAATGACAAAAGGGGAAGAAAGAGTTTATAGGGTTCGATTTTCTCTGAAGGAGTGGCCTCCTATTTATAGGCTTCAAGGGTTGCCTCAAGGCACCTCTTCAAAATGTGTCCATGTTCAATGAATCTTCTAGAAACCAACTCTGGCGCCTAGGCGCCGGACTCAGTGCCCGAACAGTGGCACCCCTTCACTTTGGGTCGCACCTCTTCGTGATTTAAATCGCTCCAATGTATCTAGATTCATTGTATCACATGTCCTACATATTAAGAATAACTTACAGGCTTCTAGAATGTCTAGAAACTACTTAACACCATCAAAATAACTCTCAAAGTCATCAAAATCCCTTCCAATAACTGTTTCTGGATGATTCTGGCGCCTAGGCGCCGTTTTCTCGTCGTCACTGGTGCCTGGGCGCCGTGTTTGGCTCCTATGCGCCACCCTATGCGTAGCTCCACCGTTTTGCTCCTTTTGGCTCTGTTTCAACTCCGTTTCACTCCATTTCAGTTGCGTTGCGTTCCTAACATCTTCACCTACAAGATAGACATAAAAACATCCTTTCTCAAAAGTATAATTTCATTCAAAAACATGTGAGAAATATAAAAGATATTAAGCAAAGAAAGACATATCAATATGTGATAAGTTAGAATTTATTTTTCTTGCTCATTTTGGCTCAAAATTGCATAGTTTTTATTCATTTTCTCTAAAATCATATTTTTTATACTTAAAAACAAAAATATGCAAAATTATGCAAAATACCTTCCTTTATAGTGTAATATCATTAAAAATTTGCATAAAGTGGGTATGAAATGAACACTAAAAATAGGTACATTTTTTCATGGATCAAAATCCCCTAAACTTAAACGTTACTTGTCCTTAAGTAACACTATAATCATTAAAAACCACATAAGCAAATCATGTTTATGAGTTTCTTTAGGAGTTTCTAAAATTTTGTTCTAGAAATATAGTAGTCCAATTTAGAGAAAATTTTAGTAAATGAGACCAATTTAAAGTTTAGAAATCTCTTAGTTGAAAGAGTATGAAAATATGTGTTGCTATCTAATTCAGAAATGCTTGTAAATTTTTCAAAATATAGTGGTTAGCCATTTTATTTTCTTTACTTAAAAATCTTTATTAAAAATAATTAAACTAACTATATTATATTTTAAAGCTTAAGATTTTTTCAAATCTTATACTTTAAAAAGCTCAGGTGTGGAACCAATTTTTGATTAGGCCTTTTAATCCTCAAGCTTCTCCTTCCTTTTTCACATAATATGCTCTTTTTTTCTTTTATTTTTCTTTTTCTTTTTCTTTTCCTTTTCTTTCTTTCTTTATTTTTCTTTTTTAGGCAAGGATTACTATATCTGGATAGGCCTTTAATAATTTTGAATTCCACCCTTCCTTTCCTAAAGCATAAGGTAGATATATATCTTTTACTTAGAAATATAACAACAGTTTTGAGAGTTATTTTTCAATAAAAGAAATTTAAATATTGAAAACAAAAGTCTATTCCTTCTATTTTTCTAAAAATACAACTTTTCTTACTAAAGATGGTTACACAATATTTATCATTTCTTCACTAAGAAAAATTAACTTTAAATTTTTCATCACTACTATAAATTTTAACTAAATTATCTTACTTATTTTTATATTCAAAATTTTATTTCCCTAATATAACTTTATATACATAATTATTTTTCAATCAAAATCAAATTTATTTATAGCAGTTTTGAGGACAAATAAAATTTAAGTTTTTGAAAATTGTTTTTCATTCCCCCCAAACTTGAATTTTTTTTTAAATATTTTGCAATTAATTCCATAAAATGTAGGAGGAAGAAAAATAAAAGTTAAATCTACTAACTACTACAACATCCTATCAAATTTAAACACATGCATAATCAGGATAGAAAGATTGCAGGAGAAGGTAAATCTAGCCTATAACATGCGTACAATAATATTAAACTAAAAAGAAAGTATACTAACTTTAAAATATATTTTTCTTCCTACCCCCAAACTTGAATTTGAATATGTATAGCATTCAGCACAGAAAATATAAGTAAGAAGAAAAATAGTTCAGAAATTATATCTTCCACAATTGTCTATCAATAACATCTGCATGTAATCATCAGGACAGAATAATTTGTAACAGAAAGTAAATCTAAACTAACATGCTAGAATAAAATTAAATTAAAGAAAGGTTAAATAAGCATGACAAACATCGGCATATGAAAATATATTTAAGTGTTCTTCAAATCTCCAAATTGTTGTAACACAAACACAAATACAAACACACAAACTAAAATATCTAGACTCGCAGATTCATACACAAATATCAATTGAGTTTAATTTGATCTCTTTTTCTACTCATATTTTCCCTCCTTACTTTCAATTTCTAACGAAATAAACTACACTAATAATGATAATTTGATAAATAAAAAATAGTGTAGTTCATTCATATATCGTTCATTAAGCAATTTCATGACCTTACTTAGTGAAAACAAAGTCAGATAAAGGAAGTAATAGAGTTAACATGGAGTGGTCCAAGTCCAAACTCTACATGCTTCAAGGTAATGCTCAGCTCCGATTGATAACTGAGTTATAACAGACTCGTCAGCCTGCTACTACCAGAAGTCATATACAAGTTTAGTCAAGACCAAGGCATAACCTCACAACAATAATCTAATCCGCACTAAAGCAAACACAAAATAAAAACATAAACAATCAAGACTCGCAAGCACACTAAATCAAAGCACACTGATAACTATGGGTTGCCTCCCATAAAGCGCTTGGTTTTAACGTTGCGGGCCCGACATATGATTCCTCCTGGATCAAAATTCCAATTAAGTAATCCTCGATCAATCGCCCAATCATTTCCAGATCCAGGGATTCCTATAAAATCCTCAATTTTTAATTTTTCACTCAGCTCTTCATTTTCTGCTTGATTTATATCATTGTTCCTCATATTTCTTTCTAGATCTAATATTCTTTTATTGATTTTTTGAATTTACATACTAATATCATCCTTGAAATTTATAAGAAATGGATCTTTATAAGATACTTCAATATCTCCCAAATTTTGGATCAGATTCTCTTTAGATAATTCAGATTCTGGATTAGTATCTTCTATGTCACTCTTATATTTCAAATTATCTTCCAATTCTTCCCCTTTATAATTATTAAATGATGGAGGATCTATCATAGTTGAGGAAATAGGTTTTTCTAATTCCTTAGGAATTTCTTCCAATGGTCTTCCAATATCCTTATCCTCTTTTCTCAACTCAAAGTTCTTTTGAAATATATCCTCAAATTCTCTTCCAAGTCCTAGTTTAATAACTTTATCATGTTCATCATTCAATTCAGGTTTTTCTTGTGATTGAGTCGCATCTAAAGATATAAAGACTGGTTGTGTAGATGAATTCCCTAAATAGATATGCTTTAAAATTGTATGGGGGCATATCCATCTTAAGTTCACGAGATTTTTCAATAAATGGAATTAAAAGTTTACTATTTTTGGTAGCGTCCATCATTTCACACCTCTCCTGAACATACATATTGTCCTCTTTAAATAACCTTTTCGAATCATCATGAAAATCCATTCCGACCTCATCTGTTATCTTACTCTCAAAACTTTCTTGGAAATGGTTTTTATTTAGATGATCAATTTCATCCATCCAAAAACAATCATCAATTTTCTCAGCTGGATGTTTTATAGTCTTTAATACATCAAAAGTTACTTCCTGGTCATTAATATTCATAGTCAACTTTCCTTTTTGCACATCTAACATAGCTTGTCCAGTAACAAGGAAAGGTCTCCCCAAAATAATTGGAATTTCTTTATCTTCCTCCATATCTAATATAATAAAGTCCACAAGAAAGATAAACTTATCCACTTTAACAAGCACGTCTTCTATAACTCCTTTTGGATAAATGATAGATCGATCAGCTAACATAAGGGTTACGATAGTGGGAGAAATATCGACTAAACATATCCTTCTAAATATAGATAGAGGCATCACATTAATGCTGACTCCTAAATCACATAAAGCTTTTCCACATAATCTTTTTCCAATTGCACAAGGAATTGTAAAGCTACAAGGATCGTTAAGTTTCCGAGGAAAAATTTTCTGAAGTATAGCGCTGCACTCCTCATTTAGTGCAACTATCTCATAATCCCCAAATTTCATTTTATTGTTTAATATCTCCTTCATAAATTTTGCATAACTTGGCATCTGTTCCAAAGCTTCAGTGAAAGGAATATTTATCGTTAACTTCTTATGTACTTTCATGAACTTTCAAAATTTCTTATCCAACTCATACTGTTTAAGTCTTTGAGGAAATGGAGGTGGTGGTCTTTCTCAATTGATTTTAGTTGGAGATATTAATTTTTCTAGATCCTTAGAAACAAGTTCTTCAGGTCTTTAAGTTTCCTTTGTGTCTCTCACAACTTCTTTCTCTTTTTTAACCACTTCCTCTATCTCTCTTCCACATTTTTAAATGGACAGCTTCTACTTGTTCATTAGTATTCTCTTTAGGGTTGATCTCAATGTTGTTAGGAAGTGTTCCTTGAGGTCTATTGCTTTGTGAATTAACAATTTGTCCCAATTGATTCTCTATGTTTATAATCGCAGCATTTTGACTTTGCAACTGGTTTCCCACTTTCAATACCACTTCTTCCATAGACATCTCCTTATCCTCAAATTGTTCATCATTATTAGAGTCCGGTGGATATGAAGGTCTATAGTTTGTGTTCCCCTGATTATTCCAACTTCCATTAGGATTTGCATGATTATTTTCCCATTTTTGGTTTCCACCATCAGTAGTATGATTCCAGTTAAATTTAGGATGGTTCTCCCAACATGGGTTGTAAAAGTTAGAATATGGGTTGTTTGTGGTATTTAAAGTCTCATATGATAAGTTAGAATCAATCATATTCCCTAATGAACTTTCCTCACTTACAGAAGTAAAGTGAAGCTAGTTCATTCCAAATTGGTCCAACTTCCTTGATATTGCGGTAACCTGAGATTCAAGAATTGTAATCACATCTGTATCATGAACACTAGCTACATTTTTATGATTTAACTTTTTAGAGGGCCATTGAAATTCATTTGTAGTCATTTCTTCAATTAACGCATATGCTTCATCGAATGATTTTGACATTAACGATCCACCAGCGACAGCGTCAATTATAAACTTAAGGGATCATACTAACCCATTGTAAAAAGTTTCAATGATTAACCAATTAGGCAGAGCATGGTGTGGACACTTTCTTAGGAGTTCCTTAAATCTTTCCCAGGCTTCGTATATTGATTCCCCTTCATATTGACAAAATGAGATAATATCGTTTCTAAGTTTAGCTGTCCTTGAAGGTGGAAAATACTTAGCTAAGAATTTCTAAGTTAACTCTTCCCAATTTTTAATAGAACCAGGTGCTAATGAGTATAACCACATTTTAGCCTTATCTCTTAGTGAGAAAGGAAAATGCCTTAATCTAACAGCATCGTCTGACATGCTATTATAACTAAATGTAGCATAAAGTTCTAGAATACATGATAAGTGTAAATAGGGATCCTCCAAATGAGTTCCCCCAAACTGATTGTTCTGCACCAGTTGGATAATCTCAGGATTTATTTCAAACGAGTCAGCTTCTACGACAGGGTTTTGTATACTTGAGTGAATTTCATCTGTCGTAGGATTCTCATAATCCCTCAATGAATTATGATGATTTTCTAAGTTATTATCTTGAAAGTTTTCCATTTCCATTTCTAGTTTTTTGAGTCCCTTCTGTTTTTTTAATTTTTTCCATTTTTCAAACTCGTGATCATAAGGCACAAGTCCTTTAGATCCTTTGTTTCGCATACAGAGCACAACAAACAGTACATTAACAATTAAACAAATAATAGATAAAATATATTCAACACAACAAAACATTTTCACGAACACCTTATTTTTCACACAAACAGTTTTTACGACACTATAATTTTCCAAGTCTAAACCTAATTATTTCAACTAAAATTCTCCTAAAGTTCTTACCAAAGCTTCCCCGGCAACGGCGCCAAAAACTTGGTCCGACCCGCAATAACGCAGTAATATTCGCTTCCAAAAGATGGCCAAAAACTTGACTCAATTTATAAATAGCGGCTAGTGTATAAAATCAAAATGTTGTAAAATTTTAGAAAATATTTTACACACTGTGCGGCTTATTTTTTTAGGTTGTGTGTTTTGAAAAGGGGTCGCCTACAGAAATTGTCGGCGAATTTTTAATTTAATTTAAATAAATAATTTGAAAAGGTAGTATTTGATTTTAAAAATAATTTTTAAATTTGAACATTTTAAGATATGAAATCAAACCGATCTCACATCCTAAATAGTTTATACAAACGAGCACCGCACCACAAACCTGTTTATCTATCCCGAAGAATAGACACATTCGCTTGATGATGGGGCTCGATTAAATAAACTAGGAGATTTGTGACATCCGTTTGGTCCGTGAACCAATTTTATAAGCCGATGAGTTCCCTCGCTTAATATAAATGAATTAAGCGGAGGTTTATATTACCCAGGTTCTTAAAGTTCCCTATAAGGGCAAGCCCCTATAGTTAATTACATCTTAAGTGACGGGAATCACCTAAGAAAACTTTCGATAATGATCAGTGGTTTTGCTCTCAAGAATTTCAAAGTTTAAGGTTTTCAAACAATTGGATTTTGGAAATTTCAATAGGGAATAGCTCAAATTTGGAACAGTTTATTTTAGGAGTCCAAAGGAAGAGGAGTAGGGGATGTCACAAACTCGAAGTGAACTTCAGTGACTTCCCAGACTATCCTAATGTTAGGCTTTGAATTTCAGAAATTCCTAATGTTTATTTAATGTTTTAATCTCGCCAATTTTAATTAATTAGGGCTTATATTTATATGATAGAATCATACAAATAGCCTCGAAGATATGAGGGTTTATGTCGTATCAGACGACTACCTCGGAATCCTAAGACCGGTTAGGGCTTAATTTGCTATGCAAATGCCTAACGAAGGGTTGAGGATTTATGTTGCACTAGGCAAACTACCTCGAAGACCTATGGCTTTGTTATTTAATTCTAGGAAATTTTTGCTGAAGTAGACTCAGGTTTTGCTGATGACGATGGCCGTGCTGCCCACCATGCTCCGAGCTCCTTATTGTTGCAGAGGTTCAATTTTAGAAGTCATAAATCAGGGGATGAGAAAAGTGTTTTGGTTTATAGAAAATCTTAATTTCCAAGTGTTTTCAATATTTTAATTAAAACAAATCTTAAAGTTGATTATAACGACACCGGTTAAGATCCCACGGTTCCATCCTTCCGGCATCATTATTTTTATCGGATTCACTTAGTCCAGATGAATTTGCTAAACTCAACTGAATGAGTTCCACACTTTCATTTAGACCGTGGGAAATCTCGTTAGCAACACGTAGGTTACATCATCCGAGGTATTCCCGATCATCCAACAGGACGTTTTAATTTAGTTGTAATTGTAGTTATGTGTTCTGTTTGTGATTAAATTTTGAGTTGTTTTATATTTTGAAATGTTGTGGCGGTGAATTTTATCTTGCAATAACTTTTAACTTAGTTTTGGTTTTGGTTTTAGGGACTATCTTAAAGGTGTGGGTTTTCATGCAACGGTTGTTTATCATGCAAGAAAAGTAAGTGTGATGCGATTAATGAAATTGCAATAATGTAAATTGCAAGAAAGTAAATTGCAATAAAATAAAAGCGTACCCGGAGGGTCTTCCCGTCATCCCAAGCTGCACTTAAAACACAATTAGAATATTTAAGCAAGTTCCTAGGTAAAGCTAAGGTAAGGGTTATGGTTTTCTACCAAATTCCTAATCCTATAGCTAGTCATTTCCTATGACGTATAGATTCCTTGTGTTTTTGTTTGAAGACGATTTTCTTCATCGAAGAACAATTAAATTCAATTGTTCTTATAAACATCCTATCATATTGAGAAAGTGTTTAAGAAGAATCTTAAACATCTTTTCAATATTGCTAGAATTTTTTAAGTCCAAATGAATTTAATTATACAAATGAATTAATCGTCCAAGAATCTCAAGTTTTGTTATCTTGCTCGATGAACTAGGATATTTGAATGTCCTATAAGTGAAGTAACATTTCATTTAATATTACGTTTAGGAGTTATGATAACTAAAGCTTTTGAGGGTAAATTGGTGTTCAAATGGTTTGTGATTTAGTTTAATTTCCATTAATGGGTTTAAATTTGAAATAGTGTTCAAGTTATTTTAGATTTATTTTGAATTCTTTATGTCTTTGGTGATGTTATATTTAATTCAACTTAATTTAATTTAATTTAATTTAATTGAGTTTTAATTCTATTTAATTCAATTTAATTCAATTTAGTTTGATTTGATGTTACATTAAATTAATTTGATTTGATTTAATTTTAATTTAATTTGATTTAATTTAATTTAATTTAATTTAATTTAATTTTAATTCATTTAATTTAATTTTTAATTTGGTTTAACTTAATTTAATTTGGTTTTATTTATTTAATTTAATTTAATTTAATTCATTTAATTTAATTTAATTTGTTTATTTAATTTAATTTAATTTAATTTAATTTAATTCAACTTTTAATTTTAATTTAATTTAATTTAGTTTAATCCAATTTAATTTACTTAATTTAATTTAATTTTTAATTTAATTTTATTTTTTAATTTTAATTGAAATTTTTAAAAGAGTTTAATAATTTAATTTTAGTTTAATGATTAAGTCTTTTAATGTTTTGAATTTGAGTTATCATTTTAATTAAGAATTGAATATTAATGAGATAATTAATTTAGGGATTTTTAAATGAAAGAATAAATCTCTTCCTAATAATATCCCTATTTTAATAATTCCAATTTTATTATTCTTCCAAATTTAATCAATTATTTAATTAAGGTTTAATCATTTTAAATTGTTTAATGGGTTTCTACCCTTTAATTATTTAAATTTCAATCATCCAAATCAGATTAGGATCAAAGATTTTACTTGTTAATTTTTATTAAACCTAAAGTTTTAATTAAGGATTAAGATTTTTTTAATTACCATTTTTTTACCCTTTAAGCTTAATAATTTCATAACTCACTAAATTGAGCTCAAATGAACTTGAAATTTTTATGTGACTTCACTCATATGTCAATAAAGACAAGAGAGGAGAAAATGTGATTTTTCTGTATTTAATTTATTTATATAATTATTTTTAGTAGAAAATAGAGATTTTCAAGGAAAATTTAATAACATGACCAAGGGAAAGTTTCTGTCCTTAAGAAAATTAGGGGACATTCCTAATGACTAGAGGACCACTTAGACTAATTTTGGTGATTTTTTGAATTATATTATTTTTATTATAATTATTTTTAGTTTTGGAGTGTTAATTAATTTAAAAATAAAATAAATGTTGAAAAATGAATTTTATATTTTTCAAAAATCTCTCTGATATCAAGGAAATCAGAGAATCAAATTTTACAATTTTTTGATTTTTCTATGATTTATTATAATTATTTTAATGAAAATGCTAGAAAATACACTTTTTTAATTTTAAAATTACCCTAGAGCTTTAAAATTTAATATCTCACCAAATAGACCAAAGAAAAATATGGGGTTTGTTCCTAAGTGATTAAAATTCAAAATGTGACATTTTGGTGAATTTTATTATTTTTATGATTTTTATTATTTTTTAATTATTAAAATATTAAAATAATATTAAAAAAAATCAACTTTTTTAGAAAATTGAAATTTTAATTTTCTTAAATTCCCCTGATATCAGAGAGGCTCCAAAATCAATTTGATGAATTTTTGAAAGATATTTTGAAAGTTATGAATTTTTAAAGTTTAAAATGACTAAGTGGCTTAATCAACTCAATTAGTAGGGCTAACCAAGTCTAATTGACCTCAAACTTTTATGGTGGATTCCTCTGATCCTAAAGGTCAATGGAGAATTGATCTGAAGTCAATTTGATGTATGGTTAGCTCTAATTAATTAGAGACCTATTTTGGGTGTTTAAGCCAATTAGGGTCATTCCAAGTGAGTTAACTCAAAATATATTTTTCATAGGGTCCTCTGGTCCTAAGGAACATTACCAAATTTTCCTAGAATTTATTTCACAACATGCTATTTATTGGAATTAAAATACTCAAAACGGTGACATGAATTTGAAAAATCAATAACTCTTCATAGGGATGGCCTCTGACTTTGCAAAATTCGGGGAATGTTCCCAAATTCGGAGGCTTCAAAAGCTCCCATGGTCTCATGCCATGGTGAATTCTATACATGCATGGAGAATTAAATGTATGCAGAGAGTAAATAAATTATAAAAAATAAAATACTTGATGAAATTAAATGATTTCTTTTCCACATTATTCTCCTCTGTTCACTCGAGCAAGAGGGTATTTTTATTTTATTTTTCTGATTTTCCTACACAAAGTTATGAATTTTTGAAGTTTAGGGAATTAAATAAATAGAAAATACCCCTAATTTTTTATTTATCCACGCGGCGCCGCGTCAACCTCGGCAGCTCCGAAACGCCGCGTGGCGCGCTCCCATTCGACGCCGCCATCTGACTCAGCGCTCTCGGGGCCCGCTGTATCGCTCCGTCTTCTGATCCGACGCGATCCTGGCCGTCCGTCCGCGCGTGTATTGAATGGACGGCATCCGTTCATCGTCCCCGAGCGTCCTCACCCGAGAGCCGTCCACACTAAATCCCTAAGATCTCACTCGATACTCAATGGATTTTCATGTTCTTATGCTCTATGGATTCGTCTTGAAGAGACGAACACATCTATACGGTTATCATGCATTGAAATTAAAGAATTTGAAATGGAGAATCTCCAGATGCTCGGGATGAAGAATTAGCTCATACCTTTGCTCAGAGAAGTGTGGCTTCGATCTGAGAGTTGTTGCACCTTCGATTGGATCCTAGCAAGCTCCAGATGAAGTCTCTTGGTCTGGTGAATTGTTTAGGTTGGATTTCGACAACAGCCGATCACAAAGCTTGGAGGCTGGAGCAACCGGGTGGCCTCGGAGATGGGGCTTTTGTTGGTGGACACCTTCCCTTGGTCCGGTGAAGGTGTAGAACCAATCGATTTGGGGATTGGCTCAGCGTGGAGAAGCGTCCCGGTTTTGGGTTGAATTTCGGTTGGGAAATTAAGTTTTATCGATGGGGATTAGGGCAAATTGACACCTGGGATCAAGCTGCTCTAAGGGTGGAGAAGGGTTTGGAACAATTTTGGCGAGTTTCGGCAAGGTTTGTGCAACTCTCCTCTCATGGCCGTGAGGGGGTCGGGTTTAAATAAAGGTGGTCGGAGAGCCTCCCGGGGATGGCCGAGGGTTGGGATCGGCCTGCTGCGGGTCATGGGAAGAACAGCCATGGTGGCCATTGGGCATGGGGCGGCTCGGCGAAGGTGGAATTCCAAAGTTTGGCTCCTCCCGAGGTCTCGGCCATGGTGTTTTCCGGCGATCCGGGCGGGCTGGCCGGCGAGCATGGGTCACCTTCGGGGTCGGGGAGTCCGGGGCTTGAAGTTGGTGAAGTCAATTGGAGTTTGACATGTGTAAAGGCTTTGAATTAAAATGGAATGGGGAAGGGGTCATTTTGGCTTCAATTTGGTCAACCCATTGGTTTGGGTTGGGTTCACCTCCCCATGGCTGGTCTTGGGCTGAGAAGATCAGTTAGGCTAGCTGGTCAAGAGGTGGTGATGTCCTTATCCAAGAATATTTGGATTAAATCTTGGTTAAGGGAAACATGCTTAAGGCTAATGACTTTTAGGAGATGGTTAAAGGACCTCCTCCTTTTGCCATTAATGGCATGGTCACATGCCAAACTTTCATGGCTTCATATGGCTTGTGAATGGCTCATCCTTGGCTCCATTTGGCTTGGGAAAAGCTTGGGTCAATTTCATAAAAGGGATTTAAGAAAATTTTGATATTTTGATGGGAATTTGTATGGGGCTTGATTTGGAATTGTTTAATTGATGACTTTGGAACTTAGGGACAATTTTGATTAAATGGATGATGAGGGGAAGTGCCATGTGGGCTTTGGATGAATTTGGGCTTTTGAATTTGAAGGAAGTGGGCTTTTAGGAAAGTTTAAGGGAAATGGGCTTTTTGATTTTAGGATGGGCATTTGGGTAAAGATTTTGTGAAGGACTTTGTCAAATAAATGCCATAATTGGTTTAGGGATGTTCTATGAAGGGCTTGGAGTCAATTTGGTGTGATTTGGAGTTGAATTGGTTTGAATTTGGGTTTATTTGGTAAGTGGGCCTATGTAGGTCAAATTGGGCTAACTTGGGCCAATGTTGGGCTAGGGTTGAAATTGATGTAAAATTAATGTTGAGAAATATTTATGGGAGTGTTTCAAAGAGGTTTTGACTTTGGTTGGGCTTTGATTTTGGGGTTTGGGCTCATTTGGGTTAGGTTTGGGTTTAGGTCAAAAATGGGCCTTTTAGCTTTGGGTTGAATTTGAGTGGGGTTTGGATCTAAATTTTGGGCAAATCATGTTAGTGTTTTGTTTTTGGGGATGCTAAGGAAGATTTAGAAAAGATTTGGGGTTAATTGGAGTTGAATTGGGTGAGTTTGGGTTAGGTTTGGGTCATAGGTCCAAATTGGGCTTTAAGGCCAAAAATGGAATTGGATCCAAATGTCAATCAAATTGAACTTGGATTTGGTCTAGATTGGTATTGGGAATGTTGAATTGAAGTCTAGAACTTAATTGGACCAGAATTTGGGTCAATTGGGTAGGTTTGGTTTGACATTGGGTTCACTTAGGGTTAAAATGGGTCAAATTGGGGGTTTTGACAAAAGTAGGGTAAATTGACAAAATTGTCCTATGGTATAGTTGGACAAAATGAAATTAGGAATATTTGGGATTTTTTGGAATTTTCTGGGAATTTTCTGAATTTTTGGATTTTTGGGTCAAGAGGGGTATTTTGGATATTTGGAGGGTATTGGGAGGTATTTTTGGAATTTTTGGTATTTTTGGGTATGGATGATCAATTTGAGTAATGTGGAAATGTTTGGGAATGATTTTGGAGAATTTTGGGTAATTTGGAAATTTTGCAAAAATTTGGGTAATTTCAAGAGTTTCGGGTAGGCTAAGCGGGTGTAGGGTCCCGGGGGTCAAAAATTGAAAATTTGAAAAATTGAAGATTAGGTGAATGTAAGTGGAATGAAATCATTTTGGTTGAGCCATGAAGCCATATCAAGCCCACATGAGCCATGAAGGGACTCATTTGAGGCATTCACTATGTTGTTCCTAACCCTCTTGCCGAGGGCTTAGGGGTTAAGGACCATCCATGTGAATCACCTACATGAGTCGGGAGGTCAAGTTAGGTATGGTTGTGGTTTTAGGAAGTGTGTGAAAGTGTAGTGTATAAGTGTAGTGTGTGTGTAAGTCGGCCCCTTCACTGGACCAGGCCACCTGGGCGAGTCCTAAGGCCAAAGAGTCCTATAGGAACTCATCCTTTAAACTTCCACATTTGATTTCGACCCTCACAGGTGATTAGGGGTCTACAATCAAGTTTGTGGAGTTTGCGAGGAGTTAAGAAGTGGTTTGAAATTTCTAAGTGGTGGGTCCCATCTCTAGTCCTCTAGGATGGTCAAAGGAAAAGCCTAAGGCTAGATCCTAAGTACTAAAGAGAGAAGAGAAGACCTCACCAAAAATGAGGTCAACAAATGGACCCCCAATAGCTGTGGTGTGCTGACGGAGCACACCGCGCATATTGGCGTTGACCGAAGAGATCAACACAACCAACACAGAAGTCCAGGTGACAAACTTGGGACAGAGCAAAAGAATTTCCGCTGGGGAGTATCGGGTATGTTCCCAAAACTGGAGATACCTGAACTCTCGCTGGGGAAAAGAAAAGGAGGTGAATTCCAAATCACATGACCTGGGAAAATTTCGATTTAGATTTTATTTTGTTTCGGTTTAAGTTTGATGTGTGTGTTTAGATTTTAATTTGGAGTT
The DNA here is from genome assembly GCA_022702705.1 of Papilionanthe hookeriana x Papilionanthe teres. Lineage (NCBI taxonomy): Eukaryota > Viridiplantae > Streptophyta > Magnoliopsida > Asparagales > Orchidaceae > Papilionanthe > Papilionanthe hookeriana x Papilionanthe teres. The sequence goes on along the minus strand of CM040436.1, from coordinate 27,139,339 downwards.
TTAATTTAGATTGAAGTTTTGTCAAAATTAATTTGAGGGATTTGATTTGAAATGAAAATTGGAATTTTGAGGTTTTAGATGTAACATCTTCAACCTCAAAAGAAAATTGAATTGATTGGATTGAATCATTACAATGAGGAGAGATCTCAGAGCAATGCGGTATCGGATGTAAAATCCTTAACTTCAAGATTTGATTTTGATGTATTTCATTGCTGTAGGGAAAGAATCCTAAAGCAGTGCAGTCTCGGATGTAAAATCCTCGACCCAAAAGTTTGAATTTGATGTATTTCAGTGCAATAGGGAAAGAATCCTAAAGCGGTGCGAGTCTTGGATGTAAAATCCTCGACCCAAAAGTTTGAATTTGATGTATTTCGGTGCAATAGGGAAAGAATCCTAAAGCGAGTGCGGTCTTGGATGTAAAATCCTCGACCCAAAAGTTTGAATTTGATGTATTTCGGTGCGATAGGGAAAGAATCCTAAAGCGAGTGCGGTCTTGGATGTAAAATCCTCGACCCAAAAGTTTGAATTTGATGTATTTCGAGTGCGATAGGGAAATAATCCTAAAGCGAGTGCGGTCTTGGATGTAAAATCCTTGACCCAAAAGTTTGAATTTGATGTATTTCGGTGCGATAGGAAAGAATCCTAAAGCGGTGCGATCTGGATGTAAAATCCTTGACCCAAAAGTTTGAATTTGATGTATTTCAGTGCAATAGGGAAAGAATCCTAAAGCAGTGCAGTCTCGGATGTAAAATCCTCAACTCTAAGAAATTTGAATTTGATGTATTTCAGTGCAATAGGGGAAGAATCCTAAAGCAGTGCAGTCTTGGATGTAAAATCCTCGACCCAAAAATTTGAATTTGATGTATTTCGGTGCAATAGGGAAAGAATCCTAAAGCAGTGCAGTCTTCGATGTAAAATCCTTGACCCAAAAGTTTGAATTTGATGTATTTCAGTGCAATAGGGAAAGAATCCTAAAGCAGTGCAGTCTTGGATGTAAAATCCTCGACCCAAAAGTTTGATTTTTTGATGTAATTGATTTTGCAAAGATTTGTAGTGTTGATTTGAAAAGTGTGGAGTTTTGGTGTTTCGAGCATTTCATGAAAGTTGTAAAAGACTTTCATGAAGGAAATAGATTAGGAGGGAATATCTGGATGTTACATACCCCGCCCAAAAGAGTTGATCGAAAGTTGATGGTTTAGATTGGATACAATTCCTCGCCATCAGATTCGATCCGTGTCAATGGAATCAACCGCTTTCATCCCAGATAAAGGGGAAGAGTAGAACGGATTGGATTTCAGATTTGGGAGATTGAATTTGAGATTGATTGAAATTTGATTTGAAATTTGATTTGAAATTTGGGAAGCTTGAATTCGAAATTTGATTTAGATTTGATTTGAAATTTGGAAGATCAAATTTGAAATTTGATCGAGATTGGATTTGAAATTTGGAAAGATGAGTTTGAACTCGATTGAAATTTGATTTAAGATTTGATTCGAAATTTATGTTCATTTTTGTCTGTCTTTTAATGATTCAAATTTTATTTTATCGTTTATTTAATGTTCATGTGAAATTTGTGTTTATCATTTTTAGATTTTTAAAGAAAGTTTTCTTTTATTCTTTTTTTTATTTCTTTTCTGTTCTTTGTTCGAAGTTCATTTAACTTTAATGGCGTTTCCCGATCAATTTGCATAAAAGAGGTGAAGGCCAAAAATGTGACATGGTCACTTTCATTCCAATCATGTCGAAGATACATCATACAACTTGATCTGGCATATATTTCATACAATCCATGTAAATTCAAAACGGACTATGTATGATCTTCGTCGATCCATCAAAAGAAGCATCTGTCAAAAATCCATGTCTGAATAGTGGGGTACATGGTTAATAACATCACCTTCCAAGCCATCCTTGGCAAGGATGCCGACTGGATGTACGTTGGAGGTGTGATATCTCCCATGTAACTCACGGCTCGTAAGGCCGGAGGCTTTCCGGCTACGGTCCGGTCGGAAATGGTAAGGTGTCTTCCTGTCGTCCATTCTCCCGAAAGTAAGCGAGATCCGCTTCATCTGGTACTCCTGGTATGCAATGCTTAGCGATATCCGCTCCGTTGCCCTTCGGTATCATGACGGAACCTATCGATAAAGGTATCTTCACGAGCCCCCGGAACTCACCCGGGCCTCGCTATCCGGAGGTCGGATCCGAACATGATGTTACACTCGTTCGGGAAAGAGACGCGTGCGAAGGGTCTGACAAAGTCGTGGTGATCTATATGTGGGGGTATGCAGTCACCCTGTTTGTAGATGTTGATAATGCAACTATTGGGTATGCAATCTGCTGGCAGTACCCTCCATGTTATCAATCTCTTTACCATTCTCTTGATGACTAGTGGCATCGGATCCACTTGGCCATGACGGAGTATTCCGGAGGGTTTCCCTTCTGTCTTCCGCAAAGTTGTAACAGCATCCACATTGTATTGTGATTCTTCCTTTCCCTGGCATCCATCTCCGGGGTTCTGAGTAGGTATTTTCCCTTAGGCGGCCTGCTCGGCCCATTCTTTTCAAATCCCGGATACAATCCATGATTTGCTGTTGTTCATACTCTGAGAATACGTCTGTATGTAGCTCGAGGCCCTCTAGTATATTGATTCTTCTGCCTTTAATTCTCTCGAAGTATTCAAAGGTTTTCTTTTCAACATTTTGCATTCTCTCCGGCTCGTATTCCGGAATGATCCGCGGATGGCGAGGCACAGTGACATATTGTGGGATATACGGTTCAATCCTTTCACGTTCTCCCGCATACCTCGACTCCTCGGGGATGATGCCCATCGGGACATCCCCGGGGTTGCTTCGCAACAAGGTCATGCACTACCTGGTGGTTCTATCCGGTGGCGTGGTAGCCTTCTTTCTTCGATCTTCCGGAGATTTCCACGGTCCTTTCTGTTATCCTAGGAGCTGGCCTCCTTTCTTCGAGTTCTGGTGAACCGGTGTCCTTGAAGTGTACGTGCGGCGATAATAAGCGTCTCGTCGCGCTGGTCCGCGGCTAGTTTTGTTAACATCTTACGGATACGGCGATTCTTATTTCTTCGTTGCGTTTCGTGAGAGTAGCTCTCCGCACTTCTTGAATCTCCGTGGGCGCGGCGGCGACAAGCTCGCCCTCTGCCGTAGCGACTACGGATTTCATTTTCTTATCTTCTTCGGTGTTTGCCTTTCTTTTCTTCTTCGCTGGATTGGTGGCTTGGGCCACCCACTTTCATCATCTGTCCGCCGGGCGGTTCTTCTCGGTCGGCCGGGACCCGGTCACTTTCCTCGTCTCGTAGGCCTGCCGGTGCGAAATCCGAGTCGATCTCGATTATCGCTCCATCTTTCACCCTCTTTTCATCGAGTGCAAGGCTTACGCCATTCTTAAAGTTCAGGACCAACCGCCCGTTCGATATTTCCCTGCGAAAAGACAAGGAAAAGGATCAGGGGCTGTACTAAGAACAAGAACATTAAGAAAATGTTTATTAAAGACATATATTTTTCTTCTTTTTTTTTATATATTTTTAAATTTAACAGGAATGAAGTAGGATAAGATCAGGAAAGAGATTTTGATTTGGAAAAGAAAACAAGGAAAACTTTATTATCATGATTTTATTTATTTTAGCACATTTTATTATTATTTTTTTTTTGGGTTCGGACCCAATCATAAGTAATTACTTCGCCCGTGTTTCTTAGGGATGAAGAATTCATTCCTTCGAAACATCAGGTAGCGTAATACTTTTTTAAGTATCGTCCGTTGATCGGAAGCATATGTCGTTCTCCACGGCAATTGACTAGCCGGTAGGAACCTCCACGAGTATACTTGCTTCGACCACAAACGGTCCTTCCCAAGTGGGTTCAAATTTTCCTCCTATCTTGCGGTGTGCGAGAATAGGTCTCTTGAGAACGAGAACTAAGTCACCAACTTTGAAGGTTCTTGGGCGGACCGGTTTGTCATGGGCTTGAACCATCTTAGCTTGGTATAATTCTAAATTTCTGTCTGCGCTGCAAGTCTTTTCCCTTCCGAGGCTTTCTAATTCTTCAAGTCGTAATTTGGCGTTCTCTTTCGTCATGATCTTATTTGTGATCGCAATTCGAGTGAAGGAAGGCTGAACCTCTAAAGGTAACACTCGCCTCGGACCCATACACCGGAGCGTAAGGTGTAGCTTGAGTAGGAGTTCGAAGGTTGTCGCGTAGGCCCATAAGGCTTCTAACAACTTCTCGTGCCAATTCCTCTTATTATCGTCCAAAGTTTTCTTTAAGATTTGAACGAGAGTTTTATTAAAAGCCTCAGCGAGGCCTTTTTCCCTTGGGTAGTAAATTGTTGAGTATCGCCAGTCGATTCCGTGTCTCTCGACAAAATTGTTGATTTGCGTGTTTCGAATGCCGACCCATTATCCGAGATAATCTCGCGCGGCACTCCGAAACGGTAGACGACTTGGTTCTTGAAAAGCGTAGCACGTGGTGTGCTTTCACTTCTCTAAGTGGAACTGCCTCGCCCACTTGGAAAAGTAATCTGTAGCCGCAAGAATGAAACGATGTCCTTTTGAAGATGGTGGTTCTATTGGACCCACTATATCTGTGCCCCAATATTTAAATGGCCACGATGCGATTGTCGGATGTAGCACATTTGGAGGTTGGTGTAGAACCACTCCGTGCACTTGGCATCGGTGACAACTCTTGGCGATTTTCATGCAGTCGGTCATCATCGAGGGCCAGTAGTACCCTAGTCTTTTAATTTTCATTTTCATCTTTGGACCCGACTGGTGAGCGCCACGAGTCCCGAATGCACCTCCTTAACAATTTCACGGGCCTCGGACCCACTTAGGCACCTTAGCCGCATTTGATCAAAAGACCTTCCGTACTGATGTGTTGTTTATTAATGCGTAGGACGAGTTCTTTTCTTGATACGATGGGCTAACGACCTATCGTCCGGTAGCTTTCTGTTTGCGGGTAGTTCATCGATGGCCGTCGCCAATCTTCTGTGTTTTCACGTCACTGCTTGCAAGTCGATTCTTTTTCTTTTTCGATTTGTGTATTGTGTCCATGTCGAGCCGTGATAGGACTCGACGTCCAGTGAACCGACACTTCCAACGATTCATCTTGAAAACGGGCAAATTCTTTTGCGAAACGGGCTAAAGCATCTGCTAAAGCATTTTCTTTTCAGGAATTTTGTAGATCGTTACATTTGGAATCGTTCCAACAATTTGTATGGCATACCGAAAGTATTGTTCTAGTCTTGGCTTTAAAATTCAGATCTTGTCCAGTGATCCGTTGAATGATTAACCGTGAATCCCCGTACATGTTGATGTCCGTTATCCCCATTTGAATGGTTAACTCCGATCCCGTTATGAGGGCTTCGTATTCTGCTTCGTTGTTTGTACACGGTTCCGTCGAGTGGTAGGAGTATCTTAACATCCCCCGCTCCGGTGTTATAAAGATTAGCCCGATTCTGCCTTCACGGGCACTATCACTTGCGATTCTTCGTCTTTGTGTGCTGAAGATGCTCCGTCGAAATACAATTCCCAACGTCGATCATCAAGGTCTTCTAGATTCATTATTTGTTCATCCGGCAAATCGTCATTGACGGGAGATTCGCCGGCAAAGGGTGTCTTGCAAGGAAGTCCGCTAAGACTTGTCCCTTTACGGCACGAAGAGGCACGAAAGTTATATCGAATTGCAATAATATCATTGACCATCCGGCAAGTCGCCGGAAAGTGTTGGACGAGTCATCAAGTATTGCAATGGATTAAATTTCGAGATCGAGTTGACCTTATGAGAAAGCATGTAGTGCCCGAGCTTTTGAGCGGCGAAGATCGGGGCCAAACAATGCTTTTCAATCGTGGGATACCTTACTTCCGTCGGAAGTAAATGACGGCTTAAGTAGTAAAGAGCATTTTCTTTACCCTCATCATTGACTCAGCTAATGAGGCTCCGGGAGAGTCGTCTAAAGCCGCGGTGTAAAGTATCGCCGGTCTACCCGAGACCGGGGCTGCTAAGACAGGGAGGTGTCATTAAATATTGTTTAGTGTCCTCGAAGGTCTTCCGGCATTTCTCTTCCCAAATAAATTTGGCGTCCTTTTTAACTAGTGTCGAGAAAGGTCGACACCTACCGACAAGTTTGAGATAAAGCGTCGAAGATATGCCAGCTTCCCTTGAAAAGATCGTAGTTGTTTTAAGGTTTTGGGAGGTGGCATTTCTAAGATAGCTTTAATCTTCTCCGGGTCGATTTCAATTCCACGATGTCGGACAACGAATCCTAAGAATTTCCCGGAGGTGACGCCGAAGGCGCATTTTAAGGGATTCATCTTAAGGTTAAATTGTCTTAATCGTTCGAAAACAATTCTCAAATCATACGAGTGGTTTTCCTTTACTTTGCTTTTGATGACCACGTCATCTACGTAGCATTCGACTTGATTGTGGATGAGATCATCAAAAATTCTTGTCATTGCTCTTTGGTAGGTTGCTCCTGCGTTCTTCGATCCGAATGGCATCATCGTGTAGCAAAATACTCCGATCGGCGTTACGAATGTTGTAAGCTTTTCATCTTCTGGAGCCATTTTTATCCGGTTGTATCCCGAAGATCCATCCATGAATGAGAATATCTCATGTGTCGAAGCAATGTCGATCATCAGTTCCGGGATCGGTAGAGGGAATTCATCTTTTGGACATGCCTTATTTAAATCTCTGAAATCCACACAAATTCTGATCTGACCATTCTTCTTTTTGACTGGCACTACATTGGCTAGCCAAGTCGGGTATTGTTCTTCACGGACAAATTTAGCGTCTATTAGCTTTTTAACTTCGGCTATGACTTGTTGTTCGATTTCTAGACGCATTCTTCTGGTACCTTGTCTGACTGGGACAGAAGTAGGATCCACTCCTAGCTTATGGACTGCGACCTCTGGAGCTAATCCTGGCATCTCATCGTAGTTCCAAGCAAAACAGTCTTTAAATTCCTTTAATAATTTGATCATTTCTTCGGTGTCTTCTTTATTGAGTAAGGAGCTAACAAAGGTAGGTCTAGGCTCTTCGCTAGTACCTAAGTTAACTTCCGTCAACTCATCTATCGTAGATTTAATCTCTTCTTCGAATTACGGTGGAGCGTCTCCGATTTGTAAATCTTCGAGTTCATCCGTAGTTTCCATGCGGTTTTCATTGGATTCGCAAGTGACAACCAAGCAAAATTCAGTATCGTCAACTGATCCTACTGTGCCGAATCCGAGTCCATACTTTGAATTGGGAGGACGACCAGAGTTATTCCATAATTTTTCAAAATGATGAGATTGACCTTTTGTCCATTGTCGAGGTAAGAAACCACGGCGAATTAAATTTTGAACACGGGAGAGTACCACTCAAATGGTAATTCCATTAATTCGATGAAGTGACATCTTCGAATTGTACATGATTTTCGAGTTTTGGAGGAAGAAGCACCACGGTAGAATTTGATTGGCCTTGCACCGTCGTTACGTACCTCTTTGACCACCATACCCTCGATCTTATTAGAATGGATCGGGGTTAGGGTCATAGTATGTACGTAGTGGTTAATCTTCTCGTACATTGATTTGTATTTTTCATTCTTTTCATCTTCGAGGGAGATCTTGAATTGCGGCTTCTTTCGACTTATTGTTGCTACTTCTTGCTTGATTTCTTTTTCTTCTTCAGAACTATCATCCCAATCAACATTGATGGCTGGTTTCCTCTGTCCAACTGTCCTAGCGTCTCTACCACGACCTCGTCCCCGGCCTCGACCTCGGATGCGAGTTGTGGAGAAACCTTCACCATCTCGCCGGAAGGGAGTGGTGAGTGACTGTTGGACTAGAACTTCAGGTTCTTCGTTGTCCCGAACTTTCTTTGCTTCATTTGTTACGGTATCTCTGGAGAATATTGTTTTCTTCGGTGGTGCATAATAAGCTGCATTTTCATGGATTCCAATTTCATGTACGGAGAATGGTTGCAAGTCACCTTTGGTGCACTGTTCCCCTCCATCGTAGTATTTGATGCACTGGTGTAGAGATGATGGTACCATCCTGTTTTCATGTATCCACGGTCGGCCGAGCGGAGCGTTGAACGATGTTTCTGAATCAATTATGTGAAATTTTACGGTTGTCTTTGCTAAGTCACCGGTCTTCATCAGTAGCGTTATTGACCTGAGGGCTCTTTCTCCTTTCTGGTTGAACCCTCTTAATAACATTTTGTCTGCTTCGAGCTCACGAGCATTAATTTCCAAGTATGCTAGCGTTCGAAGACTCATTATATTGATTGATGCTCCTGGATCCACCAATACTCTGGAGAGCGTAAACTTCTCAATTGTAATCGAAATGTACAACGGTCGGTTGTGATCCGTCGTCCCAAGTAGTAGGTCATTGTCAGTGAAGGTAACACCTCGTCTGTTCTTTTAACGAGCAAACCTCATCTAAGGAATCTCCGGCCATTTGAGCTAAGCAAATTTCCGGATCAAGTAAGGCCTTGATCAGAGCTTCTCTCATCTCCTTTGATAAAATGAGAGCATCGTAAATGCTCAGTTTGGCCGGTAGTTTCCTATGATGGGATAGCACGTTGTAGTCCACTTTATTTTCATGTGTCTCGGCTTCTTCTCGAATGGGTATTTCTTCTGCTGGGGTTGGTTCTTCTTGAACAACCACCTACTTTCCTTTGTCCCTTGGACCCATTCTCGGAGGTAGAACTCTTCCACTTCTTAAGTTGACTTCTGTAATTTCTTCGAATCTAGTGTTGAGCTCGGCTGGTGTTTCTTCTTGAATTGGAATGACGAGTTCTTCTGGATTAGCTTCAGAATCTGAAGGCTCTAACTCTATTGTGACTGGAGCTCCTCGAAACTCGCAGATAGATTCGTTGCTTGTTGAACTCTCGTAGCCTCCTTGATGGATGTCTTCTTCGTTATTTTGATCGTCGAGATCGTGTATGATTTGAGAATTGTCGTTGGTATCGAAATCGATGTCCGGATTTTCGCTAGTTACGTAATCGTTAGAAACAGTCAAAACGTAGCCAACGCCATTACCCTTATCATTATATGATCCCACCGAAGTGAGCAGATAATCATACAAAGTCAGAGGTTCGAGGGATTTCTCCCCCAAATCGAAACAACTATCCTAGGATAAGCAGCCCCTAGTCTAGCCTTAGGAGTCTCGGTCCTCTCCTCTTCGTCGATTTTCTTCTTCTCTTCAATCGTCTCCTGTTGAGGTGGTTCTTCTATCGCAAGTGATAGTACCGGCTTAACAGGTCTCGAACTCTGGATTGAAGCTCGCACCGAAGCGGTTTGGATGCTGTCTAAAATCTTTTTCGAAGACCTTGTCCAAGCGATAGTCCATCCATCGTCAGTCGTATAGGGATCTATCGGAATGATGGGATCAGTTGAGATAACATTGACGGAACCTCCTTTACGGGGTTCCTTCATGTACTCCTTCGGGATCGTTATATTCCCTTTCCGAAGGTTGTCGTTGAGCCAACTTTTGAAGGTAATGCAATCTTCTATTTTGTGCCCAAGCATCCGGTGGTAGGGGCGAAAGTTGGGATCACCTTTCTTGTTGACTTCCTCGCGGTCTTTTAGGCTCAGCAGTTGGAAATGCGGAGTCTTCATCGGACTACGGAACATTTTCGATGCTTGCTTCATTCTTGAACGGATATTCTCTGCTCAGAAGCTCCCTTAATGTACGTTGCGGACGAGACGGTTGTTCATACTGTGGAGATGACTGATAGCTGGACCGGGGTTGCTGGTAATTCTGTTGTGGTTGTTGCGGCCGTTATGGTGGTATTTGCATCGGTTGCTTACCTTTGTCAACTGCTGCAACGATCCCGGATTTCTTTTCGAAAGTCTTCATCGGCTTCTGCTTGTCCGTCTTGTCGGCGAAACTTAATTGCTTCGCCTCTTCTTGCAAGCTTCCGGCCTTGTTTAACAACTTCTCGAAAGTCTTAATAGTGAATCCCTTGAGGAGAAGTGCTATCGGGCCGTGAATGCTTTTAAGTAATATGTCGACTGCATGTTGTTCTTGTAGTTGTGGTTCACACTTCATGCTTAAGTTCCTCCATCGAAGTATGTAATCCACCAAAGTTTCATTCGGCCTTTGTTTCTCTACCACTAAATCACCTATAGTGATGTGGTGCTGAGCTCCGGCGAATTGCTTGATGAAGAGGTTCTCTAGATTCCGAGAACGTCTTCACCGAACCATTTGGTAATTCGCATACCGGTCGAAGGTGATTCCCGACGAGCTGCCGACGAGCCGTCGGAAGAGTAATGCATCGCTCCCGCCGGCATTGCAACAACTCGGCACGAAAGTGTGCAACATGCTCGTCGGGGGTTCCCGGTTCCGTCGAAGGTCTTGAACGAGAGGTGGTACGAAGCCTTTCGGGTATTGGACGGCATTGAATTCTTCCGGGTAAGGTCTACCCGTCCGAATGGATGTCTCGCTCTTCGATTGTGCTAAGGCTTCTCGCACTCTGCTGTTCCACCAAGTTCTTGATATCCTTTTCGGGGATCATACTTTGTCTTGTATCCTTTTCGGCTAATCATCCCCATTGACGGATGTAATCTCCTTCCCTCCGTCTACGATGTGAATGACCTCTCGGGGGTGTCTCTCTATGTGGTTGTACTTGACTGCGGAGAGTGGCCGGAGCTACGGCCATCTCTTCCATCCTTTTCGCCATTTGAGCGATCGTGCCGTCTTTTCCCGAAGCCGCCTTCTCATCGGTTCCGGCTCCTCTCTTCTCGCGGCTGCAGGAGCACCTTGCGAGGCCGATGAAGCTCGTGTCTAAACCATGTTGATTTTCGCATATTCGTCGTCCATGAATTCCGATGAATCCATTTCGTCTCCGAACTTTTCTTCTCTTTCTTTTGCCAACCGTCGGATATCGGTTCTCAGCTTTTCCATGGCATCTTCTAGCGGGGCTTTCGTGTGTCTTTGCGGTTGTCGTGCAATAGCTGCCGGGTCCCCTTTTCACGAGTCCCCTTTATCGCGGTAGCACTTTCTTCGGATTCGAGTCTCCTGGCGAGACTTTCTTTCTCGAGTCGTTGTTTCGATCTCAGTCGCCCGAGTAGTGGGACGCCATACCATCCTTCTAGCGACAGAAGGTCTAGGACCGGATGGTCCGTCGGCCGAACATGCGGAAGGTGGTATCCTCCCTAATCTGTAATCCCGAGACGACAACGGGCGGACTAGCCTTCATTCTTTTACTTGGCTTTTCGTCATGATGGCAGGGTTCTACTCGGGGCCCAAGACGAGATTTGACCGGCACCCGCCCTATCCTTCGTAGAATTTCCGATACGGGCGGTTTTCCTTCTTTGCTAACTTTTCTACTAAAGTTTGCAGTCGAGCAAACGGCGTAGTTCTAGTCCTCTTCTTGCGGCTATCGTTGTAATATGCGGGCTGTGGTAATGTGGCAGCAATCTTGCGAACATTCTCCTCGTCCTCTGCGGCGGAGAGGGGATGGAACCTGCTTCCTCCCAAGAGTGGTATGTATTCGAGCGGCGGTGTATATTCGGCGGCGGTGTATATTCGAGCGGTTACGGGATTTCCTCTAGGAAAGCAATTTCAGCGGCTCCGGCTTCTCTAGCGATCCTTCTACTTCGTTTCTTCTTTGGGTCCTTGTCGGTGACGGAATCTTTGAAGCTGGACCCGATTTCGAAAACGAAGGTCTTACGAGAAGATCCGTACCCTCCACGGTAACGAGTCCATCATAATTATGGATTTCTTTCCCCTTTGATTTGGCAAAAGTCGGGGTAGGTGCGAAACAACTAGACCGGTGGGGGTAGTAAGAACGGTCCTCCTGCGGACGGCGGTACTCCTCTTAGTCGGGATCCTTTGCGGGGAGGAAATTCTTGGGTCGACCTGAGGTTGAACTCGAGCGGCGGCTCCTCGGCTTCGGATACCTTGTTCGTCGGTGCAAAGAGGGAGACGTCGGTGATCTTGACGTTCGTGTTTTCAAATCCTTGTCTAAATCGGATGATCCCATTGTCGGGCGGCTCATCCTTATAGACGGCGAAGTCCGATCCATTGGTGAAAGAGAAAATCGGTTTTGGGGCTTCCATTTCGCGGGGTAGATTCGGTTGTCGGTCCCGAGTTATGCTTCCTTTCTTTAGGACGAAAAGAAAGGAATTGAAAAGAGTCCGAACACATTCTTGTTCATGTATTTTTAAGAAGGAATCACTTATTAAAAGAATCACTTATTAGAGGGTTTGTTTATTTAGAACGGAATGTTCAAAGGTGTAGAGGAGGTAAGGAATCCGATTCGGAGTTGGAAAGAAAAAGAAAGTCTTATGCCAGACTTCTCGACTCGAATGATCACTCCTAAATTAACACCTATTGGGGGTCCACCCCACCTCAAAAATAAGGTAAAAGGATCTCGGAACCTCTCTGTTTAGGGGTGTCTAAACAGTGGCTCCTAAATCCGAGAGAATGTTGGCTATACTTGTTCAAGGTAGAAATGAACATAGTATCCCAACGGAAAGAAGGGTAGTTTGATCTATTAGGGACATGGATACACTACCGATTTTTGAAAGCAGAATTATTTGATTAAAATGGAGAGAGGAATTTTCCCCAGCGGAGTCGCCAGAATTTGTGCGGCTTATTTTTTTAGGTTGTGTGTTTTGAAAAGGGGTCGCCTACAGAAATTGTCGGCGAATTTTTAATTTAATTTAAATAAATAATTTGAAAAGGTAGTATTTGATTTTAAAAATAATTTTTAAATTTGAACATTTTAAGATATGAAATCAAACCGATCTCACATCCCAAATAGTTTATACAAACGAGCACCGCACCACCAACCGTGTATCTATCCCGAAGAATAGACACACCTGCTTGATGATGGGGCTCGATTAAATAAACTAGGAGATTTGTGACATCCGTTTGGTCTCGCGAACCAATTTTATAAGCCGACAAGTTCCCCTGCTTAATATAAATGAATTAAGCGGGATTTATATTACCCGGGTTCTTAAAGTTCCCTATAAGGGCAAGCCCCTATAGTTAATTACATCTTAAGTGACGGGAATCACCTAAGAAAACTCTCGATAATGATCGATGGTTTTGCTCTCGAGAATTTCAAAGTTTAAGGTTTTCAAACAATTGGATTTTGGAAATTTCAATAGGGAATAGCTCAAATTTGGAACGAGTTTATTTTAGGAGTCCAAAGGAAGAGGAGTAGGGGATGTCACAAACCCGAAGTGAACTTCGGTGACTTCCCGGACTATCCTAATGTTAGGCTTTGAATTTCGGAAATTCCTAATGTTTATTTAATGTTTTAATCTCGCCAATTTTAATTAATTAGGGCTTATATTTATATGATAGAATCATACAAATAGCCTCGAAGATATGAGGGTTTACGTCGTATCGGACGACTACCTCGGAATCCTAAGACCAGGTTAGGGCTTAATTTGCTATGCAAATGCCTAACGAAGGGTTGAGGATTTATGTTGCACTAGTGCAAACTACCTCGAAGTCCTATGGCTTTGTTATTTAATTCTAGGAAAGTTTTCTTTGAAGTAGACTCGAGTTTCGTCGATGACGATGGCCGTGCTTGCCCACCATGCTCGAGCTCCTTGTTGTTGCGAGAGGTTCAATTTTAGAAGTCATAAATCGGGGGATGAGAAAAGTGTTTTGGTTTAGAGAAAATCTTAATTTCCAAGTGTTTTCAATATTTTAATTAAAACAAATCTTAAAGTTGATTATAACGACACCGGTTAAGATCCCACGGTTCCATCCTTCCGGCATCATTATTTTTATCGGATTCACTTAGTCCGGATGAATTTGCTAAACTCAACTGAATGAGTTCCACACTTTCATTTAGACCGTGGGAAATCCCGTTAGCAACACGTAGGTTACATCATCCGAGGTATTCCCGATCATCCAACAGGACGTTTTAATTTAGTTGTAATTGTAGTTTTGTGTTCTGTTTGTGATTAAATTTTGAGTTGTTTTATATTTTAAAATGTTGTGGCGGTAAATTTTATCTTGCAATAACTTTTAACTTAGTTTTGGTTTTGGTTTTAGGGACTATCTTAAAGGTGTGGGTTTTCATGCAACAGTTGTTTATCATGCAAGAAAAGTAAGTGCGATGCGATTAATGAAATTGCAATAATGTAAATTGCAAGAAAGTAAATTGCAATAAAATAAAAGCGTACTGGAGGGTCTTCCAGTCATCCCAAGCTGCACTTAAAACACAATTAGAATATTTAAGCAAGTTCCTAGGTAAAGCTAAGGTAAGGGTTATGGTTTTCTACCAAATTCCTAATCCTATAGCTAGTCATTTCCTATGACGTCTAGATTCCTTGTGTTTTTGTTTGAAGACGATTTTCTTCATCAAAGAACAATTAAATTCAATTGTTCTTATAAACATCCTATCATATTGAGAAAGTGTTTAAGAAGAATCTTAAACATCTTTTCAATATTGCTAGAATTGTTTTAAGTCCAAATGAATTTAATTATACAAATGAATTAATCGTCTAAGAATCTCAAGTTTTGTTATCTTGCTCAGTGAACTAGGATATTTGAATGTCCTATAAGTGAAGTAACATTTCATTTAATATTCGTTTAGGAGTTATGATAACTAAAGCTTTTGAGGGTAAATTGGTGTTCAAATGGTTTCGTGATTTAGTTTAATTTCCATTAATGGGTTTAAATTTGGAATAGTGTTCAAGTTATTTTAGATTTATTTTGAATTCTTCATGTCTTTGGTGATGTTATATTTAATTCAACTTAATTTAATTTAATTTAATTTAATTGAGTTTTAATTCTATTTAATTCAATTTACTTCAATTTAGTTTGATTTGATGTTACATTAAATTAATTTGATTTGATTTAATTTTCATTTAATTTGATTTAATTTAATTTAATTTAATTTAATTTAATTTTAATTCATTTAATTTAATTTTTAATTTGGTTTAACTTAATTTAATTTGGTTTTATTTATTTAATTTAATTTAATTTAATTCATTTAATTTAATTTAATTTGTTTATTTAATTTAATTTAATTTAATTTAATTTAATTCAACTTTTAATTTTAATTTAATTTAATTTAGTTTAATCCAATTTAATTTACTTAATTTAATTTAATTTTTAATTTAATTTTATTTTTTAATTTTAATTGAAATTTTTAAAAGAGTTTAATAATTTAATTTTAGTTTAATGATTAAGTCTTTTAATGTTTTGAATTTGAGTTATCATTTTAATTAAGAATTGAATATTAATGAGATAATTAATTTAGGGATTTTTAAATGAAAGAATAAATCTCTTCCTAATAATATCCCTATTTTAATAATTCCAATTTTATTATTCTTCCAAATTTAATCAATTATTTAATTAAGGTTTAATCATTTTAAATTGTTTAATGGGTTTCTACCCTTTAATTATTTAAATTTCAATCATCCAAATCAGATTAGGATCAAAGATTTTACTTGTTAATTTTTATTAAACCTAAAGTTTTAATTAAGGATTAAGATTTTTTTAATTACCATTTTTTTACCCTTTAAGCTTAATAATTTCATAACTCACTAAATTGAGCTCAAATGAACTTGAAATTTTTATGTGACTTCACTCATATGTCAATAAAGACATGAGAGGAGAAAATATGATTTTTCTGTATTTAATTTATTTATATAATTATTTTTAGTAGAAAATAGAGATTTTCAAGGAAAATTTAATAACATGACCAAGGGAAAGTTTCTGTCCTTAAGAAAATTAGGGGACATTCCTAATGACCAGAGGACCACTTGGACTAATTTTGGTGATTTTTTGAATTATATTATTTTTATTATAATTATTTTTAGTTTTGGAGTGTTAATTAATTTAAAAATAAAATAAATGTTGAAAAATGAATTTTATATTTTTCAAAAATCTCTCTAATATCAAGGAAATCAGAGAATCAAATTTTACAATTTTCTGATTTTTCTATGATTTATTATAATTATTTTAATGAAAATGCTAGAAAATACACTTTTTTAATTTTAAAATTACCCTAGAGCTTTAAAATTTAATATCTCACCAAATAGACCTAAGAAAAATATGGGGTTTGTTCCTAAGTGATTAAAATTCAAAATGTGACATTTTGGTGAATTTTATTATTTTTGTGATTTTTATTATTTTTTAATTATTAAAATATTAAAATAATATTAAAAAAATCAACTTTTTTAGAAAATTGAAATTTTAATTTTCTTAAATTCCCCTGATATCAGAGAGGCTCCAAAATCAATTTGATGAATTTTTGAAAGATATTTTGAAAGTTATGAATTTTTAAAGTTTAAAATGACTAAGTGGCTTAATCAACTCAATTAAGTAGGGCTAACCAAGTCTAATTGACCTCAAACTTTTATGGTGGATTCCTCTGATCCTAAAGGTCAATGGAGAATTGATCTGAAGTCAATTTGATATATGGTTAGCTCTAATTAATTAGAGACCTATTTTGGTTGTTTAAGCCAATTAGGGTCATTCCAAGTGAGTTAACTCAAAATATATTTTTCATAGGGTCCTCTGGTCCTAAGGAACATTACCAAATTTTCCTAGAATTTATTTCACAACATGCTATTTATTGGAATTAAAATACTCAAAACAGTGACATGAATTTGAAAAATCAATAACTCTTCATAGGGATGGCCTTTGACTTTGGAAAATTCGTGGAATGTTCCCAAATTCGGAGGCTTCAAAAGCCCTATGGTCTCATGCCATTGTGAATTGTATACATGCATGGAGAATTAAATGTATGCAGATAGTAAATAAATTATAAAAAATAAAATACTTGATGAAATTAAATGATTTCTTTTCCACATTATTCTCCTCCGTTCACCGAGCAAGAGGGTATTTTTATTTTATTTTTCCGATTTTCCTACACAAAGTTATGAATTTTTGAAGTTTAGGGAATTAAATAAATAGAAAATACTCCTAATTTTCTATTTATCCACGCGGCGCCGCGTCAACCTCGGCAGCTCCGAAACGCTGCGTGGCGCGCTCCCATTCGACGCCGCCATCTGACTCAGCGCTCTCGGGGCCCGCTGTATCGTTCCGTCTTCTGATCCGACGCGATCCTGGCCGTCCGTCCGCTCGTGTATTGAATGGACGGCATCCGTTCATCGTCCCCGAGCGTCCTCACCCGAGAGCCGTCCACACTAAATCCCTAAGATCTCACTCGATACTCAATGGATTTTCATGTTCTTATGCTCTATGGATTCGTCTCGAAGAGACGAACACATCTATACGGTTATCATGCATTGAAATTAAAGCATTTGAAATGGAGAATCTCCAAAAGCTCGGGATGAAGAATTAGCTCATACCTTCGCTCGAGAAGTGTGGCTTCGATCCGAGAGTTGTTGCACCTTCGATTGGATCCTAGCAAGCTCCGGATGAAGTCTCCGGTCCAGTGAATCGTCTAGGTTGGATTTCGACCACGTCCGATCACAAAGCTTGGAGGTCGGAGCAACCGGGTGGCCTCGGAGATGGGGCTTTTGCTGGTGGACACCTTCCTTGGTCCGGTGAAGGTGTAGAACCAATCAATTTGGGGATTGGCTTACCGTGGAGAAGTGTCCTGGTTTTGGGTGGAATTTCGGTTGGGAAATCGAGTTTTATCGAGTGGGGATTAGGGCAAATTGACATCTGGGATCAACTCGCTCTAAGGGTGGAGAAGGGTTTGGAACAATTTTGGCGAGTTTCAACAAGGTTTGTGCAACTCTTCTCTCATGGCCGTGAGGGGGTCGGGTTTAAATAGAGGTGGCCGGAGAGCCTCCTGTGGATGGCCGAGGGTTGGGATCAGCCTGCTCGGTCATGGGAAGAACGGCCATGGTGGCCATTGGGCATGGGGCAGCTCGACGAAGGTGGAATTCCAAAGTTTGGCTCCTCCCAAGGTCTCGGCCATGGTGTTTTCCGGCGATCCAGGGCGGCCGGCCGCAGGCATGGGTCACCTTCGGTGGTCGTGGAGTCCAGGGCTTGAAGTTGGTGAAGTCAATTGGAGTTTGACATGTGTAAAGGCTTTGAATTAAAATGGAATGGGGAAGGGGTCATTTTGGCTTCAAATTGGTCAACCCATTGGTTTGGGTTGGGTTCACCTCCCCATGGCTGGTCTTGGGCTGAGAAGATCAGTTAGGCTAGCTGGTCAAGAGGTGGTGATGTCCTTATCCAAGAATATTTGGATTAAATCTTGGTTAAGGGGAAACATGCTTAAGGCTAATGACTTTTAGGAGATGGTTAAAGGACCTCCTCCTTTTGCCATTAATGGCATGGTCATATGCCAAACTTTCATGGCTTCATATGGCTTGTGAATGGCTCATCCTTGGCTCCATTTGGCTTGGGAAAAGCTTCGGTCAATTTCATAAAAAGGGATTTAAGAAAATTTTGATATTTTGATGGGAATTTGTATGGGGCTTGATTTGGAATTGTTTAATTGATGACTTTGGAACTTAGGGACAATTTTGATTAAATGGATGATGAGGGGAAGTGCCATGTGGGCTTTGGATGAATTTGGGCTTTTGAATTCGAAGGAAGTGGGCTTTTAGGAAAGTTTAAGGGAAATGGGCTTTTTGATTTTAGGATGGGCATTTGGGTAAAGATTTTGTGAAGGACTTTGTCAAATAAATGTCATAATTGGTTTAGGGATGTTCTATGAAGGGCTTGGAGTCAATTTGGTGTGATTTGGAGTTGAATTGGTTTGAATTTGGGTTTATTTGGTAAGTGGGCCTATGTAGGTCAAATTGGGCTAACTTGGGCCAATGTTGGGCTAGGGTTGAAATTGATGTAAAATTAATGTTGAGAAATATTTATGGGAGTGTTTCAAAGAGGTTTTGACTTTGGTTGGGCTTTGATTTTGGGGTTTGGGCTCATTTGGGTTAGGTTTGGGTTTAGGTCAAAAATGGGCCTTTTAGCTTTGGGTTGAATTTGAGTGGGGTTTGGATCTAAATTTTGGGCAAATCATGTTAGTGTTTTGTTTTTGGGGATGCAAAGGAAGATTTCGAAAAGATTTGGGGTTAATTGGAGTTGAATTGGGTGAGTTTGGGTTAGGTTTGGGTCATAGGTCCAAATTGGGCTTTAAGGCCAAAAATGGAATTGGATCCAAATGTCAATCAAATTGAACTTGGATTTGGTTTAGATTGGTATTGGGAATGTTGAATTGAAGTCTAGAACTGAATTGGACTAGAATTTGGGTCAATTGGGTAGGTTTGGTTTGACATTGGGTTCACTTAGGGTTAAAATGGGTCAAATTGGGGGTTTTGACAAAAGTAGGGTAACTTGACAAAATTGGCCCATGGTGTAGTTGAACAAAATGAAATTGGGAATATTTGGGATTTTCTGGAATTTTCTGGGAATTTTCTGAATTTTTGGATTTTTGGGTCAAGAGGGGTATTTTGGGTATTTGGAGGGTATTGGGAGGTATTTTTGGAATTTTTGGTATTTTTGGGTATGGATGATCAATTTGAGTAATGTGGAAATGTTTGGGAATGATTTTGGAGAATTTTGGGTAATTTGGAAATTTTGCAAAAAATTGGGTAATTTCAAGAGTTTTGGGTAGGCTAAGCGGGTGTAGGGTCCCAGGGGTCAAAAATTGAAAATTTGGAAAATTGAAGATTAGGTGAATGTAAGTGGAATGAAATCATTTTGGTTGAGCCATGAAGCCATATCAAGCCCACATGAGCCATGAAGGGACTCATTTGAGGCATTCACTATGTTGTTCCTAACCCTCTTAGCCAAGGGCTTGGAGGTTAAGGACCATCCATGTGAATCACCTACATGAGTCGGAGGTCAAGTTAGGTATGGTTGTGGTTTTAGGAAGTGTGTGAAAGTGTAGTGTATAAGTGTAGTGTGTGTGTAAGTCAGCCCTTCACTGCACCGAGCCACCTGTGAGCGGTCCTAAGGCCAAAGAGTCCTATAGGAACTCATCCTTTAAACTTCCACATTTGATTTCAACCCTCTAGGTGATTAGGGGTCTACAGTCAAGTTTGTGGAGTTTGCAGGGAGTTAAGAAGTGGTTTGAAATTTCTAAGTGGTGGGTTCCATCTCTAGTCCTCTAGGATGGTCAAAGGAAAAGCCTAAGGCTAGATCCTAAGTACTAAAGAGAGAAGAGAAGACCTCACCAAAAATGAGGTCAACACACACTAGGGGTACTACGCAAGTATAAGTATGGTTTCAAGTAATATATGGTTTTCTTTTATAACCCCAGTATCGATCCCACAAAGAAGCGAGGTAAGAAATCCTTTAGGCTAATTCTAGTCTATTTCTATAAGGCCTAAATTTGGAATTTCGATTACAATGGTTTGTCTAATAACTAATCCTAATTAAAATTCCTAAATAAAAAGATATCTTATGGTTAAATTAGTTTGGAGAATTTCTAGATATTAAAAACTACATTTCTCTTGCAATTACATTGATAATGTGTAGGAAAGCAACGCTTAGAATTTAATGTAGTGCCAAATAGAAGCATTCATATTCTTTACCCTTTGGTCCATGCATAAAGAACATTGGCTAATCTATAGATCAGTTCAGGATGTTTTATTAGTAGAATGGGTTAATCTAGGCTCACACTTCTAGATGTCCAAGGGTGGCTATGGTCGGCCCTACTAGTGACCTGTTCCCTTTCTATAGACTAAATTATTAAAATTTAGTCTGTCACTCTAAAAGCTAATCAATTCTACGCCCAATAAATCATATCTCTCTATTTATTTGTACTTCACCTTGAATAACCCACACAAGACCTTCGACTACCCAAGGATTCATGTAATATCTACTAGTTAAGAATTCATCTCCTTCTAGGTCTCAGAATTCTTCAACAGGTTTTAACAATATAAGTGATCAATTTGTAAAGTAAATGAAGATCCAGTATGAATATCATCACCATAATTTAATAAGAGAATATCTAAGCAAATCTTAATTACTAAACATGCATCTATTTCGTTACAAAATAAAAGTAAATGAAAATAGAGGCATAAGAAGTAAAATAATTGATAGAACTATATAATAAATTAAGTGTCAACAAGAAACTTATTTCATTAGTATTCTATTATATTTATGCAACTATCTGTCACCTAGAAGAATCTAATAGATAATTCTAACATGAAAATGATTTTCCTACGCATGCCACTACTTCATATTAAAAGAAAGAGTAAAGGAAATCACTTACGAAACATGGATAATTCACGACGTAAAACTTGGTTTAAAATAAAGAAAATCCACTAGAAAGTGTTTACAACAATTACAAGAGAATGAAGAACACAATACTTAGTTTTTTCCTTCTGAAAGAAAGAAGAAGATCTCTCCACCAAAGTCACCAATCTCTCCATAAGATGTAAAAATCTACATCTTCATAACTCTAAATGACTAAAATGACTAAGGGGGGAGAAAGAGACTATAGGGTGTGATTTTCTCTGAAGGAGTGGCCTCCTATTTATAGGCTTCAAGGGTTGCCTCAAGGCACCTCTTCAAAATGTGTTCATATTCAATGAATCTTCTATAAACCAACTCTAGCACCTAGGCGCCGGACTCCGTGCCTGAACAATCACACCCCTTCACTTTGGGTCGCACCTCTTCGTGATTTAAACCGCTCCAATGTGTCTAGATTCATTGTATCACATGTCCTATATATTAGGAATAACTTCCAGGCTTCTATAAGGTCTAAAAACTACTTAACACCTTCAAAATAACTCCCAAAGTCGTCAAAATCCCGTCTAATAACCGTTTCTGGATGAATCTGGCACCTAGGCGCCGAGTTTTGGCACCTAGATGCCGTTTTCTCGTCGTCACCAGTGCCTGGGCCCCGGGTTTGGAGCTTAGGCTCCACCCTGTGCGCAGTTCCACCATTTTACTCCGTTTGGCTCCGTTTCAACTTTGTTTCGCCCCATTTCAGTTATGTTGCGTTCCTAACATCTTCACCTACAAGATAGACATAAAAATAACCTTTATCAAAAGTATAATTTCATTCAAAAACATGTGAGAAATATAAAAGATATTAAGCAAAGAAAGACATATCAATATGTGCTAAGTTAGAATTTGTTTTTCTTAATCATTTTGGCTCAAAATTGCATAGTTTTTGCTTCATTTTCTCTAAAATCATATTTTTATACTTGAAAACAAAAATATGCAATATTATTCAAAATACCTTCCTTTATAGCGTAATATCATTAAAAATATGCATAGAGTGGGCACGAAATGAACACTAAAAATAGGTACTTTTTTTCATGGATCAATAGGCTAATTTTTGGAAAAACTTGTCATTTACCATTAAAATTGAGTATAAAACATATTGGGCTATTAAAGAGTTCAATTTTAATTTGAAAGATGCTAGAGAAAAGAGATTATTGCAATTAAATGAGCTTGAAGAGATAAGAAATGAATCTTATGAAAATACTAAGATTTATAAAGAAAAGATGATGTTGTGGCATGATCGGAAGATTCTTACTAAAAATCTTGAGCCAGAGCAAAATGTTTTACCATATAATGCAAGATTGAAATTTTTTGTTGGAAAACTTTAAGTCCAGGTGGATGGGCTCATTTATTGTGATGAAAGTATATTCATATGTAGTTGTGGATATTAAAGATCCTAAGACTGGAAAAATATTTAAAGTGAACGGTCATAGACATAAACCTTAATTTTCAGTCAATCAATCTAAACTTAATGAGAATCTAATGTTGGGTCACTCAAAATAAGCTATGGGTATGTCAGGCTGGTGACGTTAAACCAAGCGCTTTATGGGAGGCAAACAATATTTATCAGTGTGTTTTGCTTTATGTTTGCTTTGTGTGCTTTTATTTAGTTTAATTTAAGAAATGTGGTAGCATTTTGGAGTTTTTTATGTTATAGTGGTGTTTATTTGACCTTATTTGATGACTTAGAGGAGTCAAAATGAAGATTTTGACATTTAGCAGAACTGTGCAAAAATGTGCATTGGAGGTTATGCGCCACTGGTTGGCGCATAGGTGCCACAATTATAAAAAATGTGAAAAATGAGTTTCTAGAAGCCTAAATCGTGGGTGAGTAGTTTTTGGAGTTATTAAGGAGTTTTAAAACATCTAGGGTTGGTTTTAAGGTTCCTAAGTCTATAAAAAAGACCTGAATTTATGAGATACTTGCCTCAGTTCTTATTTTCAATCCTGATTCTTAAAAAGAGTATTTTGAGTGCAAAAATGTCTTCTTGGGAGAGCGAAGTTAAGAAGAAAGAGGATGCCAACAAGAAGAAGTTTATTTGTGATAGTGTGCAAGAGTTATATAATGGATTTATGGTTGTGAGTATCCAAGGAATATCATAAAGGATTACAAAGATCGTTGCTGATGTGGAGTTTATTGATGTAAAGGTAAACAAAATTAATCCACATTTAGCGCACATTGGATGGCAACTCAAAATGCAATTCAGCCATACAAGTTACGTGGAAGAAGTGGATAAAGCTTTCAATGATCACCCGTTTTATCATATTTACATTCCAGATGGTTCAAATGGAACTAATGGTGGTTCTGGATATAATCCACCTAATAGAGATTAGAATTAAATTATGTGTGGTCTTGTGGTTTAATTATGTGTGTTTAGTGTTTTAAGTGTGTGGTTTTAATTTTTTTTAATGTTTGTGTTTTTTGCACTTTACATGTGTTTGCTACATCTCAATGATGTAAATTTGTGTTTAATTACATGTGTTTGAACTTATGTATTGGGGAATTTCATCCAAAGTGTTTGGATAGAAATTTGTAATCTGTATTAAGTGTGTTTGATATTAAGTAATATAAGTTTTTGTTTGTGTGAGATTTGTGTGGAATCATTGGAGATTAAAGTGTACTTTTGGAGTATTAGAAGTATTTGAAGTGATTAAAGGTGATTAACTCTAATTTTTGATGGAATTAGCTTAATTGCCAAAATTTGGGCACTGGCGCCTAAGCGTCAAACCGACGGTGCATAAGCGTCAGATTTCGCGGCTAAGCGACGTATGCCTCGTGCATAGGTGCCGGTTCGCGAAAATCAATTTTCTGCAGTTAAAAACCTGAAATTTGCCATTTTTATCACCCCCATCACCTTCCACCTCTCGATTTAGTGAAATAGAAGCCCAGGGCATCACTAAATTGGATCATTTTAGAGCTGATTTCGTCGAAATTTGTTTGATTTGAGTTTCTTAAGGTATGATCACTACTCTTAAGTAAAATTTTCTATTTTCACCATATGTTTTGAGTACATTATTGAAAAATACAAAAATCACTAATTATGGTGAAAATTTAAGGAAAAGCATGAGAAATTGCTTGAATTTAGTAGAGTTTACCTTTGGAAGTTGAGTTAACAAGTTCAGTTTAAATTTGGAATTTATGGTGAATTTTTTATGAATTTTTAGAGATGGCTCCAAATTCAAAATGCACGAAAGAAAAAGTATGATTTGATTCCGACAAATTTGTCAGTTCTCGAGCAGAGAATCGTTACGTCGATGCACTCGCATCGCAAAAATTGATTCCATAATGAGTTTTTAGCAAGCCAGGAGGAGATATTGAGGAGATGATTGCTAGAATGAATTGGGAAAGATATTGTTGCTTCTCCGCTGTTGCAGTTGTTTCTGTGGTGAGAAAGTTCTATGCTAACTTGTCAGCAGCAGAGGAAAACTTGGTAATTGTTAGGGGGCAACAAGTGGATTTTTCACCTGTGGGAATTAATACTTTTTACTGATTACCCCATGCGATGTATTTTTTATGTGAATTATCATCCTTCTGAGGGAGAGTTAGATGTGATTATGACCTTTCTTACTGATGGAAGAGGTTTATGGAAGATTACAAATAAAAGAAGAGTGAATTTTCAAGCCTATAAGTTGAATGCCATTTCAAAGGCATGACATTACTTCGTCTCATCTACGCTTCTGCCTTCAAGTCGTGTCAGTGAAGTTACAAGGGAGAGAGTTGTTTTGAACGATTGTATTCAGCAGGGAAAACCTTTAGACATTGGGGCTATTAGTTTTTATTACATTATGAACTGTGTTAGAGCTATTAATATAGCAGGTATGGGATTTTGTTCACTGATTCGCTCGATTTGTGAGCAGTTTGGTGTTAAGTCTGAAACATGGGAAGAGGTTCTTCAGCCACTTAGACATATTACCAGAGTAAACGTGAACACTTACACTGTACATTCAGTATTTGGCTGGAAAGGAGGATCTATTAGAGCTTCCAGTGCTTCTGCTTCTGCTGCTTCTACTTCTCGTGTTTCTACTGCACATGCATCATCCTTTAGAGATTCACAAACTGGATTATTACAAATGTTTTTGAAGGTGAGTCTTACCAAAGAACATATTAGATATATGGATGGAAAGGTAGAGAATATTGAGAGGTTTATTCAGAAACATGATGATTATGAGGAGAAATAGCATCAGTACATGGATAGACTCATTAAAGGATATCATAGTGCTGAGTTGCCTCCTCATCCTTATTTTATACCTTATTTGTCATCCAGAGATTGGAATGAGAGAGATGATGATGATGAGGATGATGATTAGGATTTGATTTTTTTTATGTGTTGTTGAGTTTCTTATGTTTGTAGTTGTGTTGTATGATGTATGGATTTTTATTTCCTGTTGTGTTTTGATATGAACTCTGATGTTGTGTCGATTATAGTTAAACTATTTTTATGCACATTCAAATGTTTTATGTTGTAATATGTGATGTATTTGTGGTAGTAAATGTTTTGATGTGTTTTTAGCGTTTGAGTTTTTAGTAGTGTCTAATTTAATTCCTATAAATATTAGAAAAATTTAGAACACTATTAGAAACCAATATTTATATAGCATGTTTAAACTTTTTTAAAATTTGCTACCATTTATTTTCTAGTATGTTGTGATTTGTGATATGTTAAGTTGGTGTGTATTTGCTTTGAAAACCTCCACTATTGTAGAATTCCTTTGAAATTTTGAAATTTCTATTTTATGAAAAACTAAATTTGATATACTGTTTACTTTTGTTTTTAAACTGTTATACTTGCATATTTAGAATATTAAGATTCCTGCATGTATGTTATTCTAGTTTTTTTAATTCTTACCCATGTATCATTTTTATGCTTAAATATTTTATCGTAATTAAAAATTAAAGTTTGGGGGGAATTTAAAAACAAATTTTCAAAAACTAAAATTTTATTTGATTTTTGATTGAAAATAATTATGTATATGAAGTTATATTAGGGAAGCAAAATTTTGAATATAGAAATGAGTAAGTGAATTTAGTTAAAATTTATAGTAATGATGAAAAATTTAAAGTTAAAATTTCTTAGTAAAGAAATGTTAAATATAGTTAAACTATCTTTAGTAAGAAGAGTTGAATTTTTGGATAAATAAAAGATTTGACTTTTGTTTTTTCAAAGATTAAATTTCTTTTATCGAGAAATAATTTTCAACACTATAATTATGATTTTTAATTGAAGGATATATATCAGACATTTGTTGTAAATGAAAGGTTGGATTTCAAAATCATTAAAGGCTCATCCAGATACAATAATCATTGCCTTATAAAAAGATAATTAAAAAAAGAGAAAGAAAAAGAAAAAGAAAAAGAAAAAAAGAGAAAAAACAATATGTAAAAAGGAAGGAGAAGCTTGGGGATTTTAAGAGCCTAATCAAAAATTTGTTTCATACCTAAAATTTAAATATAAGTTTTGAGAAAATCTAAAGCTTAAGGTTATAATATAGTAAGTAAAATTATTTCCAAATGAAAATTATTAGGTGAGGAAGATGAAATGTTTGAATCTTATATTTTGAAGAATCTATAAGTGTTTCTGAATTAGATAGAAACTTATATTTTCATTATCCTTTACTTAAGAACCTTCTAACTTTATGTTTGTCTTAGTTACAAAAATTTTTTCTAAATTGGACTATTTCATTTCTATAACAAAATTTTGAAACCTTCCTAAAGAAACTCATTTGCATAATTTGCATGTTAAGATTTTCTATGTGATAAGTGTCACTTGAGGACAAGTAAAATTTTAAGTATGGGGGATTTTGATACACCTAAAATATATAGTGTTTTTAAATACATTTTTATACCTATTTTTTATGACATTGCACTTTAATGGAAGGTAAGTTTGTGTTTTCCTTGTAGGTGTGATTAAAATGACTGACTATGATAAAAGGAGCAAAAGAGGATCAAATTTGAAGTAAAAAATTGAAGAATGAAAAATTTGACCTGTGGTGGCTAAGCTTCGGACCTTTGGCGCATAGGCGCGGCAGTTAAAAAATACGAATTAAATCAAATTTTGTGCCACTTTCAAGGAGTGTTTGAAGCAACTTTTGTTGGTAACATCCTTAACTTCTTTTAGGCGATAGATTTGAATGAAGAGATGTATTCTTTGGTGGATACATTGAATCTGAACATGATTTGAAGAGACACCAATGCACCCTTTGGATATTTTTAAAAAGAAGCTTGAATATTATAAAAATGGTTGTTATTGGAGGGTGTGGTTAGTGTTAAGAGTAAATTTTATGTTAGAGAGTTATTGAGAGCACACCTTTCCACTTCACCACTCTTATTATCAATTGTATCTAGTTTTTATTAAGAGTAGAATAGAGATTCGGAGTCAACGGAGTTGGGCGCCAACCTCTATTGTATTTTGTAAAGGGAAAGCAAAGTTTCAAAGGAACTTCAAGAGTCTTGTGGAGAGGATTTTTAGATAAGTGTTTATCTTTGTTTTTACATTTGGTTTTAAAGTGAGATTTGTTATGTTTTCACTATGATTTCTAGTTTCAAATCAAGAAGTGATTGTGTTTTCTCCATGAATTCTGAGTAGTTTTCTTTATTTTTTTCCTTTTAAATGATGAAGTAATTAAATTATGGAAGGAAGTTGTGTGAAGTATAAGATTTCAATGTTGGAAGAAGTTATGATGATTCACTACCTTGCACTTCATTTACCTCTTAATTTAGTCAATTAAGATGTTAAAATTTGTTGTGAGAACATGTAAGAACCAATGCGGGTTTGTCTCAATCAATAATTGGAAAGAATCACATGCAATTGTATGGGTGAGAATTGTAGTCCATATGGTTGGGTGCAAATAAAGAGAAAGATATGTTTTTAATGGGGAGTAAAATTAGAGGACTTTAGAGTGACACGCTAAAGCCCACTAATTTGGTTTGATGTTTTAAATTTTGTTATGTGATGTTAGCCCCCAGGTGGAGGGAATAGAGGGAACTCTAGAGTGAGAGCTAGTATCTTCCCTACTTAACCCATCTACATGATTTCAAAACTTCAAATTAACCAATGTTCTTTGTAGAACCAAGTAAGGTTAAAGAATATAATTGCATCTATTTGGCGCAACACACTTATATACTTCTACAACTAAATTCCATAATTATTATTGATTCATTGCAAGAGAAAAAAGATATTTTATTCTCATTTGCTTTCATACTATTTTATGGTTGTGTTAACTTTAGTTGTTTGTTTTACTTTTTATTCAGAAAATATCAAAAAAAATTTTGAAAAATTTTATATCTTAAAACATACTTTACAAAATCATTTTAAAAAGTAAAAAGGTTATTTTTCTTATTTCTTTAAAATTTTAGACATTTTCCTGTGGGTTCGATATCTCGGGGCTTAATTAAAAAGTCTTATATTACTTAATAAACGATACGCATACTTGTGTAGTATCACATATTATAAATAATTAAAGTATAATTTCATATCTAAAACGTAAGGGTAAATATTTGGGGATCAGTAGACAACAATAGATCATAATCATAGAATGTGACTTTGGTTGGTCCCTCCAACAAATAAGCCTTATGTGCGGAAGTACCAGTAAGATGAGCTAATCAGATCTTAGGATCCAAGAGAGATTTTACTAATGCTTTCCTCATTTCCTTGGATAGGATAAGGGCATCGTAAATACTTAATTTTGTTGGTAGATTCCTCAAATGGGCTAGGAATTGAAGCCTACCTTATTGTGAGAGTTTCCGACAACTTCTTGGGTTGATCTCTCTTATGCTGGCTGAATAGTTTCTTCAGTCATGACCAGTCATTTTCCTTTTTCCATAAGAGATGTTCTTAGAGGTAGAATTTTCCCACTCTGCAACACTTCAGTTATTTCTGCTTGTTTTTATGCTGAAGGTGGAGCTTCTTCTGATGGAGTTTCATCCGACTATTTTGCCTCTAAGTTAAATGACTCCACTTGTATGGAAATCGGTACTTGCTACTCAAGAATAACAATGTCATCTTCAATTCCACTGTCATTATTGTTGTCTTTTCAATTTTCATCGAACCCATTAAGATTGTGTACAATTTGAGAATTATCTATGGGATTAGAGTTGGGTTGATTATTTTTGGAAGCATGATCATCAGAACTAGACAAAAAGTAGTCGACATCAAAGTATTTGCATTAACCATCCCAGAGGGACAAAGAAAAATTCATGCAAATTCAACAGATCATAAGATTTCTCCCCCAAATCCAAGACAAACTATCTAGGAAAATGAATAGGAATAGAGAAAAATGAAATCACAAAAGGAATAGCAGCTCCAATGTTGTGTGGGTCTCTGATCCTCTCAACTTCGTTTTCTCTTTTTGATTTCTTTTCTTTCCTTTAGAGTGGGGGCTTCGAGCTAGACATTGAGGCTATAGAGGCTTGCATCTTGTTAAGGACTTCTTAGAAGATCTAGTTCATGACACATTCCATCCATGTTCATCTTTGTAGGGATCGATAGGAATAATTTCATTGGCTGAGATCACATAGATCGAACCCTTTTCAAGCTCTTTCAATTATTCCTTCAGAATGACTATGTTCCATGCCTTAATTTTGTATTCTAGCAGGTCGTTGAATCAATCTATTGCCAGAGCATCCTGTGGTGGGCACAATAATAGGTTTCTTTTTCATATCAACTTCCCTTGATATCTCAATTCCAAGTAGCTTGAACTCTGGAATCTTTAACAAACTGTGAAATAACATAGCCATGCCTCTGTAATGGATTTTTTTATTCTTCTGCTTGGCCATTGATTTCTTTTATATCTTCTGTTGAGTTAATTACTGGAACTATAGTTGTAAGGACTGTTGTGGTTGCAGTGTGTTGGCATTCTCGCACCACCTTTTCTGCTCTAGCTACACCTTCATAGACTGTTTACCTTTCTCGATTGTAGAGACACTCACTGATTTTTTCTTAAATGTCCATGCTACTTCAACTTTTTTGTATTTGCAGTTACACTTAGCTGCTTGGTTTCCTTTTAGAGACTGGCGGCTTTGTTGAGCAACATTCTGAAAGTCTTTATTGTAAAACCCATGAGCATGACTTCCATTGGTCTATGAATGCTTTTGAGAAGAATCTTGATGGCATGTTGTTCTTGGACTTGTGGCTCACACTTCATACTGAGATTCCTCTTATGGCTGATGTAGTCCTCAAGAGTCTCACCTGGCTTCTATTTTTATACTACTGGGTCACCAACTATATTGTGGTGTTGAGTTCTGGTGAAGCATTGGATGAAGAGATTTTTAAGTTCGGCGAAGGCCTTAATGAAACTTTTGGGCAGTTCGACATACCAGTCAAATGCTACCCCCGTAAGACTAATGACGATCTTGCAAAACAAAAGAGCATCATTACCCTCTGCGTTGCAACAACTCGTTCAGAAGTGTGCAACATGTAGTCGGGGGTTTTCGAACCCATCAAAATATGAGAAGTGGAGGTATGAAGCCCTTAGGTTACTGAACTGAATCAAATTCCTTCGAGTAGAGTCTACCCTTCGAAACAAGTGATCCACCGCTCACCTAAGCCATCATTTCATTAACTATATGCTCAACCAATTGAGTAACATCTTTCTCGGGGATCCCGCTTCCTGTAGAATCCTTCTTATGATTTTCTTTATTGACCTCTGTTGATTCTCTTTTATCATTGAGAATGTGGACAACCTCCAGTCGGGTGGTCTCAGCAGTATCGGCAACTATGTCAGTTATTGCAAGCTGTGTCAAGTTGCTAGCGTGGTCATCATCTCTTCGACTTTCTTCTTGAGATGGCGGATTTGCTCATCTCGATGATGTATGATCCTCTACAATTCTTTTGTTTGTTCTTCTTTACTTGAAGGTAATAACTCTCGTGTAGATGAGGTATCCTGCATCTCTACCATATTTGTTTATATGAACTCTTCCTCCATGTTATTGGGGGAGTCTATTCTTCTATCTATCGATAATTGTCTGACGTATTCATTTTTCATACTAGCCGCATACAAAATTGAGGTCAAACTAGTCCTACTGGTTTATGTTTGCATTAGACCTAAAGGACTTGGGTTAGGTTAGCTCAAACCAGAATTTAGGTTTGTTCTAATGTGGGTTAGACCTAAAAGGTTGGACTAGCTCTAAGTTAGATTAGACCTAAGTGTTAGGTTTGGTCTAATGTCGTTAGGCCTAAAGGGTTGGTTGATGTTTGGGTATAGTGTGAGTTAGACCCAAAGGATCGAGACTGGGTCTAAGTGAGGTTAGACCTAGGATTTAGGTCTGATTTAGGTTAGACCTAATGATTTTGGGGTTCAGGACTAATTTAGGATAGACAAAAAAGGTGTAAGGTAGGCCTAAGTTAGGATAGGCATAGGTTTTAGGTCTATGTGGGTTATACCTAAGGGATTTAGGTTGAATTTAATTTTAATTTGGGCTAGACCTAAAAGTGGTTGAAGCTAGGTCCATGTTAGGTTAGATCTAGGGTTTATACTTAGGTCTAATGTAGGTTAGACCTAAAGGTTTTATTAGGTTAATTGTGTGTTAGACCTAAGGGATTTAGGTTGGTTCAGGTCTAATTTAGGTTGGATCTAAATTTCAAGTTAGGTTTAATGAGTTTTAGGCCTAAGTTTTGTGATTTAGGTCTAATTTGGGTTAAATCTAAGGATAGTTGATGTTTAGGTTAAGTCTAAAGTGGATTAGACCTAAGGTTTAGGTTAGGTATAATTTGAGTTAGACATAAGGTTTGGGTTTAGATCTAGTGTTGGTTAGACCGAAAGCGTTTAGGTTAGGCATGAGCTAAGCCAAATCTATCTAAAGCTCGGACTTGACCCCAATTAGATGGGGTCCAATTGTGATTTCTCTTAGGTCTAAATTGGGTTTTGACCTAACCCAAGTCCAAACTCAAGTTAAACTAACCCTAGGTCATTAGGGGTGTGTCATGGTCAAGAAGATAATCATGTTGTCAAATCCTTAAGACCCAACTAGGTTGAGTTCCTGGCTTGGATTAATGATTTAGATTAAGTTTGAAGGACAATTTGGGCCAAAGTGTATAATATTCAATTTAATAAATTTACCCCTAGCCTCCTAATTTTCATTTTAGGATTTTTGAGGGTGGAAATCATCATTTTAGGGTTTAATTTCATTAATCTAAATATTCCTGTTAATTTTCAATTTAATTTTTAATTCTCTTATTTTTATAATTACTTTTCAAAATAATTATAAATTTGGTTGAAAATTAATAATTTGATGTTAGGGAAGTCTTTTGACCTTAGAAAAATCAAGAAATGTTCCCAAGGGTGGAGGGAATATCCTTAAAATTTTTATATTTTTTGGAAGTATATTAATTTCAATAATTTAAACTCCCTTGAGGATTTAATTAATTAAAAAGTAAATAAAATTAGATTATTTTCAATTTTGCTTTCATTATTATTCCCTCTGTTCATTGAGTTCAAAGGTAGTTTTAATTTATTTTTGTGATTTTTATTTTCAAAGTTATGAATTTTTAAAATTTTATTTGATTTTATGGATTTATTTAATTCAAGAAATCTTAATTATCTACTCATGTGAGTCAGCTCCACTTCATTCCTTGTGCCGAGTGAAGCTCCACGCGGCATCCTCTAATTTGTTTTGCTTTCAACGTCAGTGCCACGCTGTCCCACAGTTTGATGCTTCCCTCCCCATAGTTATATGGTTATACTTGATCCACACCATCCATTTCTAATACTCAGAAATGGACGACATCGGTTCAACGTCCCCACGGAACAGTGAGCCGAGAACCATCCATAATCTAACCTTATGATCTCGCTTGATTCTTAACCAAATCGCTCAGGGTTTGTTCCTACATGTTCATCTAGTCGAGATGAAGCTATTTATATGGTTAGGTGGACATGTATTGTTCCAAAAAAAACCAAACTGAGGCTATAAATTTAAGAATTTCGACCCATACCTTATCTCAAGTGGAATGGCCTGAATTGGGATTGATAGAGACGATCGCCTTGACACCACGAAGCTCTTCCTTGTCTCAAATTTGATCTGAAATTAGATCTAGCAATGAGCCAGGCCAAATGGGCTAAAATATGTTTGACGGCTCGAGAAGCCTCAATTTTGATTGAGGAGATTGTTTAGGCTTGGGGAAACATTTGGAGAGCTTAATTTTGAGTTTTGGAGAAGTTTGTGTCGGGGCTAAAAAGTGTCCTGGATTTGGGTGGAGAAATTAGGGTTTGCTAGTGGTGGAGGTGCCCAAAAACAATGGGGATCAAATTTCTAGGTCGATAGGAGTTTTTTTTGCTATTAAGAGCAAGAGGTTTAGGAGTCTGTGTAGGGAGCGTGGTGTTCTCTTAGGGCTCTCGGGTTCCCTCCTTTTATAACCATGGGAGAGGTGGGGGAGCTTTGTTTAGTATGGGGATACTTGGGCGGCTCTTCTAAGAATTTTTAAAGAATTTGGGAGACTTTTGGCAATGGGGGCAGGCTTTTTCAAATTTTGATACCATGGCCATGGTGATGCCAATGATGGAGAGGGAGGCATGGAGGAGGGCTTGGTTTGATTGGGGAGCCTTTTAATGGGTGGCTAAGACTAGCTTTGGTTTGGTCTTGACTCCCCAAGGTTTGGTTTGGCCTCTCAAAAGGTGGGTCAAAGGGTCCATAACCAAGATGCCATGTGGCTTCCCCTATGGTGAAGTGTGGTTTTTTCCTCTAATGCTTGGACTTGAGTTGGGTTGTTTTATAGTGTCACCAATATGTCATGGAGGGTTGGTCTAGGATCATAGATAACCCATTAAAAATGGGCTATGAGCTTCATTGGTGATGTGCTTTAGTTAGATTTTAGGGTTTTGGGCTTAGGCTAAGGGGTTGGATCTAGCCCAAAATTTAAGCCCTAATGGAATTTAATAATCCTCCTAATTAATTAATTAATTAATTAAGTGAATTATGGGGGTTGATCTCATGGTGCCAATTAGATTCACCATATGGTAAGATGTCAAGAGTATGTTAGGTGCGTTTCAATTGGATGGGAATGTGGTCAATTGGTCAAGATTTGACCAAAATTGGGCTAGGCCCAATTGGTTATGACCATCCCTAAGTGTCACAAATTTTGGGGTCGCTAGGGTTTAGGGTTGATTTTTAATGTTGTTAAGGATCGATTTGGGTAGACTTTTCTCCCAAAGTGAATTTCATGGACTGAGTTGCCCCTCGGGTCAATAAGAAGACTTATAGGGTTTTGGATTTATTTGGGTGACCCAGGGGCATGTCTTGCCCATGGGGGTAAAGTTGGTTCTATCACCTGGTAAAAACCCTAAACCAACTCAACCAAGGGCTGATGGCTTGGTCCTTCCTAGAGGAATAGGGAGGCCCAAGAGAGCGCAACCCTGGTATAGGAATTGTGTGTGTGTGTGTGTGTGTGTGTGTGTGTATTTATTTATTTAGTGTGACTTAAAAAACACACACACTAGCATTAGATCCATTAATTAAAATGCATGGAATCTTTGATTTACAAAATATTCTTATTTAAGAAGTAATAAAGATTAGATGTATAATATCACATAAAGCATCACCTTGATTTGTGTGGGGTAATGAAGGCCATAGAAAAAGGTATTAATGAAGGTCAAATTGAGGTATTAATGACGGTCATAAAATTACGAAAAAATGCATAGAAGTTATAAGCTATATTAGATTCAATTATTTTTAACCAAAAATTAATCTAATAAACTTTAAGCTTTTTTTTCTTTATGTGAAGGTAATAACAATCAATCTACACATAAATTTGTTTAATCCTAATATTTACAATTTGTCAGATATTCATGTTATTATAGAAAATGAGAATTATATCATCATCATCATCATCATCAAACACTATAGGTACTATTGTGAAGCTATATTATATAAAAATATACAATAAGCTTATAAATAAGAATATTCATTGCTATAAAAAATTAATATTTAAAATTAAGGATACCGATAAAAAAAGTTAGTTTGAGGGATCATTACTGAGGGGTAGATCACTAAAAAAAGAATCTACCTTTAAGAATATTTACAATGGTTTAATATGGATTCAAATGCATCAATAAATTGTTTTATATATATTCTAGTGATATATTTTTTATGGCTGCAAGTTATAGGTGTCAGGATCAACAACTTCCTGATTCAATTTTTATTTCATATGTGACAGTTAGTTATTTTTTAAATTCTAAATTATACAACAGGTATGAATGTATAAGAAATGTTAGTATGCATATAAATATAGAAATCAGATTAGAGTTTTAGCTATAATTAGACATGTGGATAAAAGAATGAATCCCTTTTCTTTATCTTTGACTGCTCTAATTGATATATGGTGCATAAATTATGGTGAAGTTGAGGTTCTTATGACTTGTGAGAGTTCTCTTGTTAGCAAGAAAGCAATGACAAGTAGAGAACTTTGGTTAGCATGAAAGCAATGACAAGTAGAGAACTTCGTCTATTAAGAAGTGTAACTCAAGAGCTAACTTTAGTAGCATCTTCACTTGTCTTGGACAATCATATTTCGAGAAAGCACAATATGATGAGTTTTCTAGTTGTAGTAAAGGATGTGGACACGAGTTATGAATAAGATTATGTGAAGACTTCAAATGATTAAATATATTAGATTGATGTGTAGTGTGTGCCAAGGATGAGTGGTACATTATAACAATGAAGGTGAGGAGATAAACCACTTCAAGATTACAAAAATTAAATAAATGACCTTTATATTTTAATAGATTTATTTTGGCATGCAATATTTGGGCTTTAGGTGCATCCCATGAACTTTTTAGTATAGATGTTGGCTTGAAGATTTTGTAGTGTTAAATTGTTCATAATTATAGAAGCATAAAATATCTAGCTCTATGGAGTGAAGTAGTAGATCCAAATTTTGTTACATTATTAAGATAAGATAATTGTTCTATTTAACATATTATGTACATTACTCTTGACACTAGATTTAGGTTGTATTACATAAGATATTAAGATCTTGATATGAGAAATATTCCTATTTCGAGATTGATAAAATTGGACAAATCATACTACAATAGGCCTCACCTCAGTTTATATGAAGTGCATTTAAGAATCATATATAATCTATAATAGTAGAAATCACATCTTAGGATACATGCATGGAGTCATAAGAATCCCCACATATCTTGCGATCCACATCTTTTTCCCAAAAAGATGCTGACTTCAATGTTTTTATCCTTCACCCTCAAGATGCATGTGATCTAGGTCTCGTTCAAGGCATAACAAAATCTTCCTTAATTTCCCCATCTAGGTGCCCTCTTAACGAAGGAATTTGGTAATTTTTTGTGTACATAAGAGAACGAGGCATCTTTGTAAAAAAAAGAAATCTAACGTGAAGGTTTCTTTTTTATTCTTTGTATCAGTGCATTTGAGATTTGAGATGGATTGGGAAGATTTCCTCCATCATATGCATATTTGCCGCTTTGTATATCTAAGAGATCAGAGTCTCTACCCACTTTAGTAAACTAAAATTTAGTTGAAATCAACTCACCTAAATCATGATTTATTTTGATCATTCCCTCTCTCTTATATGTCTAATTCCTATCTGATGCTTCAGCATTTGAGTATGACACTCACTGCAATAAAATAAGATCCATTTTAATAAAATAAATGAATCTCAGAAGACAGGTAAAAAAACTAATTCTAGAACTACAAAGCATTTGTATAAAAAAATAAGATCGAATGGTAACAGACTACTAATTCCATTGTACATATAGGCATATACTACTTTATACAGTGTAAAATATTGACAGCATTTATTGTTCTTTCATAAACTAAAAATATCTATAATCCTGCAGTAACTCCTACTACCATATAATAAATTAGAACACCAACAGATGCTTGAGAAAGATCATTGCAGTAAGAGCTTTCGAGACATGGCATACCATCTAGTGTAGGCGGACTCAAGGTTCGGCCAATCGGAATCCGGGCATGAAGTGAAATGGTGTAGCCAGAGGGCAAGAATCTCTTCCTGCTGCTCCCAGTTCTGCTTCTCTATCATTTCGTCCAGCACTCGCACCATCTCTGTTCGCTCGCTGCTGTTAAGGATGGGTGCATCGACGCCATTGCTGGCACGGCATAGCAGTGGGAGCCATGTATGAAGCATCGAGATACAGCTTTGAGATATAGAGTTGTGAGGCTCATCGTCTTCTTCATTGTGATCTTGGTGGCAAGATTCAACTTGCATTCTGTGTGCAATTCTGAACAGAAATACTGGAAAGAATGTTTTTTTTTTCTTTTTTGCGTTAGTACTTCAGGATTTATAAAATGGTTAGAAAACATCATAAAAATTAATAATAAATATTAGCAAGAGCAAACCCCTTGGATTTCAAAAATGGCATCGCTGCTGTAGGTTGGACATCCCAACCCTCTGACTCTTTGAGGGTTGACCTTGAATAACTCTTTCCCAGGAGATATCAAACTATGTCAACTCTATAAGAAAAATTTTCATACAGAGAACGCACGCAGCTTTGCGTGCATGATAACCCCTCAATAACCTTTATTTCGGGGTTATTAGGAGGTTATTGACAGGTTATTGGGGTACCTCAATAACCTTCACGGGTTCCACTTGGTGTTATTCATAAGTTATTATGAGGGTATTGCGGGGTTATTGGGAGTATGCACGCAGAGCTGCGTGCCTACTTCTTATGGCAATTTTTCCCCAACTCTATAGATAGGCGTCACAAGTACAATCTCTCACTCTAATATTCCTAAATTTACCACAATTTAACATTAAAATCTAAATAGAAAATCAATGGCCATGTTGAATTTTGTGTTCCATAAATTTATCTCTCAATTTGTTGTGCACTAATTTTATTTTTAGGTTCATGACGCAATTAGAATAAACTCTCCTTCAATGAAATATTCTGAATTTATGTGGTTTGGTTTTGTTAATTGTCTGATATATCTAGTGCTTCATTTAACAGTTTAAATGGCCATTACTCAATTTAAAAGCTTAAAATATTTATGGATTTAGAAAATAGTACATCAACGATATAATAGACAAGTTAAAGAATGTATTGGCAAAATCATAAATTCAAAATTTCCTTCAAGTTAAAATTAAGGTTTTGAATTAAAAAAATTCTAAGAAAATACTTTTTAATCCTCATGAAGACGATCCTGCACTCATAATATACTACTTGCTCAACAATTATAATAGGTCATCACATTTTTAAGCAACAACCCCACTATTCTAGTGCTGGCTGTTCTAACTAAATGACCGATCTGGCTCCGCTAGAGTCACTATGAGAGGACACTGAACCATAACTAAGATCTCAACATGTGATATAAGAAAAGTACATATATGAGTAGTCAGTTATCATCCTATAGCTTCCATGGGACGGTTCTTCATCCTCTTCACATGCATAGGTATTTATTAAAATCACGTGAATAGCCCACTCATTCAGAAAAGTTAAGAATGGATTCATAATCTTACTGTTAGAGGAAGAAACTAATAGGGGTGTAAGTGAATCAAGCCGAAAGTGGCCAAAGCATAATGAGAAGGGGGTAGAGATTTCCCTACAAGAGAGGGCCAAGAGAGGAGAGCCTAAATTGGCCAAGCCTAGAGAGGGAAAAAGCCTCTAATACATGTAATGTCCCTTATTTATAGAAGATTGAGGGCCAAAGGTGTAAAATTATATGTTTGCATCTATTTTATTATAGGATATCATTGTCTTTTATTGGACCTTTTCGTATGGCCTAGACCTTCTGCTCGGCAGGGCTTTGGGTCGGACGATTGAGCTGGTATCGGTCGACTATTTTGTCTGAATATCAATCGCCTTTCTCTATGGGAAGTCGGTCGACTTTGAGAGTGGTAGTTGGTCGGCCATAGGGTGACCGGTAGACTTGCTTGTTACTAGGTGATCTTTGGAGATTTTTGAGGGAGTTGTTGAGAGTGTTTCATGTTGATACTTGTGAGATTGATGGGGTTAAACCTTTGTCTGGTTGTTGGTGCGGATGCCTATCTCTTGTTCAGTTGGGTGGCCTTTTGGTCGTCCGATTGGCCTTCAATCGATCGGCAATCCTTCGGTCGATTAACTGTCGGTCGGTTGGTGGTCTTAGCCGGTCGGTATCATGAGTACTTGTAGCTTTTCGTCAAAGGGTTAATTCTCGCTTTATCCTTTTAAGTTTAACAGTTACATTATCTTGGGATTCGTACAGACCATATTTTGGTGTACATATAAAGTTTTCCACCTTTTTTTTTTGATTGATGGAGACAACTGCGATAAGGATAAGGAAATTTGTAATACAATAAATCAAATCTTAATAGTCATGACCTTATATATGGAGCGTAGTGAACAGTTCTCAATATCTCGAGTCTGTCCCTCCTTGCATTTGCTCAACTTATTTGATGTCCTTATGGAGAAAGAATCTGATTTGGCGCTTAAACCTGTCAACCGGGTGAGGATGTTGGCTGCTATTAGATAAAGAAACAACACCAACCAGAAGGAGAGCTAAGGAAAAATAAGTGGGAGAAGAATGTTGCTAAGAAGTCGAAGCCATCTGAGAGAGTGGATGTGGAGGAGCCGTCGAATTTAATCCTTGAGACTCCAAAAGAGGTTCAACCCAAAGTTGGAAAAGAGATGAGTGGATTGACGGTTGGCCCATCAACAAAAGCTCCTGCTGAGGTTTTGGGTCAGCCAGAGATTGTGAGCACTACTCCGCTGATTGGCGTACCATGAGTTGGTGGGGACGATTAGCCGGTTTGAGAAAAAGGAGTAGCTTATGACTTTTCATCATTGGATGAAGGTGGAGTTACTTGGTCCGAGCTGGATCAAATCCAAGACATGTTCTCGTTTCTATTTTTCACTTTAGATATTTTCTTTTCTTTGCTTCTAAGTTTCTGTTTCTTGTAGATGAGGACGTTCAAATCAAGGGTTTTGTTGATTGTTGGAGACAGCCAAAATCAGATTGTGGTGGTCGCTTCTGTGCTCCAAGCATCGGTCAACAGTAAGGAGAATGTGGCCAATCACCTGGTCGATCCTATGGAATTCTGAGAGGAAATAATTGAGGGATGTCGGATGTCCCCGAGAAGCTTGACCCATTGCCTGGATGAGATGAAAGTTACTTGGGCTCGACGGGTGGAGGATCTCCACGCGGTGCTGGAGGAGATGCGAGGGAAGGCAATTGATCTTCACCGAGAAGTTTCTGAGCTCCAAGAAGATGACTTTGTACAGATGACTCATTCTAAGGCCATTCGAGCGAACTAGTTTAACCTCAAATGTCAAATGTTGTTTAGAAGGATAGTTGGAAAATGTTTAGTTCTGGTCAAGGAGGCCGAGGACAAGTTTGTAAAGTATCTATTTTAGGAGTAAGATCTGAGTGTAATTACTATTTTTGAAATAAAAATAATTTATTTTCCTTTTTTGTATCTATTTTTGCTTTGATGTGATGTTTTCTCTCGAAATGCGTGACATTTTCACTTCCGTTGGCTCCTTATAAATAGGGGGTTGAGGTCTTCATTTGCGCACCTGCAGTCATTTTTTTCTGAGCTTCTGTAGCTCGGTCTCCCTTGTTTCTTTCGGCTATTTCATTTGTTTCCTTCTTTCATTTGTTTTTTGATGGCTCCAAAGCGCAATTCTCAGACTTTCAATCTTGTGGCAGCTACCGAGCAGTCAATTTTGTCTCCACCAGGCATAGCTTTTGTAATGAAGGCTTTTGTGCCTGATTGGAACATCAGATTTAGGGTTGTTCTCCAGGATGAGAGGGCGACCGAAAGGTTTGAAGATGATCCGATGGTCTATAGAGGCCAATTAAAGTACGGATTATGGCTGCCCTTGTGTCAGGAACTTATGGTGATTTTCAATCGATATAACGGCAGGGATCAAGACAAATGGCTGCAATAATGGCCTATGTAATTTTTTGTCGGCGAAAAGGAATCTCGTGGTCGATCGATCTGTTCAATTACATTTTTTTTCCTGAGTGGAGGCAGTCGGATATGTACAAATCGGGACACTTCGTGGATTTCAATTTTTGGGCTTGGAGAATAAGATGAGGGATTGGAAGTACAAATTGTTCATTGCCTCAAATTCTGAGAGCTGGGGCATCAGAAACGTGTCGACCGGTGGAGCCTTCAAGAGGAAAAAAGGGGCAGATTACTCTCTGGTCAAGGGGGCTGAGATTGATGGGCAGCTGCTCTCAATTCCCTAGTACACTGATCTAGTGAACATGAATAATGCTTTGTTCCCTGGAATTTTTGGTCGAATGATAGCATATCTGCAGGCAGCTGCTGATGCTAAAGAAGTTCAGAAGTTGTCCGAATGGCCGTAAAGGCCAAGTTGAAGCTCGGGTGAAGAGAATATCTAAACAGAAAGTTGCGGTGACCGAAAGAAGTTTGGTTGAGGCCCACAACAACATAGTCGGCTCAATAGGTGAGACACTTCCTTTCTCTATTTTTGTAACCACGGTGGTGATCCAACAAACTTCAACTTATGAACAAAGAATCAATGCAAGGAGATGTTCAGCTCATGCAAATTTTAACACATACTTGTTGGGTGCAGCTTCTTCAAACGCATGTTGGCAAGAATCTAGGGAGCCATCCGTTCGCTCAGAAGAGAGTATGGTTGAGGATTCCTCTGAGGAAAGGGCAAGAGCATGGTCAGCTTTGCCTCGCTATGATCATTCATTTGAGTATCTGTTAGGAGCGAGGCCAGTCGACCTGTTTCTATTGCCCAGACCAAGCCAGAGACATCTCGAGGCGGCGTCTCCAGAGGAGGTACATCATATGGAAGGGAAAGAGTTGGTTGTTGAGTTAATCCACCTCCACTCTCTTATCAAAACAAGAGAAAGAGTTTCCAGTTGACTGGATTTCCTCTGAGAGTCAGGGAAAAATCATTGGAAATCCTCTGACGATTGGTACACAACCATCGACCGGGAGGTGGACTGGTGCAATGGTTCTCCCTTGTCCAAAGTCTCCCTGTCTGCCTCTGTTGAAGTGATTTGGTCATGTGCATTTGTGAAGTCTCTCCGAGCGTTTGAGCGACCCAAACTTTATAAGAATGTTGATCGCTACCATCTGAAGACGTATGAGACTTCCAAACTCAAGTTGACGGTGTGGGGCCTGGCCAATATGAAGTGGGTTGCCGCCTCGGAAAAGGCTGAGATATCGACCATGTTTGCTAAGAAGGCTAATAAGCAAGCAATAATAGCCGAGAGGAAGCTGGCTATGGCAACGGAGGAGATTGTCACTCTATCGGATCTTCTATCGATTGCCCAACAAGAGAACCAAGAGCTGAAGGCACAGATGGTCACGATGAAGACCGAGGAGAAGTCCATGAAGGCACCCCCTTCTCACACATGACAGGAAAAGATTCTGGGCAAGCAGCTTTGGGTTGGTGGCATCATGACAATCAACCGGTTCATCGGTCAGGCCAGGTCGAGTCGAAGTTCGCGAACTTGGAAGAATTCGCTGCATTATATTCCAACTCTGAGGACTCTTCTAGGGACGATTCAGATGTCAGAGCGACATAGGGTCCCGCAGTCGGCCCACTAAAACTTAGATAATTTTCTAGAACAAATTTGTAATAGAATCTTTGTATAATGAAATCTTTTGTATATAAAAAAGACTTCTATGTTTTTTCAGTTAGAAATGAATGAAACTATCGTTTCTGCATACATTTGTTTATATTTATTATTTTACCTTTATCGTTATTTTCTTGTGATAACTGCTTAGTAATGAACGTTGGTATTGGTTGATGACACAAATCTTGGGCATGCTCATCAGTCATTTTATTTATGTCACGGCCCAACATAAGTCTTAAATCACCTCTGTTACATTTGCATAGTCAGGTTGTCACCTCAGTCGGGCCACACTTTTCTTCAGTATTTAGGCGGATCTTGTCACTGTCTTCGTAGGGGTAACCATCGATACTCGTACTGGTGCGATTGGTGTTGTACTCTTCGCGGAGCTTATCGCTATTGGGTAGAGAACCACCTTGAGGGCTTTATTTGTGTCAAGTTTAGAACCATGAACTTTTTATGTTGGGCGTTGAGTGTCATATTTTTTGTTAGGACGTTGATAAAACATCTATGGCTCATTATTGGTCACCCTTACTATTTTATACTGACTAACGTCTATGGTATCACTATCGGTTTATCTTATGATATTGTCTCCCGACCCACGTTTTACACTTTTCAGAGTCTCAGTTGCTTGGTCAGATTGTCGCCTCGGTAAGGACGTAACTTCCGCTAGTACTTTAGGCAGATCGTATCACTGCCATTGTGAAGGTAATCATCGAGACTCGCTTCTAGGGTGATTTGCTTCTTACCTTTCGCAGAGCTTGTCATTACTGGGCAGAGAACAACTTCCAGAACTTTATCTGATTCAAGGTTGGAGTCCAAGGTGAATCATGCGAGAGCGTTGTGGGCTATTCTGCCGGCTGGACCTTTTTGGAGTCGTTGTCAGCGTTGTTTCTTGGATTTAAGTTCCTAAAGTGTTAAATAGATCAAGAAAAGTATTAGAGAAATTTATGTGTGATAATACTAGATAAGCTTTGAAGTAATACTCCCTTTGTTCACTTGGTAAGGTATCAACAGCCCAAAATTGACCGAACGGTGCGTAGCTATTGTCGGTCGACTTGCTTCAAAAGTTAGGATTCGACCATCCATTTTGTGGTACTCACATCCTAGCCAAAGCCTCTAAAAATACGACGGAAACAATATTTTTGGCACCAGATATGTTGTTGGAAGAACTCTTTCGCGTGCTCCCTATTAAGGATGTTTCCAATATGTATTTCTCCTCGTTGGCGTAACTTCCTTTCTTATTGGTAGCATGCTCCATATTTACCGCACCTTTCAAGATGTTGAATCCAGATGTGTACTATGAGGCATTCCCAAGAATCGGAGCGGAAGAAACCTTGAGAGAAAAGTAGAAAGAGTCAGACTGAATTCCAGTCAGCCTTCGCTCTAGAAAGTCGGTGGTCAGCTTTGAGAGAGG
This sequence comes from Papilionanthe hookeriana x Papilionanthe teres, assembly GCA_022702705.1. Lineage (NCBI taxonomy): Eukaryota > Viridiplantae > Streptophyta > Magnoliopsida > Asparagales > Orchidaceae > Papilionanthe > Papilionanthe hookeriana x Papilionanthe teres. Next base: position 27,095,260 of record CM040436.1, on the reverse strand, counting down.
TAGTCAGTCAGCCTTAGGGTGGCGGTCGACTTGTGTTCCTTAGTGATCTTTTAAATTTCTTTGGGAGAGTTTTTTAGAAAGCCTCACATTGAAACTTATGAGATTGTTGAGGAGTTAAATTTTGTTTGGTCATTGATGTGGATGTCAGTCTCTTGTTGACTTGAGTGGCCTTCTGGTCGTCGGACTGGCCTTCAGGTAATCAACAGCCCTCTGGTCGGCTAACTGTCGATCGGCTGGCGGTCTTCAGCCGGTCATCTTCATGAGTAATTGTAGCTTTTCATCAGAGGGATGATCCTCGATTAATCTCTTTCAATCTGGACTGTTCGATTGGTTCAAGATTCATGTATATCATTTTCGGGTGTACACCAATCAAATATTATTTAGCAGGAAGAAAATTGCTCTAATGTGAAATCCCTAATTACAAAATTTGATCTAAGCAATGAGAAAAGAAGAATTTTAACACGTTATTCAATTCTAATTTGTCTGTGCTTTTTTCCTTGATGGGAGAGTCAAACACGCATAAGTCTTAATTTTGAGACTGCATGAGGATTATTCCAGCATTGGAAATAAAAGCGGGTAATTTTCACATTAAATGGAATTATACCTTCTAGACTGAAGTAGACCTCTTTTTCAAATTTATATATTAAAAAAATATTTTCTGATCTCAACACTGAACACCTAATTATATTTTAACTAATAAAATAATCTATTAAAATTATTGAAATTACAACAATCCAACTAACATTCTTGAAATAATTCAATACTATAGCATCCAAAGAAGTTAAAAGGAAATTAAATTCATCATTGGAACTATAAATGATATACATAAATCAACACAAATCAAAATAAAATGAATGAAAATAATTGTAACAGCACCTCATATAATAAGAAAAGGTGTTGATCTGCATAGTTCTTGTAATTTGTAAATAAACCTCCTAACTTATAATTTTGATGAAATATTTTATTATTTTGTTAAAATTTTATGGGAATATAGTTTCAATTATATTCAATATTTATCAGAGGTTTTAATTCGTGGCTTGTTCGGATCATTCTGAATCGCGCCAGACTTCCACAAAGAGTAGGTGATTCTGAAGAAATGAATATACGGCCATTTACATGCATGCCACATAATTCTATGTATTTACATATCTAATATTTAAATTTTACTTTTTTTACATTTCTACCATCCAAAACTTTCATTTTGCAAGAATGTAACGAAAAGAAAAGAAAAAAAAGAGAGAGAGAGAGAGATCAGCATATCAAACACCGATAATTGAAAAGAACACGGTTTCTTACCTGAGATCCTCACAAACGCAACCTGGATTCTCGCTTCAACGACCAACGCAGACCGTCCCAAATCAGCCGCGGCAGCCCATCGGGCCGCCGCCTCGCCGGCCGCACCGCATTCAGTCATCTTCTGCGCCAGCCATAGCACCTCCGAGGCCAGCTTCTCCGCTACCATACTCCCACCGCCGCCCTCTATATCCCTAAACATAACCCCAAACCTCCTCAGCCCAGCCGAAATCCCACCAGCGAGCAGATCCATCGGACCCCCTCCGGACCTCGGAACCACGGCCTCTAACCTTCGAATTGTGTGCTCAAATGCCTCCAAAAGAGCGGCGCGGTTGATCTCCCAGAGTCCTCCAGCTGGGGAGGAAATTAGGTTTTCGTCTAGGAGTCGATCGGCGAGGCATCGGGCGAAGTAGTATTTTCGGGAGGAGACCGGAATGATGGAGATGACGGAGAGGAGGTGGGAGAGGGCTCGGGTTGGGGGCGAAGAGGAGGAGGAGTTGGAAATGGTGATTTGGGAAGAGGAAGGGGATGAAAGGGGAAAGAGAAGAGAGATTATGATAACGAATAGGCGGAGGAGAATGGAGAGGAAGAAGAGGAAAAGGCGGCGGATGAGGGGCCAGCTGGGATGAGGAAGGAGGAGGATGGAGGATTTAGGGTCTGATGTTGGGGAGTTGAGTAGGGATGGTATTAACGAGGAGGCAGTGACAACGAGGTCGCCGGCGGATGAGATGGCGGTGGTGGCTGCCACCGCGGAGCTTGGTTTCCTGCTGCCGAGCGACGCCATGGGTTGGTTTGCTAGGGAGGAGAGGGTCCGAAGGAGGAATATAAATAGGTATCTTGAATTTGATTCGACGGAAGTAGTGGGCTCCTATGGAATATGAATGATATTACAAAAAGGGGATCTTTTCTTGATTAAAAAAATTGATACTGCGATAATTCGATTCACATAAATAACACCTGAAGTTATTTTATTTTTATCTGCAACTTAATAGTTATTGAATGAGGCAATTCTATAGAAACCAGCAAATTCTTATATATTTATGTCTGGGAAATCTTTTTTTTTTTTATATTTATACCACCGAATACTTTCATTACGTAAGAGCATCATTTTTTATATTTAGAAAATAAATAAAATACATCTTTTCGTGTATAACTATAGTGACGAATATATAAATATTAAAGTTTAGGTGTTAGATATGTAAATGTATAAGAATTAGAAGTTATGTATGTACATCTTCCTTATTGAATTTAATTTTTTTAGCATATGTTATTCCTCCTCAAAATAACAAACCTTAACATTAAAGAAAATGTACAGAAGAGAAATCGAGTTCTTGCTGGGAATGATTTGTGAAGCTCAACCTTTAGTGTGCATTTGGGACAGCTTATTGATTTGTTTGGTGTTTTGAAAACGCCGATATTACGTTTGGTTTGAGCGTTTTGGGGGTGGTGTGAAAACTTTGTTTAAGTTTTCTTAAAAGAAGTGGGCCACAGGATTGACCCCGCGTCCCGCTTAGAGGAAGTGCATTTGAGCAACAAATCCCTCTCGTGCCCTTCTCCCTCGTGTGATCGTATTTGCCCTAGTTGTTCTTCCTCGCCCCTCTCCCTCTCGTCTCCCTCGGTTCTTCCTATCTTTCATCTGGTATATGTTTAATTTATGTGGTTTTCCTTTCGTTGCTCTCATTTGCCTTCTACGGCTTCCAAACACATGATTTTCTTATGGAACATTTGTGGCGATTCCAAACAATTGTTTGGTGGATAGAGATTTGTCCATGAAAATCAGGTTAATTCTTGTGTGTTATTTTTTGTTTTTGTTTTTGTATTTTTTTCAAAGCACCCATCAGCCCTATATGGTTTCCGATCTCATTGTTCTGTTGGTAATTTTTTGTTATGGAAATGTGCAAATTTTTTGTTATGGCAAATTTTGGTTAACTGGCTAGATGTGGCTTCAATAGATTTTCTGTGAATTTCTTGAAGCCCTGTTTGATCAATGACATTCATCTTGGGTGCTTGATCTGTGCAGTTCTTTAATTTGGCAATCTTGTAAAAAATGATGGATGCTTGGATGTTTTTTTTTTCCTACTGTTTGGAAAATTGGTAAGGCTGCAAAAGTATGGTTCTACTTCTAGTTTGAACGATCATTTTGCATTGAGTTGTATAAAGTGGAAGTGAATTTTTAGCGTTTGTTTCAACTATGACATTGCATTTGGGATTGATTGAGTAGTTTATATATTTTTTCTTATGGGGTAACTTTTACAATTTTGTGCTTAAAAAAATGATATCGAGAATTTTATCATAATTTTTTATTTGAAAATTTTGTTTATGGTGGCTTGGGTGTGTGGGTTGGTGGTGGATGTGAGGTTTGCTTTTGTACGGTGGCTTTGAGTAGTGTTTATGGTGGCTTGTGTATGTGGGTTGGTGCTGGACGTGAACCGTGCTGGTGTATGGTGGTTGTGAGAGCAGCTTATGGTGGCTTGGGTATGTGCTTTGGTGGTGGATGTGAAGAGTAATGTTTGCTATGATCGGGTTTGTGGATTGATGGCAGATGTGAGTTGTGCTTATGTGGTGGTTGTGAGAGCAGTTTATGGTGAAGTGTGTGGGTTGGTGGTGGATATGAATTGTGCTTATGTGTGGTGGCTGTGAGAGTAGTTTATAGTGGCTTAGGTGTGCTCTGCAGGCCTTAGGTGTGTGAGTTGGTGGTGGATGTGAGGTGTACTTGTGTGTGGTGGCTGTTAGTGGTGTTTATGGTGGCTTGGGTTTGTGGAGTGGTGGTACATGAGTCGTGCTTGTGTGTGGTGATTGTGAGAGCAGTTCAGGGTGGCTGTGAGTGATGTTCATGTGAATGTGTGGGCTTTCTCTAAGCTCTTATATTTGATTTTTTTTATTTATTAGTCATTCTGTAATGGTATTTAATTCGAAATTTTTTATTATCTTTATACAATGGTCCATATTAAATTTGTTATATGTTAACTTATTTTACCTAAGTGTCTATCCTTTAATTAGTTCCAACATGGTTAAGGTAAAAGAAGATACCCTCGTCAGCAATATGAGATAAGAAAGTAATAAATATTTTAAAATTAATATTATCATACTTTTAGTTGTAATTTTAATATGTTATTTCTTTTTAGTATGTTACTTGATACTCATTCTTAAGTGAGGTGTATATTCTTTTTTGTAATGTAATGAAGTGGTTTTTTTGGTTCTCAACTATCAAATGAGTAGCAATTAAAGTTTTGTTGCAATAAGCATCATTGTGCTGTTCCAGAATGTTCATTTAACTGAAAAAAGTTGCAAATTAGCTATTTTCAAATGCACAAACTAAACAGCTAAACAACTTATTCAGATCAGACGCAGAATGGTCATTTATACTGAAACAACTGCAAATTAGTTGTTTTCCAAACGCACAAACAAAAGAAACAACTAACTGTTTATCAAGATAAACTGTTTATCTAGATAGACTGAGTAAGCTGCAGCTGGCCCGAACAGACCTGTAATGATAAACATGTGAGAAAGTAGTAATAACTTGTCTGTTTGGGGTAGATTAAAAGTACGACGGCGTTTTCAAAAACATCGCCTACCTGTTTGGATCGCGTGTTGGAGGTGAGGGCTGCCGAATGTCGTTTTTTATTTTCCATTATAATTTGATCGCAGCTATAACCCCACGATCAGAGAGTTTGGAGGAAAACTTTATGGAGCTGCCCTCGTTAGCGCGATGCATTCCTGCCCAAAGTAGCGCGACCTAACCCGCCGGCAGATGTCCTAGCGCACCATCGAAGAAAGCCGAAGGAAGCCAATCTACTGCCATCTTGTTCCTCTGCGCCGAAGGAAGCTGGTGTAAGGAGATTTCTCTATATGTTCTTACATGTTTTTTTGTTGCTATGTATTTAGGTTGCGCAGAAGAAAGGCGATATACCATAATTGGACATGCCTTGTTATTTGTTGCTTTTTTTAGTTGATCTGAATATTTTTTTATTTTTGCAAGTAGCTAATTGATTTTTTTTTCTCTTTTTTTGATGGATTTGAACTTGAGACTTTCCTTGTTCATGTTGGGTGAATCAATGAGCTAAGTAGCTCTTTATTTAAATATAGACAAATTTTGGTTTTGCATAAGGTGATTAGGATGGATCTCAAAGCAGTTGATTTTGCTTTGAGATGAGAGTGTCATAGATAGAGAATCAATCAAAATTTGTATTGCACTTTGAAAACAAATGAGCCTCTTAGCTTCAAGACCCATCTATTAAAAAAATTTGTCAATGTGCTGTTATACAACTTCTGCGTGCCAGATTATTCATTTATTCAAAAAAATCTGTAAAACAACTGTTTTCAAAACACACAAACCAAACAACAAAACAATTTATCCAAAACAGGGACAGAATGATTATTTATCGAAAATCAGCTGTTTTAAAAACACATAAACCAAACTATCAGACAATTTTTTCGAATCTGCTGCTTATCATCAGCTTATCAGATAAGCAGCTTTTTAATAAGCTGCAACCGCCCAAACAGGCCTGTACGCTTCGAAAACTAGGGAGCTTGCTGCTGAGTTTTGCTGTTTTAGGAAAAATATCGGACCTAAATACCCCTGTTAAATATTTAATATTCTAACCATGTCCTCGCACCTTTTATGCGATTTTTAGGGCAAAGCGAAACTTTATATACTCTTCTTCCCATCGAGTGAGCGAGGCTCTCACAGCTTGCAGTTCTCGGAAGGATTGGCGCCTGCCGCTAGATAATCTCAACCCATATCTTAATTTCCAATGTTTCAATTGAATAGATTTTGAAATGTCGCAACATCTTTTGGTGCCTTGTTTCTAGTTCAAAGCTCTCCATCCAATGTTCTAAAACAGTTGAATAGATTTTGCAATGTCGAAACAGTTGTAGGTGCCTTGTTATGGTTTGAAGCTTTCCATCCAATGTTCTTGAGACATTGGAACAAATTTTAAATTGTCGCAGGAGTTGCTGGTCCCTTGTTTCCTGTTCAACGCTTTCAATCTTTTTTATTATTTTTATTATTTTTATTTCGAAATGCCGAAAGAGTTGCTGTTGCCTTGTTTCTAGCTCAAAGTTTTTTTTTTATTATTTTTTTTATTATTATTTGTTTTTTTTTTCAAGCAGACTATTAACTATGAATCAACAAAATATCAGGAAGGAGATGGTATTCGGGATTCACTTGCTACATTTTGGAGATTGTTTGGGGCAGGAAAAGTTGCAAATGGACCAAATACTTTGATTAATGTCTCCTGTTCAAAGTTTTTATTCTTTGATTAATGTTGATATTCCTACTAAGCTTAGGAATTTTTTATTTTAGGTTTTTCTTCAGAAATTTGACTTGCGAGTTCTAGTTGCAAATGAGAGATTTGTTACATGTAGCATCACTATAATTATTATGAGCTCGAATACATTTACCATTATTTCTTTCTCACTCTATTTTTAGTGTTATGTGTTTGTATGTGTGTGTGTGTGTGTGTGTTTTTTTTTTTTCCTTGACATTTATGTTTGCTACCCTTTTTCATCCTCAAATTGTTAAGGCAATTTGTTACATGACTTGTAATTGTTAGTCAGTCTTGATGTCATGTTATTTGTTGTATTCTTTCATGAAAGAGTAACCGATCTCCACATATTTCTTCTTTTTTTTTATTTATTAAAATTGATTACATAGTAATTTGAAATTGCTTACGATGATCTTGAAAATTTTAAATATTCCATAAAATGGGAAAACTAAAAGATGGTAGAGCATCTGCAACATGGATCGAGATGTTATGATTATATTTTTGTGATCTTTGTTTGAGGGGTGATGAATTAGGCAATCGGCCGTTGACTCATTTTAGTAAGGAAGGTTGGTTAAATTTAATGAAAAACTTCTAAGAACGAATATGATGCAAGTATGACAAATCATAATTAAAGAATTAATGAGATCAATTAAAAAATATTAGAAATTAAGGAAGGAACTTAAGCAAAGCTCTACTGAATCAGGTTGGGATCCTAGAAAAAAAGACAGTTGATGCACCTGATGAATGGTGGAAAGAAAAGTTAGGGGTAAAAATGCATTAATATATCTTGTATTCCTCGTTTCATACACTTTACTTAATACATTCACTCTCTAACAATGCATGGTATTTTATAGGTTATCCAAAATCCAAAGAAATTTCATTTTGCGGCATAGGCCCTGAATTAAAAGAGAAGCCTGAATTGATGTTTATTGGTGTGGTTGCTGAATGTATTGGAGATATGGATGCAAATAACTATGTGGAATAACAAGATAATTCAGTTAATCCTTTAGAGGATATTTAACTTGACATGAATGATGTCAATCCTTATAAACAATCAAAGTGCAAATGAATTGCATTGTCCTTGGCTGAAAAATAAAGGAAATATCGGGCTGAATTTTTGAGAAACCAAGTTTCTAAACTAGTCTTGCATCTACACAAATAATCTCAGAGTCTAGCACATCACGTCCAACATTTGAGCTGTCATCACTTTCTACTGCAATTAAAATTCTTGACCAAACTACATAAATCTTTGAAGATATTCAACTTTATTTATATGTGACAAAACTTCTAAAAGACCCTAAACGAGAAATATTCATGGCTATGTTGTCTGAGCGAAGGGATCACTACCTTCGTTATTATTTTGAAAATTGTGGCACACAAAGATATTTAAACATAACTCTTCTATTATAATTTGTTCAAGTAGATTTTCTAACAATTTACTGTTGTTTATAATTTTCACATTTTCTATTATCTATGGTTGTTTTATGCATTGCAGTATCAAAATTAGATGCTTCTTTCAACTCTGATGTAATAGTTGGTAGTTCTATCAAAAACTGAGATCAATATATGGAATGGAGTGCAAGTTTGTTTTTTGTTTTTTTGTTTTTGTTAAATCTACAGAGCTCAGAAATAGTTCAGAAATTCTATCTACCACAAATGTCTATTAAAAACATTTACAAGTATTCATCGGGACAGAATAATATGCAGCAGAAAGTAAATCTAAACTAAGCATGTCATAATGAAATTAACTAAACACAAGTCGAACTAGCATAACAGGTATCAGCATAAGAATATAAAAATGCTCTTCAAGTCTTATAAAATTGTAACACACAAACAAACACATATGATAAATGAGGTTAATTCTTCCGTTAACTCATCATATCTCATTAACTTACTTCCAAATTCTAACAGAATCACTATACTAATAAATTATGTACATTAGAATGATTTTATAGATTATAAATCGTAGTGTAAGATTATTTAAATGTTATTTATCAAATAGGTTTGTGACTCCTATCAAATGAAAACAAAGTCAGAGAAAGGAAATACAAAATTGAGATGGAACTGTCACTGTTCAAATTCATGATATTTCTTATAAAACTCAAGTCCGGGTAAGACCCGAGTCATAGTTGACTCGTCAATCCAACTACTACAAGAGCTTTAGCCATAACAACAAGTTAAGAAATCACCTCTCTCATGACACACAAGGATCAAAACAAATAATTAAAAATCCAAACATCTGTTAATCAACAATCAAATTGAATAATCCAAACTAAAGCAAACACAATACGACACTAACAATCATGACTCTCAAGCATACTAAATCAAACTATACTGATAACTATGAGTTGTCTCCCATAAAGCACTTGGTTTAACGTCGCTAACCCGACAAATGATTTCTCCTAGATCAAAGATCCAATTAAGTAATCCTTGATCAATCACCCAATCTTTTTCAGATCCAGGGATTCCTACAAAATCCTCAAATTGTAATTTTTCTTTCAGCTTTTTCTTTTTAGATTGATTCATATCATTGTTCTTCATATTTCTTTCTAGATTTAATATTCTTCTAATGATTTTCTCAATTTGCATATTAATATCTTTATTGAAGTTTATAATAAATTGATCTCTATAAGATACTTCAAGATCTCCCAAATTTTTGATCGGATTATCTCTAGATAATTTAGATTTTGGATCAATATATTCTATTTTACTCTTTTGTTTCAAGTTATCTTCCAATTCTTCCCTTTGGTACTGAATAAATGATGAAGGTGGTCTTTCTATATTTATAGTTGAGGAAATAAAATTTTCTAATTCATTAGGAATTTCTTCCATTGGTCTTTCAATCACCTTATCCTTATCTCTAAACTTAAGATTTTTTTAAGCATATTCTGAATTCTCTTCTAAATATTAGTTCAATAACTTTAAAGTGCTCATTATTCATCTGCTTAGGGTTTATCTCAAGGTTACTAGATAAAATCTTTGAGGGGTAACTGTTATTTGCATTAATAATCTGCCCCAGTTGGTTTTCCATATTCCTTATTTCGGCCCCTTGACTTTCCAACTAACTCTACATTTGATTAACATCCTCTTCTAATAGTAATTTCTTCTCCTCATTATGTGGGTTGAAGTTAAAATTATGAGGAAAATTATGAGGAAAAGAGATACCATCATTGAAATCATCGTGATTATTCTAATTATATGTCTGATTAAATTGATTATCTTCTCAAAATTGGTTTTCTCCTCCAAAATTATTATTCCAATTAAATTTTGAATAATCTTCCCAACCTGGATTGTAATAATCAGAATAAGGATTATGTATCTCAGGGCTGGTTCCAAAATAGTTAGGTTCAATCAATTGTCCAAATGAATTTTTTTTAATAACTGGGGGACCTTGAGGATAACTCTTTATGTATTGATCTAACTTCCTTTCAATAGTTGCAAGCTGAGAAATTAAAATAGAAAGCATATCTTCTTAAAAATTCACCACTCTCTTGGGGTTTACTCTTTCGAATCTACTAACAGTATAATCCAAATATGAATATTCATTATATCATTGATCCGCCATTTCTACATTAAATTCATGGAGTCTTTTCTAATTCATCATCCTCCCAAAAGTTTTTCTCCAAATTTGAGTCGTAAAATTCAAGGTCCGCAGCTCCTGAACTACATATACAAATCTAAAGACTTAACTAATATGTCATATATCAAAAATATTTTTGGTCTTTTAAATTTTTCTTAAAAATAAACACACAATAACTAAACACACTATATAATAATACTATATCTTCCAAATCTAAGCCTTACAGGTTTAACTAAAATTCTTCTAAAGTTCTTACCGAAGCTTTTCTGGCAACGATGCCAAAAACTTGATGCGACCCCGGCGTGTGCTATTTTTCTGATTGTTTTATGTTCATAAGTACGAGCACACACTAGAGGCTCTACGCAGGTATACATATCGATCTCACAGGGAAGCGAGGTAAGAGGTCCTTAGTCAAATTCTAGTCTACTACTATCAGACTTTAGTTTAGAAGGTTGATTAAAGTGGTTTTTCTAACAAGTACTCCTAAAGGTAAGCTTAAGTTTAAAATAACTAATAACTACTCATAAAGGAAAATAATAATTATAAAGATAACCCTTTCTGGATGAATTGGTTTGGAGAATTTTAAGATAATAAAATCTACTATTCTTATATAGTGAATTGGATAAAGTTTAGGAATGAGATACATTAAATATTAAATGTGACATATATGAGCAATCTTATTCTTTACCCTCTTTCCAGTGCTATAAAAATATCGACTAATCCTAGGTTTAGTCCCTAAATCCATGGTTAGGCTGGGAGGATATTGACTCACTCCAGAGCTCCCACTTCCTTTCGCTTGAAGGCTAATCCTCGTTTTAGTTTCCAAACACTATGACCGAATTTGGGATTTTAGTCTGCCACCTTAAAATCTTCAATTTTACGTCCATTAAAATATATTTTTCTATTTATTTGCACCCAACCTCCGTGGACTTCACGATTTATGGAATTTGAATGTGGTTTCACTTTTTTTAGAATTACACCGCCGCTCGGGTCTTAATGCAATTACAATAAATTTTAACACTACAATGAGCTCTTATTGTAATGTAAATTAAGTGCAAGCAAAAACCATCACATTTATAATTAAAACTTCTTTAAACATGCATCCCAATATCCTAAACATGAAACCTACTCATTGTAAAAGAAAAGTAGAATGAAAACGACATAATCTTTTCATGCCACTATTTCCAAAGAAGAAGAAAGAGTAAGAGAAATACATCACAAAGCACGAAACAAAAGCAATTGAAAATTTTATTTCATCAAAATAAATCCACTAGATAAATGTTTACAAAATCATAAGATAATGAAGAACACAATACTTAGCTTTTTCTCTTTGAAAGACAGATAAAAATCTCTCCCACAAAGTTTGCCACTGATTCATGCAATGCTAGTACAAACCCTTACACATTCTCTCAAAATCCCCTCCAATCTCTCTAGAAAAGTAGAAATCTACATTTCTACTTCTATTATAATATCTCTAAGCATTCTCCACGTATTTCCTAACGTTCCTATAACTTTTTCTGACACAAAAATACTTTAATATAGTGTAGGGATGAGTTTCCTAAGAGTTGTCTAAAGAAACCTTCCAAAAAATCTCTAGATTCAATGTATATAACCAATAATCGTCCTTGGCATTGTCGACGCCATTTTTGGGCACTATCGGCGCTCAAAATAGTGCCTCTCGGGTTTCTGGCGCCGTCGGCGTCCATCCTACGTAGCTCCACCGTGTTGCTCCATTTTGCTTCATTTTAGCTCCGTTTCGCCCTGTTTCAGTTGCGTTGTGTTCCTAATAGATAGCCCTACAAATTAAGCATGTAAAAGACATTTCTTTAAAGTATAATCTCATTCAAAAATATGTAAGAAGTGAAAGAAATTAGGCATAGAAAGACTTATCGAAATGTGTCAGGCCAAAATTTCCTTTTTTGTTCGTTTTTTCTCCAAATTGCACCGTTTTTACTTTTTTTTCTCCAAAAGTCCATTTCTTGTACCTAAAAACAAAAAAATACAAAATATCTTCCTTTAAAGTGCAATATAATTAAAATTAAACATTAAATATATATGAAAGATCAATCATTTTTTAGGCGTGTGAAAAACCATTTCCATAAACAAAGTATCAGATGACCAATTTTTGAAGCGGTAATCAGTTGGTGTGTGGAAGACGAGAAATATTTATAAGAGACGCTCTTTTTTATTTATTGTGATTGAGAGGTCTTTTAGTGCTTGAAAAAAGAAGCGGATTATTCTTTGTGACATGCCAACATATTCTTTTGAGAAATCAAGTAAGGATAGTAGTTGCTACAATGGCGTTGTATAATTACATACATAGTCAACCCTCTCAAAATGACCCAGAGTTCAATACTTGTGATGCAGATCAATTATACGTACCACTTGAGACATGTGTATCGAATTAAAGAGTTAATGTTCCAACTTGAAGATGATGTAGTAGATCACGAGACACAGGTTGGAGAAGGTATTGAGGAAAAGGTAGAGTTACATGAACATATCATAAATGCACTAGTTAATGAGGGAAATCAAGATGTCTGAAATATGTTAAGGATTTACTTTTGCAACATTGTTGGCTGGCATTTTTTGTGTCGAAATTGAATCACATGTAGATCTTTTGTCTATTGCCCAGATATATTATTTTTGCCAGTTTTTTTTTTTTTTTTGTATAGAAAAGAGATTTTATGTATATCATTTTTTTATCACTCGTGTCTTCTTGTGTATGTTCTTTATCAGTTTCTTTTATAAAGTAGCTGATATATATTTGAATTGGGCCTTTATGGTAGAAGGAAGCATATAGCTTAATTGGCTATTGTGTTGAGCTCCCAGATTATCTCTATTGAAACTCCCATTTTATTTCAATGCTTGTTGCTTATGTTTTGGGGATCTGTACATTTCCTTTTCGCTTCAGCATCCTGTAGGATGAGAAGACGGCAGCATATAGCTTATTTGGCTATTGTATTGAGCTCCCAGATTATCTCTGTTTTGCTTCAGTTTCTTGAAGAATGGGAATAAGTAATCATTGTGGCCAATCATTGTATGTTTACCTGCAAGTTCAACGTTGTCGTTGTCTTTTTAGTGGTACAATCTGGATGCTGATGATTAATTATTGCTGTGTTAATTTTTTAAATTTCTTGAGCTACTTTTTGTCCTATAATGCATGCAAGCATGTATAAATTTTATTTTGAGAAATTTACATACATACCACCCAATTCTTATGCATAAACATCCCTAACACCTAAACTTCAATTATTTCATACAGACCACCTTCCCTATGCATAAAAAAGGTGTATTTTATTGTTTAAACGTGAAATGGTAGTGTTTTTTATGTGCAATGAAGAATTTGGGTGGTCTGTATGTAATAATAAAAGTTTAGGTGTTAATGCATAAGGATTTTATGGTATGTATTTAAATGCCCCTTTTATTTATTTTGCTCTACCATGAAACAACATTCTCATTTTTATAATATTTATATTTGATCTGTTCAATGGTTTTTGAATTTTATTTTAGTTATTTTGTATGAAGTTCTTCCGAATCAGTTGTCTTGTGGCTACCCTATGCATATAAGGGTGTTTCAGTCTGTTTTTATAAATAGCTGCAGCACAACAGGTTTGTAATTGAATTTATCAAATAAAAAAACTGCTTCACAACAGCTTTCTGCAGCAGCTTTTGCTACCACAGCTTCATAGCTGCTTTTTCAAACAACTACAGCTGTCCAAAAGGACCTTGAATCTCGTTGGGAAGAGTGTTGCATGAAGGTTGAACCTCAGAGAGAAAAGAGAAGATAAGGAAGTTATGATGAGTCAAATTAGAGCTAGACATTTGCAAGATTAATGGCCTGTCAAATAGTAGAGAAACGTATTGATGAAGTATTTAATGGCATATATATAAATCCTCCACTTGAATAAATATAAAATTATGTAAGTTTAATTTATAGATAAAATTACGAATATATATATATATATATATATATATATATATATATATATATATATATATATATATCAACACATTTTACTCCTTTGACATGAATCTTTGGATGTTTCGCACAGATGTCAAGATAAGTTAAGAGTGTTTCGATTTAAATTAAAAATAATCCAAAATTTGGATTTCAGCAAGTTTACAGTCAAACTGACCAGCTTAATGAGACGGATTCAATGATACCAAAGTTGATCGAATTCAAGTCAAACCAAGTCCAGATCAAACCAATAAACCATTTTTGGAAGATCTGAGTGGTCAATTGGAAAGTCAAATGGATTTCAAATCTAATTTGTTTATAGTCAAATTAAATATCTTGAGTAGACGAATCTAACGAGCTCAAGATCACTTAATTCCAACATTATTAAGACACTGAAATGTTAAAACACAACCTGTTAAAAGGAATAGCCACTAGTTTTCTGATTGACTTGTCCAGATTCCTATTTAATTTATAGGTGATGCCACTCGCAAAATTTATAAAAAGAGCCCTACATCCTTCATGAACGGGGGGCCTGAGCTTGAAGGAGAAGAGAAAGAGCCAGTTCCCAGAGCTGTTATATACTAAAAACCCGGTGACATTTCCTACACTTCACAGTCGCTGACCACCTTCGACCACCATCGCCTGCCCTTGCTTGTTGCCATAAAAGTACCTTGAGTAACGATGTAAACTGCGAAGTAACAAAGAACCAGCTGAAACAAAATCTACGTTACGAAGTAACGAAGCACCTTATGAAGTAACACATTGTCTTAAATAATGTGCAACGAGGTATCCCGAATGTTGCATGCTAATTTTCTGGCGATAAATTTATATAGTAATTGCTCGTAACTGCTAAACTTAGAATATGATGACCTTCTCTAGACTTTAAGTTTTCTTCTTATGTCTTATTGACAAGTGATGTCTCTTTTACAAACCTCCTAACGATATAACATCAATTACAACCTCTGGTAACTAACTAACGCTATTGAAGCTCACCATCGCGACCCATGTGACCAATTATGACATATATGCCTCAAAGCAGACGCAACCCCAACTCTAGTCTCTATGGCCTACGAATGTTATTGCAGCCTCCAACTCTGCTTTCTGTGGCCTACAGACATTATTACAGCTCACCACTACATTCTTATGTGACCAACTACAACTTGCATGACTCACAACTCATGCAACTCCCAACTCTGACCTCTGTGACTTACATATATTATTGCAGCTCCCAACTCTAGCCTCTCTGGTCTACAAACATTATTGTAGCTCACTATTACGGCTTATGTGACAAATTATGACTTATGTGGATCATAGCTCACGCGGTTCCCAACTTTGGCCTTTGTGGCTTGCATACGTTATTATAACTCCCAACTCAGCCTCTGTGGCCTACAAATGTTATTACAACTCACTGTTATAACCTACATGGCTCACAACTCACAAAACTCTCCAGTGAGTTCTCTATGTCCTACAAAAGTTATTACAACTCCTGACTTTGGCCTCTATGGTTTACAGGCATTACTGCAGTTCACCACTATAGCCTAACTATGACCTATGTGGCTCAAAGCTCATGCAATTATCTCTTTGTTTTAGATGGAAGACTCAGTGATCACTTCCTGCTCCTATAGTTGTCGACCACCGTCGACTTCCCCCTCCCTGCCACTATCAAAGCACATTGTAGAGTAAGGATATACATTGCAAAGCAACAAAGCACCATGCAGAGCAATGATCTATGTTGCAAAGTACCAAAACACCGTACAGAGTAACACAATGGCTTTAATACTATGCAAAGACATCCAAGATGCGGTGTGCCAAAGTTTTGGTGATAACTCCCTGTAATAACTGCTTGTGACCACCAAACTTAGAATATGATGACCTTCTCCAAACTCGTAAACATCTCTCTTTACATCCTATATCTATAAGTGACGTCTTATTACAACCATCTAAAGATATGACACCAACTACAGCCTCTAATGGCTAAAGAGCGCTATTGTAGCTCATCAACATGACCCATGTAACCAATTACGACCTACATGACTCACAACTCATGCGGATCCCAACTCCAGCTTTTTTGAACTATAGGAGTTATTTTAACTTCCAAATTTAGCCTCTATACCCTACATATGTTATTGCAGTTCACCACTACAACTTATGTGACCAATTATGGCGTACATTGTTCAAAGCTCATATAGTTCCTATTTCAAGCCTCTATGGCCCACTGATGTTATTACAACCCCTAAATCTAGCCTATGTGGCTTACATATATTATTGCAACTCATCACTATGAACAATGTGGAAAACTATGACCTATGTTCCCCATAGCTCAAGCAACTCCTAAATCTGACCACTGTGGCTAAAGAACGTTATTACAGCTCCATACTATAGTTTTTGTGGCTTACGTACTTTTTTACAGCTCATTGTTATGTCCTATATGACGAACTACAATTTATGTGGTTCACAACTGATGTAACTCCTAAATCTGACCTCCATGTCCTATGGATGCTATTCTAACTCACTATTACAGCCTGTGTGATCAACTGAAACCAAAGTGATGTACAACATATGCAACTCCAACTCCAGCCTCTGTAGCCTATCAACACTATTTCAGCTAACTGGTATAGGAGATTTTATAGGTTTTTATTAGACTTTGGGTACATGAAGTATCACACAGATCATTTTGGTTTCATTAAAAGGTATGATAAATATCATATTGTGTTTATTATTTTTATTTTTTTTTATGTGGGTGACATGATTATTGTAGTAAATACGAAGATAATCAGAGACTTAACAGAGGAGTTATCAAATGAGTACGAAAATAAGGATTTTGGTCTAACTAAAAAAATTCTCGATATGAGAATTGTTGACTGCATTTTTGGTCAACGCCTCCTCTTTCACCAATCCCCTATCTAGACATAGTTTCCTTTCTTAGAGCCCTCAGGTGGTTGATTCTTGCCTAACTTAGTGTTTGAATTGGCTTAGGGGAGCTTGGGCTTTCCTCAAATCAAAATTTACTTTAAGCATAATTCAGATCCAAATCTAAATCGGTTAAACTTAAATTAGGATACAACATTAAAGAAAATTTAACTTAATATAATAAAAAAAATGTACTCAAGTTGAGACAAATGAAGTTAAGAAACAATGTAATATAATTCAACATAAATCTTGACTTTAAAATAATAATTATAATTTAAAATCCAATTTAAATAAAACAAAATTAAAATCAAAATTTACACAAAAGAAATAAAAGAATTAAAAATAAACTAAAATTGAATCCATTGAAATTAAATAAAATAAAAGTTAAAATTGGAATAGACAATTTGTTTTAATTAGACTTGGAAAAAATACTTAAATTAAGAAAATTTGAAACTGACGAGTATTTACATATGTACCACTTTTAGTTACATAAGTATGTAAATGCATATGGATTGGGTGCTTTGTGTATGAATGCTCCTAAAATTGAACCTAAGATATGAACTTAAAATGTGAGCATGAATTTCAACCTAAGTAATTTAGCCTAGATATTTGGTTAATATTGAACAAACCTAAACAAAAAACCTCAAACTCAACCCATACTCGTATACATATACACGTGCATGTTTATGTACATATGTTAAAAAAACCTTTATGACGCAACAATAACATAACTTCAATTAAACTAGATATGCAAACACTTATCATTTTTTTATAGTATAGCTTTCCTCTGAAATTGGTCGGCTCTGCCTCCAGTTTGCTGAGTATCAACATTCATCACTCCAAGACTGAGTTACACCTCGATCATCGACAATATACCTCCTCCAGCCTTCATAAAGTTGAGATGTCTGATTAAAAAACCCTCCCAGATCCCATATCACTTCCTACAAAACTTTCCTTTGATTACAAGCAACTGATCCTCAACACTAAACTATATCACCATCTTGTGATTCGCTACAATACCTCTACCAAAAATAGATTGGATATCTTATTTGTCATAAATAAACTAGCCCAACATCATCAAACCCCCTAACTTTAATTTTCCAACAACTTAAATTCCTCCTCAGGTATATCAATGGCAGCCTTCAGTTCCACCTTCCACTACAATCCAACTCACTTCATTTACATGCATATGCTGACCTTAGTTGAGCAAGTGACGCCTCTATTCTTCACACGATCACCAGCTATGTTCAAATGGAGAGTTAAAAAGTAACATATAGTTGCTCGCTTCTCCACTAAAATAGATTATTAGGTCATTTCTTGTGAAAACCCTTGAGTACAATGAAATTGAACGTTTAAACAATGAGGCGTCTTTTGGTCTAATGGTGAAATATTGATAGAAACTCCAAAGTTGAATGTGCTCATGTCAAAGTATTTCTAGGATGGGTAACCTCATGGGAAGTTACACTAATGGGGCAAAATCTTGAGGTCATTGGGCCAAAACGGACATAACCTTGATGGTTAAGAGTTCAGGCTGCTAGAAAGTGTATCAAGACATTATACTTAGGGGTGTAAAATAACCTAGAGATTGTTCATGTTCAGTTTATTCTTATTATTATTATTTTGTTTGCAATGAGCTCATGTTCAAAATGTGATCAACCAATTTGTGTTCCCTTTGACTAAAATAAAAGATAACTCATGTTTCGCTCGAATTTGAATTTGAGCATAACATGTTTTACTTATCATGGGCACTCTAATACTTATTTAATTTTTTACTTTGAAATTCCACTTCTGATTTGATTTTAAAAACTACTCAATGCCTTTTAAATATAAAACTTCAAATGTGGGACTAAGGGTATGTTTGGCGCAGTACAGCTGTCTTTGCCCAGAGATTCTTTGCGGGAAGTAGTTGCGGGGAAGCTGGTTGTCTGTTTGGTTGCAGCTGTCTGAGAACAGCTGTGGGGCAGCTGTTTCAGGAGAAATGACAAAGCTGCCCCTTTTTGGTAAAACTGTTAAAAAAATTATAGCTCATGCAACACTGAATTCTTGAGAGTGAAGAAACATGATGTAAATTCAAATGAAGGCTTCAGAGAAATAATTAGATTTCTTCCTAGTAAATTGAACATAACAAAAACAGTTTACAAATATTTTTATGGAAAAGGCAATCTTTTAAAATAAGAACAAGCTCAATGAATCACACTTAAATATGCAACATTCTTCACCAAGAAAATTAAGGCCTTCAAACAGTAAATGAATAACTTCAAGGGAAGCAGCAAGCGGAGAAACCAATTGTGATGGAGAAAGCTAATTGCGACGGAGAAATGACTCTTACTGAGAAGGAGTATCTGATTAACGGAGCAATGGATTCCTGCTTCACCCAAAACCGCTGGCGAGGGTAGACAGAGAGTGAATGGAGGAGGTGAAGGGCTTCTTTGTGCATTGCAATCCAATCGTTGCTTTCCCTGCTTGCCCTAGTCGTGATTGTATTGCGAGAAGACGATTGCCAAGCGGAGAAACAATGTTCGACGCACAAGGCAGGGAGGCGGACGAGATGCTGAGGCAGAAACTACGCGAGATGTTAGGGCAGGTACCAGCTTCGCAATACGCATCAGGGAGGATCGCTGCTTGCGCTTAGGAGGATCGAGCAGGGAGGGGCTTCGAAAGCAAGGAAAGGTATTATCGACGAACGCTCCTCATGACTGCGGGAAGCGGGATGCGATCCACGACCCGCTTTCAAGTGGCTTTCACCGCGCAGCTGCAACCAAACAACGAAAAGTCAGACGAAGCCACTGCGACGCCCCGCGCCGCGGAAAAAAGTCGGAAACAAAAGGGCTTTAAATTTGGCTCGGCGACGGAGGGCAAAATTTTTGCGATTTTTACACACACACTCTATCCAATTTTCATGTTTTTACATATTTAAGAAATGCACAGGGTGGTCATTGTCGGGAATTCATAAATTACCTAAAAAATTAGCCTCCATAAATTCCTGTTGGTTTAGGAATTTAGAAGCATTTACATGCATACTGTCCCAATCTTATGTATTTATATATTTAACACTTAAAATTATATATATATTATTATTATTATTTTACCCAGATAATATTTTAAAAAGAATAAATTTTAACCTTTTTTAAATACAATATAAAAATATATAAATAAATATAATTAAATATTATTATCTAATAATTTAATTATTTTGAGCTAAGTCTCATTATAATTGAGCTAAAAAATTTGCTCTTATTTGGCTTAATTGCTTAATGAACAAATATAGCACAAGCTACACAACAAGGCACACATGAGTTGCACCATCCAGATGATGGGAACTAAGTGTTATGCAAAATAAAGTGCTATGCCATGGAAACCAGCTCTTGAACCAAAGATGAGACATAGTATTATATGATGCGAGCCACCTTTTAAATTTATAAGGTTCACCTCTAGAATCCCTATGCATTATGGATGATTATGAGTTATGAGAAATGATGAGGATGTCAAATACTTTTAAGTGTTGTCAAAATCGTTAACTAGAATGAAGCTGAACTCTTAAATATCGATGCGCCTTTTGTTAAATTGCCACTGTAGCCACATATGACATTTGACTTTATCTCCCCTTAACATGACTTCCAAATTCTCTGCTTATCACGAAGTCTTATTCATTGTAATATTCTGCCATGACTATAGCACACACTCCTATTTGTCATGTCAGAACCAAACACATCGAAATTGATTGTAATTTCATTCAACAAAAACAAAATTCCAAAGAAATTGATACTACATATATCAACACTAAGTTTGCTTTTTAGTCTGCTTGATCTCGAAGTTTATTCTCAAATTTTTATCAAATAACTTTGTACACGGAGAATATTGGAAGAGACCTTAAAACTCCACTTTCATAGTCTATCCACTTCATTAGTACTCTTAAGAAAAAAAATTACATACTTTTTGGAAGAGTAATTTTGGTTTGCCCATTGTTACCCGAATAAGGAATACATCACCTTCTGACCAAAAAAAATTATGAATAAAAAAAAAAAGAAAAAAAAAAATACAATATCAATTCGTATAATTCTTACTATTTCACAAGATTGAAGCATATTCTTCTACAGCAAACTCTATAGAGCACCCCTCCAAGTGCCTATGAAAAGCCTCTATAGCCACCATAACATCCTTAGACTGTAGGTGAGACAAATCACCAACAGTAAAAACATGAATGCTCCCACCAAGCTCTACAGAGCTCCAACCAGCGCTCTTACTAACACCACTATTCTTCATAAAACTCCTAAGCCTTTCTACTCGTTCCCATCTTCCATTTCTTCCCAAAATATTAGATACTAGAATGTAAAACCCATCATTTTCTGGATCACATTCGAGTGCTCTATGTCCAACATATTCTCCCATCTCAACATTACTGTGACTGTAACAAGCACCAAGCAAGGCCCCCCAGATTCCTCCATCAGGCTGAACAGGCATGGAGAGAATCATAGCTTCAGCCTCCAAGAGATTACCAGACCGGGCAAGGACATCAATCATACAAGCATAGTGCTTCAAATTTGGAGTAAAGCCATAATCATTCATTCTGAGAAAAAGTTTCCTCGCCTCTTCAACAAATCCGACATGGCTGCAAGCACAAAGAGCAACGAGGAAGGTGACTATATTTGGTTTTATACCAGAACTCTCCATTTCTCTGAAAACCTCTAATGCTTTCTCAGCATCCCCATGGACGCCATAAGCTGAAATCATCGCGTTCCATGAAATGACGTCCCTTTCGGGCATGGAGTCAAACAGAGTCCTTGAAGTTTCGAGATGTCCACACTTTGCATACATGTCAAGCAAGGCTGTGCAAATAGAGACCTCACACTCCATACCCATTTCTTTTATGAAACCATGAATCCATTTTCCGAAATCAAGAGCAGCCATATGCGAGCACGCTGAAATAACACTTAATAATGTTGAAGAATTTGGCTTCATACCTTCGAAAATCATCTGATTAAAAAGATTTAAAGCATCACCAGATTGGCCGAGATGATTATAAGCTGAGATAAGAGCATTATAGCTGAAAATATTTCTCTCTGACCTTCGAAATACCTTCTTGGAAAGGATTAGCTTGCCACATCTACCATATAAACAAATCAATGAAGTGGAAATGCAGTCCTCTTCATTAAGGTAGTTCTTTATTGTGTAGCAGTGGAGGGACCGGCCTAACCGGAAGGCATTTAATTTTGAACACGAAGACAAAAGATGTACCAATGTATTTTGATTAATATTAAGTCCTAGGCCATAAAACTGTATTTCTCTAAACAAATCTAAACATTTTATGTCCAAACCAATTTTCTCATATTCGCAAATCATTAAATTCCATGGTTCTGCACTCTGCCGGCCCAAGAAATTGAAAGAAGTTTCTGCTGCACCCAGTTGCCCAAGCTTACAGTACATCATCAGTAGGGAACAAACTACTGGTTCACTGAATCCAAAATTTTTTCTCAGGATAATTGCGTGGAAGGCCTTCCCTCCATGAATACAGCAACTATTGGTGAATCCCAGAAGCATGCAACTCAAGGAAACACCATCAATTTCAACCTTTGAATCTATCATTCCTCGAAAAAGCTTCAAGCACTCAATAAAAAGGCCTTTCTTAGCATAAACAGACAAAACCTCAGTCCATGAAATAGTATCTCTTTCAGGCAATTCCTCAAATGCAAGGACAGTTTCTTCAAAGCTTTCACACTTGGCATACATGGAAAGCAGGGATGATCTCACTGAAGAAGAGCAACCAGATCCAGTTTTTAAGAGAAACCCATGAAGACACTTTCCCCCACTCAATGCCCCAAGATTCGCGCAGGCCTGCAGTCCAGCGTCCAATGTACGAGAATTGGGCGTTGCCCCTTCATCTTTGCCGAGACGATGCATCTCCGAAAGACAAATTAAACCAAGTTTACTGTCCCCATTCCTCACACAGCCTGTGATTAGAGCTGTCCAAGTAACCACATCTCGTTCAGAGATTTCATTGAACGCCTTAAATGCATCACCAATAATCCCGCATTTTGAGTACATGAATATCAAAGAGGATTCAACACCACCAGATTTGCCAACCAAAATCCCATTTTGAATACAGATTCCATGCATGCACGACCCTATAAAAAGTAAGCGAAGCTCCGCAGAAGCTGAAAAGACCATGGGGAATGTGAATTGATCAGGAAGCACGCCAGCTGCGAGCATTTGACGAAAGAAAAGAAGAGAAAGGGTGTAGTCAGCATTAGAGAAGTGCGCTTTGATGATCGAGTTCCAGAGGAATTTATCTTTCAGATTTTGCGGAATGGATGAGGAGAAAACGCCAACAGCGAAGTCTGGGCGATGAAGCGAGGCGTAGAGAGAGATGAGCTTCGCAGCGAGGAATGGGTTGGATGAGTGACCGGAGGTGATGGCTGCGCCGTGATGGAGGAGGACTGAATGAAGGTCGTGAACCGCGGTGGAGAGAAGGAGATGGACAGAATTTGGAGGGAGACGGGAGAGGGAGGAAGAAGCAGTGCAATGAAGGTGGAATCCTGGGACAAGAGCAATGATATTTCGTAAAAGTTTGGGTTTGTTAAAGACCATGATATGATGTGATCGTATGGCGAAGCAAACTTCGTATTCAGACAACGGCTATGTGTGACATTTTAAAACTTTAAACTAAAAATTCGTTTGAAAATTGCTGTTTTTTAAATAGATTAAAATTATATTTGCTATAGTTTGATGAACCAAGGGAGATATAAATCTGACATACATTTATAGAATCTAGAATAAATTTATATATTTTTACAACAATAATAGAAATATTCAATCATAAATTCAAGCAATAAATAGGTTACACAAGTGAGCAATAAATAGGTTACATAAGTGCAAGGATCCGTTGGAACCGCATTATCAAAATGATCAACTATTTTATGTGGAAAAAACTCGCTTACAAGAAACCAAATGAGGTGAAGAATCTATTTTACAACAGTTATATAATTCACATAATACATCAAGCATATTACAAGCATAGAATGAGTGAAGCTTAATGAAAAAAATCCTTGTGTTGTGTAACCTTTCATTCATACAACATTATATAGAGAAGTGAATTTTACTTGACCTTCACATGCTTGAAAAATTAAATAATAATAAAAAATTCAAAAAAAAGCACGATGAATTGCATGATATAACATTGCAGATCAGCACAAATAAAGTGATTTGCTAGCAAGCATGTCAAGCACGAGAATTCATGAAACAAAGCCTTAAACATTATTAGAATGTATAGTCTAACGGTACAACATAAAATCATGAGATTTGTCAAGTCTGTAAAAATCCCACACAATAATTATTAACGTCCATAAGTTAATAATATTTAAAACTCATCACATGTACCTTAAACCAAGAAGTAGGATCTCACATCTCTTTTTTTTTACACAAATAACAAATACATAGGATTTTTTTACCATGAGAAAGACCCGAAAAAAGTTTTACAATAAAGAGGAAAGATTGGATGAGATATTTGTCATAATAAAAAAAATAAGAAGTGATATATGTAAACATGCAAACTCTACTTCATTAAACATCACAAGCAACATAGTAATAAGCTCAAGCTAATTCTCATATAAACTTAGAGGGCTAAAATATTATAATGTCAAACACTTATTATCTCATATCATATCAAATCCAATAGACGTTATATCATAATTATCTAAATAAGCATGATTAAAAATTTTCTATTATATTGAAAGCCAACATCTCAACTATTCAATTTCATTCTCAGACAAAGATGGATGGTAGTATTTAGCACTAAACCCACCCACAATAATTATATAAACAAAATAACAGAAAAAAGTAATCATAAGCATGACACATAATCTCATAAGATTAATATCCACATTATGAGCAAGGAAATTTGATTTCTTGTACTTATGCCAACTTGGGATGGTTTAATTTGTGTTCTTAAGTGAATGGGCAAGAAAATAGTATTGCAAAATGAACAAAAGAAACAAAGAAATATCAATATATATTACTCTAAACTTAACTAATTAATACCCAAAATGAGGATGTATTACATTACCATAGGTATACCCAAGTGCATAGCAAGCCTCGACGTTGCATCTATAGCTCCTAGTAGCCCTAAGCATGCAGATAACAACCTACAGTATCTGCTCCCTTGCCTACTTCCAACATATAACAGTTTCCAAACAAGCTTCAATGCGCCCCCTATATCATGTCTGGCCTGTGCCTGCCCAACAATCAACCTCCATCGCTTACAACAGTTTGCACCCACTTTGTCTCTCATGCTTACAATTCATGGCCCACATATTCCCAAATTTAGTTCTTCACCAAATTAGGTCAAAATTTTACGAAAAGTATAAGTATTCATTTTTTCCACTTAAAATACTTCATGCAGATGTGTTATATTATTTATATAGTTTTTTTATTTTATAATGTTATATATCAAAATTCAAGAAACATCACAAAAATTTAAAATATCAGGTTACTCAAAAAAATTATTAACTTCTTAATTCATTATTGATAGATTTTAATGTTTAGAAATTTAATCATATAATACTATTTTTAATTATTGATTTTATAAAAAATTAAAATTAGGAGAAATTTTAAAAAATTTATCAAAGTTACCAGCAAATGTAAAGGTAACAAATGATGAAAATGAAGAGAATATATTTATAAAATATTCAATCAAATCAAAATTGTGCATATCAATTTTGGAGTATGATCAAAATGTTCAAGACCAAATTTGACAAATATACTTACAAAGAGGTTCATGCTAAAAGTAAACTTGAAAGAAATGAAACACTTTGATCCCATTTGTTTTTATAGGTACTTTAATGGACTAGGGTATTTTGTGTCTCAAAGAAAAGCCATCTTGTTTATGGGATCAAGGTAACTAAGATAATATTTAATAAAAGTAAATTTTGAAATTGAAAAAAATTAGATAACTTTGACTATCATATTTTTGACTCTAGTAGTGCCCATAATAATGCATGACCAAATTATGAGGATTTGATGAAACAAAGTCAACATATTAAGTTTCCTTTTTAAAAATAATCTGATCGCGTTACAATTAAATACCATACTCATTTATAAGCTTTAATTGATTGTGTGAGATATCTTTTAATATATATATATATATATATATATATATATATATATATATATATATATATATATAATGCTTTAGAAAATTTAAAATTAATAGTATTTGACTTTAAGAAAAGATGATATTGGATCAACATCAATAGTAATGACATGTTATAGCAGTAAAAAACTTGGAGATGATTTTTTTTTCAATCTTTGTTGATGATGTTTATGGCATATCTACAAAAGAGCAAATGTCCATCATGTTACTATGTAAACTAAGTCAAATCAAATTATTGTGCCTTTTTTCTTGTATTATACATATTTCTAGCATATTAACTAGTTTTCTTAAAATAATATGTCAAACTATGCTTTAAGTATCGTAGGATGGTGTGATTAAGATTAGTGTGGAGCTAGTAATATGATGGAAGAATATAAGTAATTACATATATTATTCTCAATCAAAAATTAATATGTTCATTGTATTCATTATTTTACACATGAAATTCAATTAGATTTGATATATTAAAATCATACTCAAATTGCCTAATTATTCATTATAATTTCATATTTAATTAGTTTTATTAGTGTCTTATATAAATGACATGATAAAAAAATAATGAGAGAACACATTATGAGCATTAGAAAATAAAAAACTTAGCATAGAATAATGATTAAACCAAAAGATTACTCTAACATTACATGAATATAGTTAATTAACACATTAATCAGCATATTCTTGAGGTTTAGGTGTAAGCCTATGATGTACCAAAAATACATACTCTTTTAGCAATATGTTTTTACCTATTTTTAGTGATATTGCACTTTAAAGGAAGGTATTTTCATGATTTGTTGCAGGTATGATGATTATAGGTGATTGGAGTGAAAAGATGCAAAAAAGAACGAATTCGGAGCAAAATAGAGTAATTTGGAGGAAAACAGCTTCTGGCACTGCCGGCGCCCTCTTCCAGAAACTTCAGCAATTATTGGCAGGATAGGGCGCCGTCGGCGCCCTATGTCGGTTCGTTTCAAATTGAAGAGTTTTGGCGAATTTTTGAAGGGGTGCTTAAAGAAACTCTTGGGGAATTCGTTCCTAACATAAAATTAAGTTTTCGAAACGAAAAAGGAGAAGAGGATTTCTGTAGAGAGTGTAAGGAAAGTGTGAGTGAGAGTTAGGGTTTGTGATTTGAAGAGAGATTCTTCTCTAAGGAGGGGAGAAGAGGGAGTAAAGTGAGAGATTGCTTCTTCATCTTTGTTTCAAGGAGGAAATTAAGTGTTGCAAGGAATAGAAAAGGAATCAAGGGAACTTTGAAGGAATTTGCTTGGGGAAGAGAAGAAGATAAGTTGTATTTGCTATTGTGGTTTGTATGACTCTTCTTTTATATATAAAATCCATGTTTTATTGTATCTTCTCCATGATTTGTGAGTAATTTCCTTTGCCTTTCTTCTTGCATAAATTAGTGATAATGTGGTGATGTGGAATTGATGTGCCCTTAAAGTGTTATAAAAGTTATGACGGTCCTTTCATTTGGAACTTAATTTACTTTTCAATCCGGCTAATTGATTTTTTAAAATATGTTGAGGAACATTAATTCCAAAAGAATTGAATGTTCTACAAGAAGAATGAAGAACCCATTCAATGTCTGTGAATGAATTGCGTAGTTTCTGGGGATTGAGTGCAAATAAATAGGGAAATGAGTTTGGATGGACTTCAAATTGAAGGTTTCATGGTGACAGAATGGGATCCCCAATTTGGTCCTAAGATTGGTAACTAAAGCCTATAGTTAGCCTTCGGGTGAAGGGTGAGTGGGAGCTCCGTAGTGAGAGTAGTATCTGATCCAAGAAAAAAATACCTATTTTTATGCCTTGATTTTAATTAAATTTTAAGGATATTATGCTTTAATGAAAGGTATTTTTGTGTTTTTGGATGTAGGTGATACAAAAATGTTCAAGAAGGAGAAAAGTATAAAAAATGAGCAAAAAGGAGCAAAAAGGAGCAAAAATAGAGCCAAAATGCAAAATTATCGAAATTACTGGTCTGGCGCCTAGGCGCCAGCTCGATACAGAAAACTGTTAAGTTTTTGACGACTTTTTGGTGGTTATTTTGACTGTGTGAGCAGTTATTGGATCTTCTAGAAGACTGGTAGTTGTTCCTGGTTTATAGGACATGTGATACAATGTATTTGGATACTTCAAAACGGTTTTAATCGCAAAGAGGTGCGATCCAAAGTGAAGAGGTGCAAAGAACTGGACGCAGTGTCCGGCGCCTAGGCGCCAGACAAACCTTCTAGAAGATTCATTGAATGTGGACACATTTTGAAGAGGTGCCTTGAGGCAATCCTTGAAGCCTATAAATAGGAGGGTATTCCTTCAGAGAAATACGCCCCATTTGCCCCCATCTACCCCCCATCTAGAGTTCAACCTAGAGAGAGAATTAGAGAGATCATATTAGGGCCACCTTTTTACTTTCCTTCATAAATTAGTGAGTTTATTTTAGAGTTTGTATTTAGAGTTTGAAAGAGTTGGTGCATCTGTAGTTCATTACGTTGTGGAGTCAGTAGGAATCAGAAGTTTAGTAGGAGAAACATCTAAGATAAGTATTTTTATTTTGATTCAAAGTTTATTTATTATGTTTTGTTATTTAATTTCAATGTGTTCTGAGTAGTTACTTTACTTTCTCCTTTCAATTATGAAAAGATAAATAAGATAGTACAAAATTCATCAGAGAATTAAAAATCATATATTTTCAAAACATTGTAATGATATTAATACCTGTTCTAAATTTACTATTTAAATTGGTCATTTAAATTGTTAAAACATGTTGAATAGTTTTGAGACCTAGAAGGAGATGAATTCTTAACTTGTAGATATCACATGAATCCTTGGGTAGTCGAAGGCCTTGTGCGGGTTATTCAAGGTGAAGTGAAAATAAATAGGAAGATGTTATATATTGAGAGTAGAATTGATAAGTTTTTAGAGTGACAGACTAAAATCTTATGATTTGGTTTATAGAAAAGAAAAGGGTCACTAGTAGGGCCGACCATAGCCACCCTTGGACATCTAGTAGTGTGAGCCTAGATTAACCCATTCTACTAACAATACATCCGGACTCGATCTATAAGCTAGCCAATGTTCTTTGCACTCGGATCGAAAGGGTAAAGAATATGAATGCTTCTATTTGGCACAATACCATAAATTTATATTCTCCACGAATATTATCATTATCTTAAAAAATCTTTAATTAATTGAAAGGGAGAAAGTTGCTTTCTTATTGCTATTTACATCAATTATTTTATTTTTGCTTTATTATTGCATCTAGTAAATTAAAGATATTTTATTTTTGATTATAAAAGAAATAATTTAAAATAAAAATATTTAAAGATCTATAACTCTCTCCTCGTGGGAACGATACTGGGGTCTTTGTTTCAAAGCCCTATATTACTTGAAACTATACGTATACTTGCGTAGAACCCCTAGTGTGTAAAATATTTTCCATAAAATTATATTTATATACACTAGCCGCTATTATTATTTATAACATATAATTTTGAAAGCATTAATTAGTACGTTGATCTTCAGAGGACTTCGGGTCAAGTTTTTGGCACCGTTGCCGGGGAAGAAGATTTTAGTACGCATATATTTATATCGGGTCAAGTTTTTAGCGTCGTTGCCGGGGAGAGCAGAGGCAAACTTTTAGATTTTAAGTATTTTTATTTTATTCATTTTTCTTTATTATAAAGAAAAACCAAAATACATATATATAATAATAATATTTATTTTAATTCTTGCTAATTGACTTTTTATGCGTAGTTCTGGATCTGAAGGATTATTACCTTTAGATTCTGAATTAGAAAGAACTGTTAGAAGAATTAAAAAAGAAAAAAAATTCAAAAATTTCAAGAAATGACTAATTTACATAACAATTTATAAAATCCAATTGAAATTAATGATAAAAATGTTTATAAACCATTACTGGATTATGCTAACCCTACAGTTGATGAACTTCATAGTAGTATTCAAATACCCGCTGTAGATGCTAATTCTTTTGAGCTTAAATCGTCTATTATTCTTTTTCCTTTTTCCTTTTTCCTTAAAGTACAAAGCTAAGGCGTGGTTAAACTCGTTAGCACCTGGATCTATTCGAACTTGGGGAGAGCTTTCTCAAAAGTTTCTATCAAAATATTTCCCTCCATAAAAAAACTGCTAACTTAAGAAATGATATCACATATTTTGGTCAGTTTGACGGAGAGTCAATATATGAAGCTTGGGAGAGGTATAAAGATCTTCTTAGGAAGTGTCCACATCATACTTGCCAATTGGTTAATAATTCAAACTTTTTATAACGGATTAGTGGGATCATTAAGATCAATTATTAATGCTGCTGCTGGTGGATCGTTAATGTCAAAACCTTTCAATGAAGCATATTCATTAATTAAAGAGATGGCTACTAATAATTTTTAATGGCTTCGTCGGCGAATTTTTTAATTTAATTTAAATAAATAATTTGAAAAGTAGTATTTAATTTTAAAAATAATTTTTAAATTTGAAGATTTTAAGATATGAAACCAAACCGATCTCACATCCCAAATAGTTTATATAAACGAGTACCGTACCACAAACCGTGTATCTATTCCGAAGAATAGGCACACTGCTTGACGATGGGGCTCGATTAAATAAACTAGAAGATTTGTGACATCCGTTTGGTCCGCGAACCAATTTTATGTGCTTGACAAATTCTCCCGCCTAATATAAAAAACATCGAAACGGGGTTTATATTACTCAGGTTCTTTAGAATTCCCTATAAGGGCAAGCCCCTATAGTTAATTACATCTTAAGTGACGAGAATCACCTAAGAAAACTCTCGATAATAATCAATAGTTCTGCTCTCAAGAATTTCAAAGTTTAAGTTTTCAAAGGATTGAATTTTGGAATTTCAATAGGGAATAGATCAAATTTGGAACATTTTGTTTTGGGAATTCAAAGGAAGAAAAGTAGGAGAAATTACAGATTCGATGCGAACTTCGGTAATTTCCCAACTATCCTATTATTTGGCTTGAATTTAGGAAAGTCCTAATGTCTATCTAATGTTTTGATCTTGCCAATTTTAATTAATTAGGACTTATATTAGTATGACATAATCATACAAATAGCCTCGAAGATGTGAGGGTTTATGTCGTATCGGACGACTACCTCGGAAATCCTAAGACCGGTTAGGGCTTAATTTGCAATGCAAATGCCTAACGAAGAGTTGAGGATTTATGTTGCACTAGGCAAACTACCTCGAAGTCCTATGGGTTTGTTATTTAATTCTAGGAAAGTTTTCTGCAGTAGACTCGGGTTTTACCGATGACGATGGCCGTGCTGCCCACCATGCTCCGAACTCCTTGTTGTCGCAGAGGTTTAGTTTTAGAAGTCATAAATCAGGAGATGAGAGAAGTGTTTTGGTTTAGAGAAAATCTTAATTTCCAAGTGTTTTTTGTGTTTTAATTAAAACAAATCTTAAAGTTGATTATAACGACACCGGTTAAGATCCCACGGTTCCATCCTTCCGGCATCATTATTTTTATCGGATTCACCTAGTCCAGATGAATTTGCTAAACTCAACTAAATGAGTTCCGCACTTTCATTTAGACCGTGGGAAATCCCGTTAGCAACACGTAGGTTACATCATCCGAAGTATTCCCGATCATCCAACAGGACGTTTTAATTTAGTTGCAATTGTAGTTTTGTGTTCTGTTTGTGATTAAATTTTGAGTTGTTTTATATTTTGAAATGTTGTGGCGGTGAATTTTATCTTGCAATGACTTTTAATTTAGTTTCGGTTTCGGTTTTAGGGACTATCCTAAAGGTGTGGGTTTTCATGCAACGATTGTTTATCATGCAAGAAAAGTAAGTGCGATGCGATTAAATAAATTGCGATAAGATAAATTGCAATAAAATAAAAGCGTACCTGGAGGGTCTTCCCGTCATCCCAAGCTGCACTTAAAACACAATTAGAATATTTAAGCAAGTTCCTAGGTAAAGCTAAGGGAAGGGTTATGGTTTTCTACCAAATTCCTAATCCTATATGCTAGTCATTTCCTATGACGTCTAGGTTCTCGTATTTTGGTTTGAGGACGATTTTCTTCATCAAAGAACAATTAAGTTCAATTGTTCTTATAAATATCCTATCATATTGAGGAAGTGCTTAAGAAGAATCTTAAACATCTTTTCAATATTTCTAGACTATTTTAAGTCCAAATGAATTCAATTACACAAATGAATTAATCGTCCGAGGTTTAGTTAAGTTTTGTTGTTATCTTACTCGATGAACTAGGATATTTGAATGTCCTATAAGTGAAGTAACATTTCATTTAATATTCTGTTTAGGAGTTATGATAACCAAAGCTCTCGAGGGCAAATTGGTGTTCAAATGGTTTATGATTTAGTTTAACTTTAGTTAAAGGGTTTAATTTTGGAATAGTGTTCAAGTTGCTTTATATTTAATTTAATTTAACTTTAATTTAATTTAATTTAATTTAATTCAATTTAGTTTGATTTGATGTTAAATTAATTTAGTTTAATTTGATTTAATTTCCTTTAATTTAATTCAATTTGATTTAATTTTAATTTGATTTGATTTAATTTAATTTAATTTAATTTAATTTATTTATTTGATTTAATTTAATTTAATTTAGTTTAATCTTTAATTTAATATTTTTTAATTTAATTTAATTTAATTTAATTTAATTTAATTTAATTTAATTTAATTATTTAATTTGATTTAATTTAATTTAATTCAATTTGATTTATTTAATTTTAATTTAATTTTTAATTTAATTTTATTTTTTAACTTTAATTGAAATTTTAAAAGAGTTTAATAATTTAACTCTTTAATTTAATCCTTTAACATTTTAAAATTTAAATTTGAGTTATCCTTTTTAATTAGGAATTAAATATTATTGAAATGATTAATTTAGAGATTTTTAAATTAAAGAATAAATCTCTTCCTAACAATATCCCGATTTTAATAGTTCCAATTTTATTATTCTCCCCAAATTTAATCAATTATTTGATTAAGGTTTATTTCAATTATTTTAAATTATTTAATGGGTTTCTACCCCTTAATTATTTAAATTTTAATCATCTAAATCAGATTAAGATCAAATATTTTACTTGTTAATTTTATTAAACTTAAAGTTTTAATTAAGGGTTAAAATTTTAATTACCATTTTGCCCTTCAAGCTTAATAATTCCATAACTCACTAAATTGAGCTCAAATGAACTTGAAATTTTTATGTGACTTCACTCATATGCCAATAAAGACATGAGAGGAGAAAATGTGATTTTTCTATATTTAATTTATTTATATAATTATTTTTAGTGGAAAATAAGAATTTCCAAGGAAAATTTAATAATATGACCAAGAGAAAGTTTCTGTCCTTAAGAAAATTATGGAACATTCCTAATGCCCAGAGGACCACTTGGACCAATTTTGGTGATTTTTTGAATTATATTATTTTTATTATAATTATTTTACGTTTTGGAGTATTAATTAATTTAAAAATAAAACAAAGGCTTAAAAATGAAATTTATATTTTTCAAAAATCTCTCTGTTATCAAGGAAATCAGAGAATCAGTTTTTGCAATTTTCTAACTTTTCTTTGATTTATTATAATTATTTTAGTGAAAATGCTAGAAAATACATTTTTTTAATTTTAAAATTACCCTAGGGCTTTAAAATTTAATATCTCATTAAATAGACCTAAGAAAAATATGGGATTTGTTCCTAAGTGATTAAAATTCAAAATGTGACATTTTGGTGAATTTTATTATTTTTATGATTTTTATTATTTTTAAATTATTAAAATATTAAAATAATATTAAAAATCAACTTTTTTAGAAAATTGAAATTTTATTTTTCTTAAATTCCCCTGATATCAGAGAGGCTCCAAAACCAATTTGGTGAATTTTTAAAAAGTATTTTGAAAGTTATGAATTTTTAAAGTTTAAAATGGCTAAATGGCTTAATCAACCCATTTAGTAGGGCTAACCAAGTCCAATTGACTTCAAATTTTTATGGTGGGTTCCTCTGATCCTAAAGGTCAGTGGAGAATTGATTTCAAGTCAATTTGATGTATGGTTAACTCTAATTAATTAGGGATCTATTTTGGGTGTTTAAGCCAATTAGGGTTATTTTAAATGAACTAGCTCAAAACCTATTTTTCCTAGGGTCCTCTGGTCATAAGGGACATCACCAAATTTTCCTAGAATTTATTTCACAATATGCTAATTATTAGAATTAAAATACTCTAAACAGTAACTTGAATTTGAAAAATCAATAACTTCTCATAGGGATGGCCTCTGACTTTGGAAAATTCAGGGAATGTTCCCAAATTTAGAGGCTTCAAAAACCCTATGGTCTCATGCCATGGTGAATTTCCTATATGCATGGAGAATTAAAATAATGCAGACAGTAAATAAATTATTAAAAATAAAATACTTGATGAAATTAAATGATTTCTTTTCCACATTATTCTCCTCTCGTTCATCTGAGCAAGAGGGTATTTTTATTTTATTTTTATGATTTTCATACACAAAGTTATGAATTTTCCAAGTTCAGGGAATTAAATAAATAGAAAAATCCCTAATTTTCTATATATCCGAGTCTGCGCCGCGTCATCATCGGCATCTCCGAACGACCACGCGGCGCGCTCTCATTCGACGCCGCCGCTTGAGTTAGCAGCCCGGGTCCCGCGGTTCACGTACCATCTCCTGGTCCGACGCCATCTGCGCCGTCCGTCCGCGCGTGTATTAAATGAATGGCATCCGTTCATCGTCCCCAAGCCTCCTAACCCGAGAACCGTCCATCTTCTAGGCCTAAGATCTCACTCGATACTTGACCAAATTTAACGTTCTTATGCTCTATGGATTCGTCTCGAGAAGACGAACACATCCATACGGTTTATGTGGGATGAAATTTACTCAATAAAAATGGAGAGTGTTCGAAGCTCGGGAAGAAGAGTGAGGCCATACCTTTGCTCGGAGAAGTGTGGCTTCGATCCGAGGGTTGTTTCACCTTCGATTGGATCCCGAGCAAGCTCCGGATGAAGTCTCCCGGTCCGGTGAATCGCCTAGATATGATTTCGACCACGGCCCGATCACAAAGCTTGGAGGCTGGAGCAACTGGGTGGCCTGGAGATGGGGCTTTCAGTGGGGAACTTCTCCTCTTGGTCCAGTGAAGGTGTAGGACCAGTCAATTTGAGGATTGATCCACTGTGAAGAAGTGTCCTGGTTTTTGGGCTAAAGTTTGAACTCAAAATTGAGCTCAGCTGGAGGGAATTGAGGCTGGAATTCGGTGGGGATCAAATGCTCTATGTATGGGGAGTAGTCCGGAACAATTTTGGCGAGTTTCCTTAAGGTTTGTTTCAGCACCTCTCATGGTCGAGAGGGGTGGTGTTTAAATAGGAGAGGGTGGAGGGCCTCCCAGGGAGAGTTAGGGCTTGTGATCAGCTGCTCTTGGCAAGAGAAGAATAGCTGCAATGGCCACTGGGGATGGGGCAGCTCAGCAGGTGAGAATTCCAAAGTTGGCTCACATGTGAGCTCTCGGCCATGGTGTTTTCCGGCGACTCGGTGGCTGGCCGGCCGAGCATTGGTCACCATCTTGTTCAGGTGGGTCAGGGCTGGGGTTTGGTGCATTCAATTGAGGTTTGACATGTGTAAAGGCTTTGATCCAAAGTAGAAAGGGGAAGGGGTCATTTTGGCTTATTTTGGTCAACCCATGCAAATGGGTTGGGTGCACCTCCCCAAGACCTGGTTTTGGGCTGAGGAGGTCAGGTGGGTCGACCTCCCATGTGTGGTGGAGTCTCCATCAAGGATTAGGTGGCAAAGCATAGTTTAGAATGTGACATGCTTAAGGTAAAAAAAGGCTTAAGAAGGATTAGGAAAGGGGGCCCTCCTTTTTCTATTAATGGCTTGATCACATGTCAAACCTTCCATGGCTTCATGTGGCTTGTCCATGGCTTGCATGGCTTGTCTTTGGGCTTGGGGAAAAGCTTGGTCAATTTCATGAAAATGGATTTTAGGAATTTTTGGTAATTTGATGGAAATTTGTATGAAGCTTGATTTGGAATGGTTTAATTGATGATTTTGAAACTTAGGGGTGATTTTGAATAAATGAATGATGAGGGGAAGTGCCATGTGGGCTTTGGATGAATTTGGGCTTTTGAATTTGAAGGAAGTGGGCTTTTAGGAAGGTTTAAGGGGATAAGCCTTTAGGTTTAAGAATGAATTTATGGATGGGAATTTTGTAGAAGTTTGGGCTAAATAATTGTTGGGTTTGGTTTAGGGATGTGTAATGAGTGATTTGAAACTAATTTGAGGTGGTTTGGGTTTGAATTGAGTTGAATTTGGGTTGATTTGGTAAATGGGCCAATATAGATCAAATTAAGCCAAGTTGGGCCAATGTTGGGCTAGGGTTGAAATTGATGTAAAATTAATGTTAAGAAATGTTTATGGGAGTGTTTCAAAGAGGTTTTGACTTTGGTTGGGCTTTGATTTTGGGGTTTGGGCTTATTTGGGTTAGGTTTGGGTTTAGGTCAAAATTGGGCCTTTTGGTTTTGGGTTGAATTTAAGTGGGGTTTGGGTCTAAATTTTGGGAAAATCATGTTAGTGTTTTGCTTGTGGGGATGCTAAGGAAGATTTAGAAAATATTTGGGGTTAATTGGAGTTGAATTGGGTGAGTTTGGGTTAGGTTTGGGTCATGGGTCCAAATTGGGCTTTAAGGCCAAAAGTGAAATTGGATCCAAATGTCAATCAAATTGGACTTTGATTTGGTCTAGATTGGTGTTGGGAATGTTGGAATTGAAGTTTAGAATTGAATTGGACCAAAATTTGGGTCAATTGGGTAGGTTTGGTTTGGCATTGGGTTCACTTAGGGTTAAAATGGATCAAATTGGGGGTTTTGACAAAAGTGGGGTAAATTGACAAAATTGGCCCATGGTGTAGTTGAACAAAATGAAATTGGGAATATTTGGGATTTTCAGGAATTTTCTGGGAATTTTTTGAATTTTTTGGATTTTTGGGTCAAGAGGGGTATTTTGGGTATTTGGAGGGTATTGGGAGGTTTTCTTGGAATTTTTGATATTTTTGGCTATGGATGATCAATTTGAGTGGAGAGAAATGTTTAGGAATGATTTTGGAGAATTTTGGGTGATTTGGAAATTTTTGAGAAATTTGGGTAGTTTCAAGGGTTTTGGGCAGGTTAAGCGGGTGTAGGGTCCCGGGGGTCAAAAATTAAAAATTTAGAAAATTGAAGATTGGGTAAATGTAAGTGGAATGAAATCATTTTGGTTGAGCCATGAAGCCATATCAAGCTCACATGAGCCATGAAGGGACTCATTTGAGGCATTCACTATGTTGTTCCCAACCCTCTTAACCAAGGGCTTAGGGGTTAAGGACCATCCATGTGAATCACCTACATGAGTCAGGAGGTCAAGTTGGGTATGGGTGTGTTTTTTTAGGAGGTGTGTGAAAGTGTAGTGTATAAATGTAATGTATGTGTAAGTCAGCCCTTCACTGCGACCGAGCCACCTGTAGGCGGTCCTAAGGCCAAAGAGTCCTATAGGAACCCATCCTTTAAACTTCCACATTTGATTTCAACCCTCTAGGTGATTAGGGGTCTACGGTCGAGTTTGTGGAGTTTGCGGGGAGTTAAGAAGTGGTTTGAATCTCTAAAAGGTGGTGGATCCCAATTTTAGTCCTCTAAGATAGTCAAAGGAAAAGCCTAAGGCTAGATCCTAAGTACTAAAAAGAAGAAGAGAAGACCTCATCAAAAATGAGGTCAACATGGCCCTCTGAACGGGTAAACCCTAATAGAGTAGCTAGTGTTCATGATTCTGATATGATGACTATGATAGTTTCTCAAATAGCAGCACTTTCTAAGAAAATAGATCAATATGGAATGAATTATTCTCAACCACCCCCTGTGTTAGAGGAAAATTCATTTGGGCAGATAGCTGAATCTCATGCACCTTGTGAGACTTTAAATGCGATTAATAGACCTAATAACCCTTATTCGAATTATTATAACTCTGGTTAGAAGAATCACCCAAATTTCAATTGGAATAATAATAATGCTAATGTGAACCCACAATGGGGGCACAATTCTATAAACCCAATTGGAAACTCAAACAACAAAGGAAATACTAACTTTAGACCATCTTATCCTCCTGGATTCAATAATAACCCACAATTTAAGGATAAGAAGTTGTCTACAGATGAAATGATTTTGAATATGGGAAACCAATTACAAGTTCAAGGTGTTGCGATAAAAAATACTGAAAATCAATTGGGACATATTTTCACTGCGCTTAATAATAGACCTTCTGGAACGCTTCCTAGTAATGTGGAGATAAATATAAAAGATCAAAACAAAGAGCAACTTAAGGCTATTCAATTAAGGAGTAGAAAAGAATTAGAAACTAGAGTGCAGAAAGAAGTTGAAGAAGAGAAGGAGAAGGTGAATATTTAAAAAGGTTCAAATAAGATTTATCCAGACCTGGAATATCCTCTTGAACCAATGAAGATTACTGTTGAGAAACCACCTTCTCCATTTCCTCAAAGATTGAAGCAAAAGAATAGGGATAACAGATTTGGAAAATTTTTGGAAATCCTTAAAAAGTTAACAATAAATATACTTTTTGTTGAAGCATTAGAGCAAATACCTGAGTATGCGAAATTTATAAAGGATATTCTTAAAAAGAAGAGAAAGTTCACAGATCATGAGACTGTTGCACTTAGCGGAGAGTGTAGTGCAATAATTCAGAAAAAGCTTCCTAAAAAACTTAAAGATCCTGGTAGTTTCACTATCCCGTGTGATATAGGTGAAAAGTTTTTTGGAAGAGCCTTATGTGATATGGGAGCTAGTATTAACCTTATGCCTTTATGAACTTTTAAAAGTTTGGGAATTGGAGAAATTTCTCCTGCATCTGTAACTCTTCAATTAGTCGATTGTTCTATTACTTATCCTAAGGGAGTGGTAGAAGATGTGTTAGTAAAAGTGGATAAATTTATCTTTCATGTGGATTTCATTGTGCTTGATATGGAGAAAGATAAAGAAATTCCAATTATTTTAGGAAGACTATTCCTAGCTACTGGAAGAGCTGTAATTGATGTTCAAAAAGGGGAATAAACTATGAGAGTTAATGATCAAGAGGTGACCTTTAATATTTTGAAGTCTATGAAGTATCCCTCAGTTGCAAAAGATAATGAATATTTTAGGATGGAAGTCTGCGAATATTTGAGAAATGATTATTTTAAAGAGATGTTCGAAAAAAAAGTGGAATATGAAAATATAATTGAAGATGAAACTTGAAATGAAAAATATTCAGATAATGAGAAGAATAAGGAGTTGGAGTATATTCAGGAGAAATTTGAAGTGTTAGATACCATGGAAGATGGAGATAAAAGTTTAATTTCATCTATTATTAGACCTCATAAACTTGAGATGAAAATTCTCCCTAAGCATTTAAAGAATATGTTCTTAGGAGAATCATCTACCCTACCAGTTATTGTATCTTCGGAGTTAACTGAATATCAAGAAAAAAATTATTGGAAATCTTAAAAGATACAAAAAAGCTTTTGGATGGACTTTGGCAGAAATAAAAGGAATCAGTCTTTCGATCTGTATGCATAGAATTTTATTAAATGAAGATCATAAACCTAAAATTGATCCACAAAGGAGTTTAAATCCTATAATTAAAGAAGTAGTTAAGAAAGAAATTTTAAAATGGCTTGATGCTGGAATTATTTATCCTATTTCGGATAGTGCTTGGATAAGTCCAATTCATTGTGTATCGAAGAAAGGCGGAGTGACTGTGGAAGTGGATGAAAGGAATGAAATTTTATTTACTAAACAAGTTAATGGATGCCGAATTTGTATTGATTATAGAAAACTAAATGCTGCCACCCGAAAAGATCACTTTCCTCTTCCTTTTCTCGATCAAATGTTGGATAGACTTGCTGGACACAAGTACTATTGCTTTTTGGACAGATATATTGGTTATCATCAAATACCTATTGCTCCTGAAGATCAAGAAAAGACAACGTTTACTAGCCCCTATGGAACATTTACTTTTCGAAGAATGCCTTTTGGACTGTGTAATGCACCTACAACTTTTCAAAGATGTATGATGTCTATCTCTAGTAATATGATAGATAATGGAATAGAAGTTTTCATGGATGATTTTTCTGTGTTTGGAACTTCATTTGATATTTGTTTGGAAAACTTAGCAAAAGTTTTGGAACTCTGTGAGAAAACAAATTTAGTTACGAACTAGGAAAAATGTCAATTTATGGTTGCGGGAGGAATAGTGCTTGGGCATAAAATTTACGAATATGGTATGGAGGTCGATCCTCGCTAAAATTCGAGTGATTGAGAGATTACCACCACCCACTACTCGTGAGAGAGGTGCGGACTTTCTTAGGACATCGTTGGATTTTACGGGCGTTATATTAAAGATTTTTTTAAAACTACTAAACCTTTGTGCCAACTTCTAGAAAATGATAGGAAGTTTGATTTTAATGATGAATGTTTGTGTGCTTTTGAATTACTTAAAGAAAAATTAATCGCTGCTCCTATAATTATTTCACCTGATTGGGAGAAACCCTTTGAATTGATATGTGATGCTAGTGATTATACTATTGGAGATGCGTTGGGGCAAATGTATGATAAAATTTTCAAAGTCATTTACTATGCTAGTAAAACTCTTAATGATGCTCAAATTAATTATACCACTACTGAAAGAGAGTTATTAGCTATAGTATCTGCTTTTTATAAGTTTAGACCTTATTTAATTGGGACTAAAAGTATAGTGCATACTGATCATTCAACTATCAAGTATTTAATGCAAAAGAAGGATGCTAAACCTAGATTGATTAGATGGATACTCCTTTTGTAAGAATTTGATTTTAAGATAGTTGATAGGAAAGGATATGATAATCAAATTGCTGATCATTTGTCAAGAATAGAATATGATAAATTATCTTAATTTGAGAAGGAAGTTACAAAAACTTTTCCTGATGAACAATTGTATATTCTTATGGAAAAGAATTTGCCTTGGTGTGCTGATATTGTGAATTATATTGTGAGTGATATTATACCATCGGATTTAACAAGGCAACAAAAAAAATTTAAATATGATGCTAAATTTTTTTTTGGAATGAGCCCTATTTATATAAATAGTGTAAGGATCTGATTATTAGAAGATGTGTACCACATGAAGAAATTAATCCAATTATTCATAGATGTCATGATTCTGAATTTGGAGGTCATTTTGGTGTTGATAAAACGGCTTATAAGATTTTACAATCTGGATTTTATTGGCCTACTCTTTTTCGTGATGTTTATAAATATGTTAAATTTTGTGATCGATGTCAAAGAGTAGGTAATATTTTTAGTAGAAATGAAATGCCTTTGAATTATAATTTGGAAGTTGAAATTTTTGATGTATGGGGGTTAGATTTTATGGGACCATTTACACCTTCATTTGGAAATTTATATATATTGGTCACTGTTGATTATGTTTTGAAATGGATTGAAGCTGTGGTTTTACCAAGATGTGACGCTCGGAGTGTTTCTAAATTTTTAAAGAAAAATATATTTACAATATATGGAATGCCGAGAGTGATTATAACTGATGGTGGATCCCATTTCAAAAACAATCAAATTAAGAGATTAATTGAAAAATATAATATTATTCATAGGATCTCTACTGCTTATCATCCCCAGATTAGTGGTTTAGCGAAAGTATCGAATCGGGAAATTAAAAGAATTTTGGAGAAAACAGTGGATAGTCATAAATTAGATTGGTCTGCTAGATTAGAAACCTCATTATGGACTTATAGGACTGCTTTTATGACCCCTATTGGAATGTATCCTTATAGACTAGTATTTGGCAAAACTTGTCATTTGCCGGTTGAATTGGAGCATAAAGCATATTGGGCGATTAACGAGTTGAATTTTAATTTGAAAAATGCGGGAGAGAAAAGATTTATACAATTGAATGAGTTGGAAGAAATTAGAAATGAATCATATCATAATGATAGAATTTATAAAGAGAAAATGAAATTGTGGCATGATCAGAAGATATTGAAAAAACGATTTGAACATGGACAAAGAGTTTTATTATATAATATGAGATTAAAATTATTTCCTGGAAAACTTAAGTCCAGATGGATGGGACCTTTTACTGTAGTGAAAGTTCATTCTTTCGGAGCTGTTGATATCAAGGATCCTAAAATTGGAAAAATTTTCAAGGTTAATGGGCATCGTTTAAAACCTTACTTTGGAGGGTTTTTACCAGATTTCAAAGAGGTTATATTGCTGAGTCATCCTAGTTAACTGAATGGTTTGTCAGGCTGACGACGTTAAACCAAGCACTTTACAGAAGGCTGTACTTGTGTGTTGTGTTTGCTTGCTTATTGTTGTTTGTGCTTTTAGTTTGATATTTAAGAATCCTAATTACCCCTAAATAAGTTAAAAATTAAAAATATATTGGATCGTATTGCGAAAATGAAGTATTTCGAGCCAAATGAAGTTCGGTGAAAATTTTTACCACTGGCACCGCCAGCGCCCTATTTCTTTTAAAAATAGCCGAATTTCTAGTTTGAGCGCCGCCGGCGCCCAAATTCTGGTTGATGGTTTTTAATTTTTAAAATGCGGTTTTTGGCGGTTTTGAGCGGGATCTTCTTCCTTAAAACATCCCAAAACTCCATTTTAAACCCATAACCACCAGAAAAATGAAAACTTCATTTCCCAATTCGCGTCCCATGGATTTATACTCCATTGAACTCCCTAGATCTAGCATTTACAACCGACGGAAGTTCGTTAGTTTTGAGGCACAACGTCTATTCCATAAAGTGATGATGAAAATAAAGATTATTAAGGAAAGAGGCTTTGTGAATCGAGGTTTGGAGAGTCCGACTACAAGAGTTGAAGAGATAGTAAATCAAAGGAGTTGGGAAGTGTTATGCTACACTACCGTCGCAGTGGTTTTTCCGGTCGTGAAAGAATTTTATGCAAATCTGCATGGGATCAACCAAGGATGTGCTTTTGTGCTAGGTAGGTATGTACCATTCACTCCTATGAGAATTAATGATATCTTCATGATTGAGAATGTACCTATTTGTCATTATGCAAATTTTAATGCGAAGAGCGATGATATGAATGAAATCTATCATTATTTGAAGGATGAGAATGAAGAATGGGATGTAAGAGATAATGGATATATCAGTTTCTCTTCTTCATCCTTAAATCTGATATCAAAGCATTGACATTACTTTATTTCGGCAAAATTAATTCCTACTATGAAATAAGTAAGGTAACGAAGGAAAGTGCTACTCTGAATTTCTGTATACAAACTGGAAGGCCAGTGGATATTGGATCAATCATTACGAAATCTATTTTGGGATTGATTGTGCATGGATCTAAATATGGGCTTGGACACCCGTCCACCATATTTCTGTTATGTAGTTAATCACAAGTACCATATGAGAGTTGGGAAAAAGTTCTTCTCCCTTGGAGACCTATTGATCCAAATGCTCTTTATGACTACTGAGCAGTAGGAGATGAAGGAGATATGGATTTTCTTGCTGATTAGCCCACTGAGAGTTCACAACCTATTCAGCCTTACTATTCTGAAAGTTCAAGGGTTATATTGAAGAAGATAAAGAAGTTGGAAAATGAGATACAGAATGTTCTGAATTCTATTATTAATATTTTTGATTTATTTGATCACATTGATTGGAGGATGAAAGAGCAATTTGATCATACTGGTCGAATTGAATTGGGTTTGATTAATCTGTTGAAGAAGAATGTTGTGGTGGCTGAAGATTCATCTTATAAATTCCCATATCGTCCCTTCTACAATCTGTTCGTTCATCGTCAATCAATTGGAGACATTAGAGAGGATGATAGTTCTGAGACTGATGAGGAGTAATTAGTGGATTCAGTATGCTGCTTTGTTGTGTTTGAGTGTTTGCTTTGATTATTATGTTGTTTGCTTTGCTTTAGTAGGGTGTGCTTGGACTATGCTGTGATTTCTTGTGTGTACTTAGGACTTAGTGTTTGCTTATCGTAGTGTACTGGCAACA
This sequence comes from Papilionanthe hookeriana x Papilionanthe teres, assembly GCA_022702705.1. Taxonomy (NCBI): domain Eukaryota; kingdom Viridiplantae; phylum Streptophyta; class Magnoliopsida; order Asparagales; family Orchidaceae; genus Papilionanthe; species Papilionanthe hookeriana x Papilionanthe teres. The sequence continues at coordinate 27,051,036 of CM040436.1, read as the reverse complement.
CTAAGGATCTAAGGAGTGTTGCTTTTATTTGATGAACATATGTGTGTAATCATTTTATCGTGGATTTTATATATGAAAGTGATGTGATGTGTTGTTTGTGTAAAGTGATGTTGTTTAGTGTTTGTGAGATGAAATAGATGCTTGTTGATGTGTTAAATAGGACTGCGGAGGTTGAAACGATTGAAATTGCGACAAAAAATTTTTTTTGAACCCAATGGAATTTTGGACTGGTGCCGCCGGCGCCCAAATCCAGAAAGTTTGGCTATTATTTTGAATAGAGCGCTGAAAATAGCCCGGGACCCTTAAAGATCCGCGAAAATTGCCAGGGACCCATTTTTCTGCAAAGTGATAGTATTGATAGGATGCATAGTCGGATGGATGTATTCAAGGTCAGGAGTGATGTGAATGAAGACTATTTGCAGAGAAGAGTTGAGTTTGATATTGCTTATTATGATGCTCAGGCCAGATTTATGAGAGGAGATACTGGGGTGATATTTCCTACTTGCCCTGGTTATACACCGTACAGGCCTGGACCTTCTGACCCTGCTGACGATGCTGGTGATGATGAGTGGTAGTTTTATACTTCTGTGTTGTACTTTTTTGTTTTGTTATGTGTAGTTGTGTTGTACTATTGTAGTGTGTGAAGTTGTCTGTAGTATTTTCTTTAGATGTACATTAGTATTTTTTTTTAATGTAGCAGTTGCACTTGAAACTTTAAAAATGTTAAATGTTATGTTTAATGTTGTGATAGTTTATTAGTATTTGTAATGTTTTGTTAAAAAATATATCAATGCTGGTATTTTTTTTTCTTTGCCCCGACAGATTTTTAAATGTTTTATATATCACTGCTACTAATTGTTTCATACTTGCTAGCTGTAAAATTTTGATTAATACCAGATAGATTATGAAGATTTCAAAATTACGGCACAAAAAGGTTAGTTCTTTTACTCTCTTTTATTATATTGCAAAAATTTAAGTTTGGGGGAGGGTAGAAAGGATATTAACTCTTATTTGTCCTAAATTAAAATATTTTTAAAAAAAAATTTATTAACATAATTCCTAGCAGTAGAACTTCACTTTAGATAACTAAGATTCTATTTCAATTAAATATTGAAAAAGATTTGATGAAAGTTTATGGTGATAAAGGTTGATTTTATAAGGGTAAGATATTTGGTATGAAAGGATTTGATTATAGTTAACTATTTAAAGTAAAGAAAACTATATTTTTGAAATTATTAAGAGACTTAAAGTATTATATGTTGAGAAAAGATTGTGACTTTATGATGAACAATAAAGTTGATACCTATGTATGAAGTAAAGAGGTATTTTAGGTTTGAACTTTATAAAGAGGAGAGTGGAGTTCAAAATCATTAAAGGCTATCTAGATACAGTAATCCTCGTCAAAAGAAAAAAAAAGAGAGAAATGAAAAGATGGATTGAAAAACAATCCCAAAAAGAAGAAAAAAAATAGAAATAAATAAAAAAAAAGATGAGGAGAAGCTTGAGGATATGCCTAATAAAAAAATGGTTTCACTTGAGTCATCTTAAAGGGAGAACCTGATTTCATTTCTGAATTTATACTTAAAGTATTAGCCTACATTCTGATGAAGCTAGCATGAAAGTCTTTTTGTATAATATTTTAAGTCACTCTTAATGTGTCAAATTATAGTATTTCTTGAAATAATTAGGAGACTAGAACCCTTAGACTGGATTACTGAATTTTCTTATACCTGTAGAGTTGACTTGAGTCACTGAATTTCTTTCTAAAAGTCTTTCCAATATATTTCTTTGAATGAAAGATTTTAGTATTCAACAGGTGAAAAGTACATTGCTATGGGTTATATCTTTATGTAGTAAAAGGATTACTTGAGGACAAGTAATATTTAAGTTTGGGGATTTTGATGCACCAAAAATATATACTCTTTTAGCTATATGTTTTTACCTAATTTTGGTGATATTGCACTTTAAAGGAAGGTATTTTTCATGATTTGTTGCAGGTATAATGATTATAGGTGATTGGAGTGAAAAGATGCAAAAAGGAATGAATTTGGAGAAAAATGGAGCAATTTGGAGGAAAACAGCATCTGGCGCCGCCGGCGCCAGAATGGGCGTCGCCGGCGCCCTCTACCAGAAACTTCAGCAATTATTGGCAGGATAGGGCGACCGGCGCCCTATGTCGGTTCATTTCAAATTGAATAGTTTTGACAGATTTTTGAAGGGGTGCTTGAAGAAACTCTTTGGGAATTCGTTCCTAAAATAAAATTAAGTGTTCAAAATGAAAAAGGAGAAGAGGAGTACTATAGAGAGTGTAAGGAAAGTGTGTGTGAGAGTTAGGGTTTGTGATTTGAAGAGAGATTCTTTTCTAAGGAGGGGAGAAGAGGGAGTAAAGTGAGAGATTTCTTCTTCATCTTTGTTCCAAAGAGGAAATCAAGTGTTGCAAGGAATAGAAAAGGAATCAAGGAAACTTTGAAGGAATTTGCTTGGGGAAGAGAAGGAGATAAGTTGTATTTGCTATTGTGGTTTGTATGACTCTTCTTTTATATATAAAATCCATGTTTTATTGTATCTTCTCCATGATTTGTGAGTAGTTTCCTTTGTCTTTCTTCTTGCATAAAGTAGTGATGATGTGGTGATGTGGAATTGATGTGCCCTTAAAGTGTTATAAAAGTTATGATGGTCCTTTCATTTGGAACTTAATTTACTTTTTAATCGGCCAATTAATTTGTTAAAATATGTCGAGGAACATTAATTCCAAAAGAATTGAATGTTCTACAACAAGAATGAAGAACCCATTCAATGTCCGTGAATGAATTGCGTAGTTCATGGGGATTGAGTGCAAATAAATAGGGAAATGAGTTTGGATGGACTTCAAATTGAAGGTTTCATGGTGACAGAATGGGATCCCCAATTTGGTCCTAAGATTGGTAACTAAAGCCTATGGTTAGCCTTCGGGTGAAGGGTGAGTGGGAGCTCCATAGTGAGAGTCGGTATCCTCCCAGCCTAGCCTTAGATTTAGTGACTAAACTTAAGATATGTCAATGTTCTTTACATGCTTGGAAGAGGAGGTACTCTTTTAAGGGTAAAGAAGAAAATATGCTCCTATTTTGCACAATACAGAAATTTACCATTCTTCATCATTCACACATCATAATCTTTATGCAGGAAGGAAGATACTTTTCACATAGTGGTATCTTATAAATCACATAAGTTAGTGTGTGTTAGTTAAATTAGTTTAGTAAGTAGAAGTAATTGTAGTAGCTTTATTATTACCATACTTTGCATTCACTAGTTGTAGTACACTTGAGCAATTGTTACAGTTGGTATTGGATTTTAGTGCTATATTATCTTATTTAAAGAACTTTGCCTTCCCTGTGGGATTGATAACAGGACTCCATTAGAGCCCTGTATTACTTGATACGATACGTATACTTGCGTTGAATTTGTGACTTTACTAAATCATTATAAATATATAAATCTTAATTCATAAATTCTTGCATTTTTAAGCATATATAAAGTCGCTGTCAGCCTACTAATGGGCATTCTTTACCTTAACTAGTTCTTAGGTGAGATGCCCTTTAATTGGGACTCTTTCCTAATCTAGTCAACGTTTTCACTTTAGATTGGATGTCAATACTCAAAGCTTTATAATCATAAGATATTTACGCAAATCATTTCTTCTTAAGGTTTAAGTGTAAGACCCCTTAACAAATATTATTTTTCTTAACTAATTCTTAGGTGACATGCCCTTTTAATTAACATTCATTCCTAGTCTAATCAACATGTTCACTTTAGATTGGATATCAAACCTTAACGATTTTTAATCTTAAGGTGTTTAGGTAATTTATATGTCTTTGAGGTTTAGATGTAACTGCCCATATGGTGTGCGCGACGACATCACTCATTTTCATTGTTGTTATTATGGAGTCGTCTATTTGTCATCTTCCATATAGCCCTTTCTCTACAAAGAATTCTCTTTGATCATGTGGATGATCTAAACAAAGAAGGGATCAGAGGGCTAAGACATTAGATGACAGAGCAAACAAAAAGAAACACGTGGGGAAGCTTTCGTCAGGTGGACTTCACATAGATAGCCCCAATGTGTATTGGTATAAGACACCTCAGAGGCATACACACGAAGACGTCATAATGAAAGCAAACCCCACAACCAAAGATTCAAGTTGTTATACTTGTTATGAGGTTCACTTCTTTCTATAAGGGCAAGCCTCTATAGTTAATTACATCTTAAACAATCTGAGAATTGCTTAAGAAAACTACTGAATAAGGTTGTACCTTGATCTCAAAAAGTTTAAATGTCCTTGTCATGGAATGAACATTTCAAAATCCTTATCCTAAGGGTAGTGGATTCCTAAAGATTCCTAACTATCTGAGAGTTTTGTTTTGTTTGTCAATAGTTTAGTTGAGGTTCATCTTCTGCACTGGGTTTTCAGATGTCTATCCCTGTAAAATAGAGTTTGCTCACCCTAATAATATGCAAAATAACTATATGGCCACATTCACCTTTTGTTTTCGACAACCCTACAAAACAAAGTTAGCAGAGAATATATATTGGTTTAATTGGTTGGTTTTAGTTTTTATTTTAGACAACTCGGTTAAGCTCCAATGACTTTCTATCATCCCGTGGTTGACGGGTTCCCTGATCTATTTAGTTGAGAGGGGATCAAAACCACTCCCACCAGAAGATTCTTGTCAGTAACATGGGTTGCATCATCCAAGAGATCTTTTTAGACCCAGGTAGCAGGGGTTCAAGTTACGTTCGGTGATCTTTGTTCATTAAGTTTTCATTTATGTTTTAATGTTTTTTTTTTCAGATTTTATGGGTTAAAATTGTAAGTTACTTAAGAATTAGCTGATTAGTTTTTTTGATTTTTCATTTTATGTTTTATTTTTGTTGTTTGTAATGACCCAGTCAAGATCCCATGGTTTCGTCGTCTTGAGGTCATTGGGGTTTGCGGTTTGATTAGTCATGAGTGACTCGAATATATCTTGTTAGCAGTCATGTATTGCCTGCTCCAAAATACCTTCTCAAACCAGGTTACATTTTAGGGTGAATTTTAGGTCATTTCATTTAAGTTGGTTTTGTAACTTGGCCCAAATTTTCCCCGACCAAGGCTAAGTGTGATTTTGTTCTTAAATGAGAAGTCAAATACTGACCAGAGAAAAATATATTGATAAATTCATACCAATTTTATATGAAATTTCACTTTAAAGAAAGGTATTTCCTATGTTTTATTGCAGGAATAAAGATTTATAGATAATGGAGCACAAAGATAGAAAAAAGAGCGAATCTAGAACGAAAAGGACTAAAAGAGATGAAAATTGAACTAACCCGCCGACGGCGAGGGATAGGCCTGTTGACCTCACTTTTACAATAGGTCGACCTTTTGACCTAAAAAATAACATTTTGACCTAAAAAGTCAACTTGGGTCAAAATGGTCAATCCTGACCCAATGACCAACCCTGTTGACCCTACAGGTCAACCTCTTAACCTAAAAAGTCAACTTTGGTCAAAATGGTCAAACCATACCCAATGACCAAACCTGTTAACCCTATAGGTCAACCTTTTAACCTAAAAAGTCAACTTTGGTCAAAATGGTCAATCCATACCCAATGACCAACCCTGTTGACCCCATAGGTCAACCTTTTAACCTAAAAAGTCAACTTTGGTCAAAATGGTTAATCCCGACCCAATGACCAAACCTGTTGACCCCATAGGTCAACCTTTTGACCCAAAATGATAATTTTGGTCAAAATGTTCAATCCTGACCCAATGACCAACCCTGTTGACCCCACAGGTCAACCTTTTGACCCAAAATGACAATTTTGGTCAAAATGGTCGATCTAGACCTTATGAAAAACCCTGTTGACCCCATAGGTCAACCTTTTTACCTAAAATGACAATTTTGGTCAAAATGGTCAATCCAGACCCAATGACCAACCCCATTGACCCAATAGGTCACCATTTTGACCTAAAAAGTCAACTTTGGTCAAAATGGTCAAACCAGACCCAATGACCAACCTTGTTGACCCAATAGGTCCCCTTTTAACCTAAAAAGTTAACTTTGGTCAAACTGGTCAAAACAGACCCAATGACCAACCCTATTGACCCAATAGGTCACCCTTTTGACCTAAAAGTCAACTTTGGTCAAAATGGTCAAACCAGACTCAATGACCAATCCTGTTGACCCAAAGGTCACCCTTTTGACCTAAAAAGTCAACTTTGGTCAAAATGGTCAAACCAGACCTAATGACCCACCCTGTTAACCCAATAGGTCACCCTTTTGACCTAAAAAGTCAACTTTGGTCAAAAATGTCAAACCAAACCCTATGACCAATCCTGTTGACCCCACAGGTCAACCTTTTGACCTAAAATGATAATTTTGGTCAAAATAACAAATCCAGGTCTAATCACCAACCTTATTGACCCAATGGGTCAAAACATGACCTAAAAAGTCAATTTTTTTTAAAATGATCAATTTTTTTTATCAAACAACCAATGACATGTTTAAAACCCCACAATAACAAAAATTAATCAAATTAATTTCAAAAAAAATTATTTTGATTAATTAAATTGAGTAATAATTGGATTTTCAATATTTTAATTAATCAAATGACATGATTAATTAAAATAAAAATTAAATTAAAATTCATAAAATGACAAAATTAATCAAATAATTGATTTCAAAATTATTTTGATTAATTAATTGGCTAATGAATTAATTTTAAAATTTTAATTAATAACCTAATTAATTAAAATGAAAAATTAAATTTAAAAGCCATAAAATCATAAAAATCCACAAATTGATTAAAAATAATGGAATTAATCAAATAATTAATCCCAAAATTATTTTTAATTAATTAATTGATCAATAATTTAATTTTCATGTTTTAATTAATGACTTAATTAATTAAAGTGAAAATTAATTTGAAAAGTCATGAAAAGTGACAAAAATCAGTTTTAATGACATGGATATTAATCAAATAATTAATTTGGGATTATTTCCAATTAATTATTGATTAATAAAATAATTTCCAATATTTAAGTAATGACTTAATTAATTAAATATGGAAATTAAAATGAAAAGGGCATAAAATGAAATTTTAACCCAATAAACCATGATTTTTTTTAAAAAATTCGAAATCTCTTTATTACATCATGAATGATCTCATCCATGGATTATTCATGACTCATGGGATTTATTAAGTGTAGGTTAATACATTAAAATAACCTATAAACCATGGTTAAAGAAAAATTTGAGGTGTCATCCTCTCATGAAATTAAAATTTGAGGTGGCTCATCCTCATGAACTCACCAATAAAAATTTGACACCAATTATACTCACATGAGTAACTTACTTAACCATGGTTATAACCAAAATTTAAGAATTTTGCATGAGAAAAATATGTGTCACCATCTCATCCAAACCTTAAATGAGATGTTGGAAGGGGGAGGGCTCACTCTCATGACTCATCCTTCACCTCTTAGACCACCCAATGGAAGGGAGACAAGAAGCTAACCCATCCCACACCTTGGTTAAGAGCCATCATGGCTAAGGCTTGCATGAGATGAGTAAGGGGCTTATGTGTCACCATTTCCTCAAATAGAGCAGATCACCTTGAATGCCATCTAGGGAAGGTGGATTCAACATGATTTTCCCAGCCAAATCCACCTCACAAAGGACCCAATGGGGGCATAACAAAAGCCCAACTCCAAATCCTCACCATAGTTAAAACTATGAGGCCTAGGCTAGGACTATCATTACCCTAGCCTAAAAGCTATCCTAAAATAATAATAGGAGAGTTAAAACCTTCCCCAAGTGAATTGAAACGAGTTAAAGCTAGCCATGAATTCCCCATGGCTATAAATAAGCCATACTTGAGCTTATGTGAGAGAAGACAGAAGAGGAAATAGAGGCCCATACCTTGCTCAAATCCTCTGACCCTCAACGAAAAATCTTGCTTAGGACACAAATAGCAAGACCCAACCAAGGTTTAACCAAATCGGCCATCTGATCGAGCCAATTTGATCAAACCGAGCACATATTTCAAATTAGCCACCTTAGGGTCTATCACCTATACCAAATCGATTTGGATCCAAATTAAAGGGTGGAAAAGCTTCACTAGGACCTTAAGAAGCTGCCAAACCAAGCCAATTAAGTCCAGAAGCTTGATAATCAAAGGTATGAATTTTGTTTTTAATTAAAATTTGAATTTGATTAATCATAAAATTAACCAGCTCAAAACCCATGCATCACCATATGGATGGGTGCTTCTCATCAAGACGATCATTTAAAAAAAAACACTCAATTTCGTTGAGAAATGAGTGAGATATTGAGTTTTGAAGTTGGACGGTTCAAATATTTTTGAATTTCTGGGGGATTTATCTCCGCCGTCCGTTCCCGTGTATTGGAAAGGACGACACTGATCTAATGATCCTGTGTCCGCTGTTCTGGCCGCGCACTGGATCCTCCCGCCCCTTCGACGGTACGAGGATACGTGTCGCGCTGTCGAATTTTCTGGCCTAGGTTAATTCAGATTAACCTTAAAATCTTCAAAAATTCATATCTTTTGATCCAGAGGTCATAAAAATAAAATAAAAATACCTCTGGAAAGCTCTTGAAGAGAAGAAAATTATGAGACTAAAATCATAATTTTATTCTCAGTATTTAATTTTTAATTAATTAAATACTCTTTGGAGTATTTTAATTATTAAAAATTATTTACAAGTCAGAAAAATATGAAATTTTTAGGGGATTACCTTTAAGTCCTTAGGCATATCTTCTAATTTTTCTAGGATATGACTTCCTAATTTCCATGATATTTTGTAATTATTTTCAAAAATAATTATAAAATTTGGAAAAATTGGAAAATTTAAATGCAATATGATTGAGAACATTAGGATAGCAGACAACAATCCTAAAACAACAATTCTCAAGTCATCAAAACAATCTAAAAGACATTTTGAAATAAGGTTAAGATTTATTAATTTAAAATTAATAATTCAAAACCTTTTCTTCACATTTTTAATCCATCTCACCATGGATTAAGCAAGTGATGAATCCAACTCAAATCAAATAATAATTAGGTTTAAAGACAACTTAAACCTAGCTAAACCATTAAACCTTAAGGTTTAATACAAAAAATCAAACTCTTTTAATTAAGTTTAAGGACATATTAGACTTAATTAATCAAAATCAAACTCTTTAATTACGTTTAAGGACATATTAGACTTAATTAACCAAAATCAAATCTTTAATTAAGTTTAAGGACATATTAAACTTAATTAACCCATTAAACCTTACCTAAATTAGGTTTAATATAAAAATCAAACTCTTTAATTAAGTTTAAGGACATATTAGACTTAATTAACCAACATCAAATCTTTAATTAAATTTAAGGACATATTAAACTTAATTAACCCATTAAACCTTACCTAAATTAGGTTAAATATAAAAATAAAACTCTTTAATTAAGTTTAAGGACATATTAGACTTAATTAACCAAAATCAAATCTTTAATTAAGTTTAAGGACATATTAAACTTAATTAACCCATTAAACCTTAACTAAATTAGATTTAATACAAATCAAATCTTTAATTAAGTTTAAGGACATATTAGACTTAATTAACCAAAATTAAATCTTTAATTAAGTTTAAGGACATATTAAACTTAATTAACCCATTAAACCTTAACTAAATTAGGTTTAATACAAATCAAACCTTTAGTTAAGTTTAAGGACATATTAAACTTAATTAAACCATTAAACCTTAACTAACTAAGGTTTAATCAAACATAAACCCTAATTAGGTCTTACCCATTAGACCTAATTAAACAATTAAACCTTAACTAACTAAGGTTTAATCAAAGATAAACCCTAATTAGGTCTAATCCATTAGACCTAATTAAACCATTAAACCTTAACTAACTAAGGTTTAATCAAACATAAACCCTAATTAGGTCTAACCCATTAGACCTAATTAAACCATTGAACCTTAACTAACTAAGGTTTAATTAAACATAAACCCTAATTAGGTTTAACCCATTAGACCTAATTAAAAAATTAAGTCTTAACTAAATTAGACTTAATCAAACTTAAACTCTAATTAAATCTACCACATTAGACTTAATTAATCTATTAAACCTTAACCAATTAAGGTTTAATCAAACTCAAACCCAAAATAAACTTAACTTAGGTTCAACACAACATGAACACAAGTTCAACTTTTAACTTAGGATCAACACAACATGAACCCAACTTAACCTAAACTCAAAACTTAACTTAAGTTCAACCCATATTGAACTTAAGTCGACCTTAAGTCTAGGTTCAACCTGACTTGAACCTAACTTAACCTAAACTCAAAATTTAACTTAAGTCTAACCCATATTAGACTTAAGTCAAACCAAACTTAGGTTCAACCTGACATGAACCTAACTTAAACCTAACTTAAGTATAACCCACATTAGACTTAAGTCAAACTACACTTAGGTTCAAACCTAACTCAAACCTAACTTAAGTCTAACCCACATTAGACTTAAGTCAAACTACACTTAGGTTAAAACCTAACTCAAACCTAACTTAAGTCTAACCCACATTAGACTTAAGTTAAATCATACTTAAAATTCAACCTGACATGAACTTAAGTCTAACCCAAATCTGACATAAACCTTAATTAAGTCTATTACATTAGACTTAATTAAATCATTAAACCTTAATCAACTAAGGTTTAAATAAACACAAACCATGATTAAGTCTAATTCACTAAGACTTAATATCTAAAAAAATCTCGGTTAAATGAAATTAGACTTCATTAAAACTTAAGCCTTACCTAAAAAGGACTTAGATGGTCTGAAATTCTAATTAAGTCTAATTTATTAGATTTAATTATCCTTTAAGTCCTATTTAAACAAGGCTTAAAACTTAATTAGGTCTATTCTGATTAAACCAAACCTTTTAACTTAAGTTCAGAAAGATATGAACTCAAGTTAATTAGATTCAATCAACATTGAATTTAACTTAGGTTCAACCAGACATAAACCAAAGTTAATTCAATCAATATTGAATCTAACTTTCAACCTTTTAACTTAAGTTCAAACAGACATGAACTCAACTTAATCTAAACCAAACCTTTTAACTTAAGTTTAGACAGACATGAACTCAAGATTTAAGTTTAAATTTAAGTCAAGGCATAAATTTGACATTTCAAACCAAAATCGATATAACCGACATAAATTTGATATTTCAAACCAAAATCAACATAAACGACATAAATTCGACATTTCAAACATAAATCGACATAAATTTAACATTTCAAATGAATATCGACATAACCGACATAAATTTGACATTTCAAACCAAAATCGACATAAATTCGACATTTCAAACATAAATCGACATAACCGACATAAATTCGACATTTCAAACCAAAATCGACATAACCGACATAAATCTGACATTTCAAACCAAATTAAACAATCACCGACATTAAATGACATTAATCAACATTTCAAATCAAATTCAACATTAAATATCATTTCAAACCAAATTAAACAAATCACCGACATTAAATGACATTAATCGACATTTCAAATCAAATTCAACATTAAATGACATTTCAAACCAAACTAAAGAAATCACCGACATTAAATAACATTAATCGACATTTCAAATCAAATTCAACATTAAATGACATTTCAAACCAAATTCAACAAACACTGACATTAAATGACATTAACCGACATTTCGAACCAAACTCAATAGAACTCAACATAAATTGATATAATTCGACATAAATCGACATGATCGAACTTAACATGACATGAACTGACATAGTTCTTAAGTTTGACCTTTATCGAATTTAACTTAACATATGACATCATAATTCTTAAAGTTCGACCCACGTTGAACTTAACTCGACATAAAATTAAACTCAAATTGACATAAAATCCAAAATCAGATAGATACAAAATCCAAAATCCAACCCAAATCAATATTTAAGACAAATCAAAATTTAAACATAAATTGACATAAATCTAAATCAACATCTCAACCACTTTTGGACATCAGACAACTCTGGATCAACAGAAACTTTGACCAGGTAATCTAAATATCTTGATATGATATTGTTTCTAACTCTGTTTTCCTTGCAGGATGAAGACATGAAGTTTCGTTTAAATTTTCTTTACATGTTATAGGGTGTGCTAACTCTATTTTGCAGGATGTCGATGACGAAACATTGATGACAAAATCAGGACTTTTAGGATCATCACAAAACCTAAAATTTCTACAAACAACAAAACAAAAATGACATGACAACAAAGACAACTGGACTATTAGGTTAGCCACAAAATCTGAAATAAAATGATAAAATCACTAACATTGACATCGACATGACATCAACATACAATAACATTTCTATACCACAACAAAATGATGACATGACATTAAACCAAAACAAGAAAATGACAAAATGACATGACAAAATAAAATTAAGATGGCCATAAAACCAAAACTTAAAATAAAAGGAAATCATAAACAAAATAACAAAAATAAATAAATAATGATATCTTCTTGACATCATAGAAGGTATCTCATGACGTAATAATGACATCTTCTTATAGGAGATAAAATATCTCATGACATATCGAGATATTAATCACGACATCTTATGACATTACAACATTACACGACATAAAATGACATGACATTACGATTCACATAAAATGACATGACAATACGACATCACATTATGACATGACACGACATACAAACTATGACATCTCGACATATCACATGACATGAAACCAAAATAACAAAACAAAACATAACAAAGCAATGACATACACCCAACATAAATAAAATATTCTGGTAGTATCGATTCTTTAGAAATGTACTGTCACGACAACACTTACACTTTTTCAAGGATAAATGTTAACCTTAATCTGGAGTTTTCATAGGCAATATTAATTGCTCAGGATGTAATTAACTATAGGAGCTTGCTCCTATAGGAGATTAAAGAATTCAGGATAGGTATTTCACCTACAAGACCTCCCTGGTTACCCAAGATCTTCATATGATTTTCTTATATGAAAAACTTCAGTAATTACCCAATCTGAAGACTTGTTCTATGAGATTATCATTTGATCTCCTTTTCTCTCAATCTCTATCGTGATTAATCATTCTTCAAATTATCCAAAGACTTCTGACAATAAATCTAGGAAGGATAAGAATTAGGGCGATAGATAGAGAAAGAGAGTGGCGACTCCTTGACACGGACATGATACAGGAATTGATGGCGACGACATGCGATCCATAAAAGTTGATCACCATCAAGGCTGCCAACGGCGTGTTTTTCCCGAGAGATTTGAATATATTATACAGGAGCCCACCGACCGCGAGATCGAGCCCGCTAACAGCAAGCCTTAGTAGTTGGCCAATCTTCTAGAAGCCCACCGACGGCGCCAACGAGCCCACCAACGGCGAGAAGGTCGGTTCAAGCCAAATACATTGAATCTAGACGCTTTTTGAAGAGATGCTTAAGCAACTTTTGGATATATTCCTTCTTCTTTAAATAGAGATGAATTTAGGACCGAATGTGTGAAAATCAGTAGTTTGTGGTGAGTCTATTGTGTGTTATTTTGAGTGCAACAGTGTGTTCTAGAGTATATTGGTTAGTATAATTGAGTGTGTTGTATGATAAGGAAGAGTTAGAGGAACTTCAAGGAGTCTGCTTGGGGAGAAGATTCGAGATAAGTTTTTGTTTATTTTTTTATTGCTTTAAATGAAATCCAAATTTTGTGTTATTCTTCCTATGCATTCTGAGTAGTTTTCTCTGTCTTTCTCCTTGTTGTTGAGATTTTGTGAAATGGAAATTTGAATTAGTTGTTCCTTAAAATATCAAATAAAAATTGTGATAATATTTTACTTAAAAATTAATTTACTTTCAATCTGGCCAGTTGAACTGTTAAAATATGTTGAATTATCAACTGTAGTAAAGAGTACATCCAAAATTCAGGGAATTCAAAAGCGTTGAAAGGAGGGTGCAAATAAATAGGGAAATATTAATTATCGGGCGTAGAATTGAATATTTTAGTGTGACAGACTAAAATCTTCAATTCGGTCCTATTGTTTGGGAGCTGAAGTGTAGATGTTAGCCCTCAGGCGAGGGGAATGTGGGAGCTCCGAAGTGGCAGCCGGTATCCTCCTAGCCTAGCCGCAGATTTAGTAACCAAGCATAGGATTAGTCATTGTTCTCTATGCCTGGACCAAATGGTAAAGAATAGGAATGCTTCAATTTGGCACAATTTAATTCTAACTAATTTATTTATTCAACTCACTTAATTCTCTTAACAAGGAGAAATATACTTTTTCTAAATTGCAATCTTCCATTCAAAAATTAAGTAATAGAAGTTAGTATAAGTGTTCTTTATTTCCGTATACTTGATAAATATTGAATCTGTTTAAATTAGTTCTTAATCTCTAACTTTCCTGTGGGATCGATATCTAGGACTCCATTAGAGCCCTTTATTACTTGAGCTATACGTATACTTGCGTAGATACAAGGGGGTACATTTGTTATTTTACCTATTTAAACATTTGTATAATTATAAAGCCCCGCAACATATTTACATTGTGCCCCTCAACTGCTGTGTAGGCGGTTAAGTTTTTGGCGCCGTTGCCGAGGAAGTAAAGTAATTATTAAAGTAATTAACAAAATTACTAGAGTAACAGACTATTTTAAAATCTACTTAAGTTGTGTATGCGTAAATTTGTAAATTTGGAACCGAAAGTTTAATACCGTACGATTCAGAATTACAGCGCTCTATTAAAAGAATTAGAAAACAAAAAAAGAAATTATAAATTTAAATCAAATGGCAAATAATTAAGAAATTGAAAATATAAATCAACCAAGACCTTTAAGAGATTACGCTAACCCTACATTAGATGAAATTCACTTAACTATCCAAAATCTTGATGTAGCGTCTAATTCATTCGAGCTTAAACCTACAATTATCCAAATGGTACAGAATAATCAATTTAGTGGTTCGCCAAACGAAGATCCTAATTTACATCTTGCTAGTTTTTTGGAGTTTTGTGCTACTATTAAATATGACGGAGTATCTAATGATGCTGTTAGACTTAGGCTTTTTCCTTTTTCTTTAAGAGATAAGGCTAAGATGTGGTTAAATTTGTTAGCACCTGGATCTATTAGAACTTAGGGAGAATTATCACAAAAGTTATCCAAATACTTTCCTCCTTCAAAAACTGCAAAGCTTAGAAATGACATAACATCTTTTAGTCAGTTTGACGGTGAATCAATATACGAAGCTTGAGAGAGATTTAAAGATCTTCTTAGGAAATACCCACATCATGCGTTACCAGATTGGTTAATTATACAAACTTTTTATAATAGATTAGTAGGATCTCTTAGATCTATTATAGATGTTGCTGCTGGAGGTTCATTAATGTCAAAACCATTTGATGAGGCTTATTCATTAATTGAAGAAATGGCTACCAACAATTTTCAATGGTCTTCTGAAAGGTTAAATCTTAAAAAGAATATAGCTAGTATCCATGACTGTGATGCAATATCAATGTTAGCTTCTCAGATTGCTGTTATATCTAAGAAATTAGATCATTTTGGAATGAATTATTCTCCTACTATAATAGATTAAAATTCATCTAGACAACTTATAGATGCTCAATCTTCATATGAGACTTTAAATGCTATTAATAATAGACCTAATAATCCTTATGCAAATTATTATAACACTGGTTGGAAGAACCATCCAAATTTTAATTGGAATAACAACTATGCTAATCAACAATGGATGAACAACTCAGTAAATCCAATAGGAAATTCGTCTAACCAAGGAAATTCTAATTATAAACCTTCATATCCACCTGGATTTAATAATAACTCTCGATTTAAGGAAAAAAAACTATCTATGGAAGAATTAATATTAAATATGGGTTAGCATTTGCATAATCAAGGAAATCAACTACAAATTCAAGGAAACTAATTACAAAATCAAGGAACTGTGATTAAAAATATTGAAACTCAACTTGGACATATCGCTACTGCACTTAATAATAGAGTTCCTGGAACTTTTTTTAGTAATGTGGAAATAAATCCTAAAGACCAAGGAAAAGAACAAATCAAAGCAATACAATTACGAAGCGGAAAAGAGTTAGAAACAAGAATATAGAAAGAAACTGAAAGTGAAAAAGAGAAGGATCAACAAGATTGAAATTTAGAATATTCACTAATACCTATGAAAATTTCTGTAGAAAAACCACCACCACCATTCCCTCAGCGACTAAAGCAACATAAAAAGGATAAGCAATTTTCTAAATTTCTTGAAATCTTGAAGAAATTAACGGTGAACATTCCTTTTGTAGAAGCATTAGAACAAATGCCTAATTATGTAAAGTTTATGAAAGATACTTTAAACAAGAAAATAAAGTTCACAGATAATGAAACTGTGGCACTTAGCGAAGAGTGTAGTGCAATTATTCAGAAAAAGCTTCCTGAGAAATTAAAAGATCCTGGTAGTTTCACTATATCTTGTGCTATTGGAGAAAAATTTTATGGAAAAGCTTTATGTAACTTAGGAGCCAGCATCAATCTTATGCCTCTATTAATTTTTAAAAGATTAGGATTGGGAGAAGTCTCACCTACTTTAGTAAATTTTTAGTTAGCTGATCGATCAGTGACATATCCTAAAGGAGTTACTAAAGATGTGTTAGTAAAAGTGGATAAATTTATCTTCCCTGTGGATTTTATTGTTTTACATATGGAGAAAAATAAAGAAATACCCATGATTTTAGGGAGACCATTCTTAGCTACTGGAAGAGCTATGATTGACGTTCAAAAAGGAGAATTAATTATGAGAGTAAACGATCAAGAAGTAACTTTCAACATAGCAAAATCAATGAAATATCCTGCTATTGAAAAAGATGATGAATGTTTTTGAATGGAAATTCTTGAACATCTACAAAATGAACATTTTAAAGAATACTTTGAAGATAAATCAGAAATAGAAAATTCAAAATTGATTGAAGAAACATATAATGAAGAATTAGATTATATACAAGGAAGATTTGAGATGATGGATATTACAGAAAATGCTGAAAAGTATATAGTTCCATCGATTATTAAACCTCCTGAAATTGAGTTAAAAATTTTACCTACTCATTTAAAGTATGCAATTTTAGGTAACTCTTTAACCTTACCAGTTATTACATGGCAGAATTAAATGAATTACAAGAGCAAAAACTTCTGGACATTTAAAAAAAGTATAAGAAAACTTTTGGTTAGACCTTAGTAGATATTAAAGGAATTAGTCCTTCAATCTGTATGCACAAAATTATTATGGATAATGAACATAAACAAAGAGTTGATCCCCAAAGGAGATCAAATCCAATGATGAAAGATGTAGTTTAGAAAGAAATATTAAAGTGGTTAGATAATGGCATTATATATCCTATTTCAGATAGTACTTGGGTAAGCCCAATTCATTGTGTTCCTAAAAAAGGAGGAGTGACTGTTGAAATTAATGAAAATAATGATTTAATATCTATAAGACATGTTACTGGATGACGTATATGTATTAACTATAGAAAATT
Organism: Papilionanthe hookeriana x Papilionanthe teres; assembly: GCA_022702705.1. Taxonomy (NCBI): domain Eukaryota; kingdom Viridiplantae; phylum Streptophyta; class Magnoliopsida; order Asparagales; family Orchidaceae; genus Papilionanthe; species Papilionanthe hookeriana x Papilionanthe teres. The sequence goes on along the minus strand of CM040436.1, from coordinate 27,033,392 downwards.
GAATGCAGCCACAAGGAAAGATCACTTCCCTTTACCATTTCTAGACCAAATGTTGGATAGACTTGCTGGGCACAAATACTTTTGTTTTTTAGATGGATATACTCGCTATCATCAAATTCCTATTGCTCCTGAGGATCAAGAGAAAACTACATTTTCCAGTCCTTATGGAACATTTGCTTTTCGAAGAATGCCTTTTGGATTATGTAATGCACCTGCAACATTCCAGAGATGTATGATGTCTATATTTAGTAAATTAATTGATGATGGAATAGAAGTATTTAAGGTTGATTTCTCTGTATTCGGAACATCATTTGAAATATGCCTGGATCATCTTGAAAAAGTCTTAGAGCTATGCGAAAAAACTAATTTAGTTCTAATTGGGAGAAATGTCAATTTATGGTTGCAGGAGGAATTGTATTAGGGCATAAAATTTAGAAAAATGGCATGGAAGTAGACCCTGCAAAAATTCAAGTTATAGCTAAATTACAACCTCCTACTACAATGAGAGGGGTATGAAGTTTTCTTGGACATGCTGGATTTTACAGACTCTACATAAAAGATTTTTCAAAAATTACTAAACCTCTATGCCAACTTTTAGAAAAGGACAATAAATTTGAATTCAATACAGAATGCTTAAATGCTTTTGAAATATTAAAAGATAAATTAATCACAGCACCTATAATAGTTTCACCTGACTGGGAGAAACCATTTGAACTTATGTGCGATGCTAGTGATTATGCTATAGGAGATGTTCTTGGACAAAGGTATGATAAAATTTTTAAAGTTATATATAATGCTAGTAAAACTCTAAATAATGCTGAAATTAACTATACAATTACAAAAAAAGAATTATTAGCAATTGTATATGCTTTTGATAAATTTAGATCTTATTTAATTGGAACTAAATGTATTGTGCATACTAATCACTCTGCGATTAAATATTTAATGCTAAAGAAGGACACCAAACCAAGATTAATCAGATGGATATTACTGATGCAAGAATTTGATTTTGAAATAATTAATAGAAAGGGAACTGATAATCAAATTGCAGATCATTTGTCAAGATTAGAATATTATGAATTATCAGACACTGACAATGAAATTACAGACAGTTTTCCTGACGAACAACTATATAATATAAATGAGTGGAAAATACTTTGGTATGCTGATATAGTTAATTACATTGTAAGTGATATTTCACCACCCATGCTAACTCTGCAACAACAGTAAAAATTCATTCATGTTGCTAAAACATATTTTGGGATGAACCATATTTATATAAGCAATGTAAGGATTTAATTATTAGAAGATGTGTGCCTTATGAAGAAACCGAACAGATCATCCAAAAATGCCACGATTCAGAATTTGGAGGACATTTTGGAACTGATAAAACTGCTTATAAAATTTTACAATCTAGATTTCATTGTCCTACTCTTTTTAAAGATGTTTATAGATATATAAAAACTTGTGATAAATGCCAACGAGTAGGTAATATATCTAGAAGAAATGAAATGCCTCTAAATTTTATATTAGAAGTTGAAATTTTTGATGTTTGGGGACTAGATTTCATGGGACCATTTATTTCTTCATTTGGAAACTCATATATATTAGTTGTTGTTGATTATGTTTCTAAATGGATTGAAGCACATGCCTTACCTCGCTGTGATGCTAAGAGTGTTTCAAAATTTTTTAATGAAAAATATTTTCACAAGATACGGAATGCCGAGAGTGATTATCACTGACGAAGGATTCTATTTTAGGAATAAATATATTCACAAATTAGTAGAAAAATTCAACATTATTCATAAAATTTTAACTGCTTGTCATCCAAAAACCAATAGATTAGTTGAAGTTTCTAATAGAGAAATTAAACGAATTCTAGAAAAAATTGTAAACCCTAGTAGATTAGATTGGTCTACAAGACTAGACACTGTTTTATGGGCATACAGGACTGCTTATAAAACCCCGATTGGAATGCTCTTTACAGACTTATTTTTGGAAAGACTTGTCACTTACCAGTTGAATTAGAGCATAAAATGTATTGGATGATTAAAAAATTTAAATATAATTTAAAAGATGCTGGTAAGAAGAGATTATTGCAGATGAATGAATTAGAGGAATTAAGGAATGAATCATATAATAATGATAGAATTTATAAAGAGAAAATGAAATTATGGCATGATCAGAAGATTAACCAAAAAATTTTTGAACCAGGACAAGAATTTTTTCTTTATAATACAAGATTAAAATTATTTTCTGGGAAATTGAAATCTCAATGGTTAGGACCTTTCATTATAACTCAAATATTTACATACGGAGCTGTAGAAATTGAAAATCCAAAGACTGGACACAACTTTAAAGTAAATGGACACAGATTAAAAGCATATTTTGAAGGAAATAGACCAAATTTTAAAGAGGTTTTAATGCTCAGTCAACCTGATTAATAACGAGAATAGGTCGGGCTGACGACGTTAAACCAAAAGCTTTATGGGAGGCAACCCATATTAATATTTATTTATGTATAATAATGGTATATTTTATTATTAATTATGATATAAAATGAATTCTACTACTCATATTTATCTTTAAAATCATCACGATATTGGATCCACAAAAAAATTTGGAAAACATTTGGACCAGAGCGAAACTGGGCAATTTTTGCCTTAGCCGCCGACAGTGAGATCTGCCGCCAAAATTCAGTTATATTATTTTAAGAATCCCACTGACAGCGAGATCGTTGCCGCCGATGGTGAGATTGGTGAAAGAGCGGTTTAGGGAGTTATTTTGACGGTTTTTGACAATTCTAAGCGTTTTTACTCTTTAAAAATGCCTAGAACTCGAAATTTAAACCATCTAATTCATAAAAAAGATTTGAAACTCCACAAAAACTCATCACTATGGCATCCAATCACCTTGAAATCACTAGATCTCGAGTGTTCAATCGAAGAAAATTTGTCAGTTATGAGGCTCAGCTAATCTTCAACAAAGTTATTGATCACAGAAAAATACATTAAGAAGTTCATATCTATTTTTGATGAAATTTCACTTTAAAGAATGATATTTTCTTTATTTTATTGCAGGAATGAATATTTATAAGTGATGAAAGCAAAAAGCATGAAATGGAGCGAATTTGGATCAAAAAAGAAGAAATTCATGCAAATTGAACTAAGTCGCCAAAGGCGAGATCGAGGCCGCCGACGGCGAGATCATAAGGAGAATCTCTGAAGGAATTATAACTACCTCACCGACAGCGAGATCGCGTTGTTTGAAGACCTTCTAGAAGCCCCGCTGACTGCGAGGTCGTTTCCCACTGACGGTGAGACAGTTAAGAATGCAAATACATTGAACCTGGACGCTTTTTGAAGAGGTTTTTAAGCATCCCTTGGACCTTTGCCTACCGTTATAAATAGAGGATGAATTTTAGTCTTTAGAGTGTCTCTTTTTGGTGTCTTAAGTGTGTCTGTAGTTTGTCATTAGTGAGTTTCTTGAGTTTGTTTGTATTTGAGTGCTATTTAGTTAGAAGTTTGCTGTACTAGAAGGAAAAGTCAAAGGAACTTCAAGGAGTCTTCTTTGGGAGGAAATTAAGATAAGTATCTTTGTTTATTGTTGTTATTAACTTTAAATGAAATCCATGCTTTATTTTTTTCCCATGCATTCTGAGTAGTCTTCTTAGTCTTTCTCCTTGTTTATGAAAATTATGCGAATTGATGAAATTAATAGAAGTACTTAATATATTAAATTAAATTGTGATAATTTTTACTTAAAACTTAATTTACTTTCAATCTGGCAAATTGAATTGTTAAAATATGTTGAATTATCAACTATAATAAAAATTACATCCAATATTCAGAGAAGTCAAAAACCTTGGAAGGAGGGTGCAAATAAATAGGGAAATATCAATTATCGGACGTAGAATTGGACATTTTAGTGTGACAGACTAAAATATTCAATTTGGTCCTATTGTTTGAGAGCTAAAGTGCAGATGTTAGCCGTCAGGTGAGGGGAACGTGGGAGCTCTGAAGTGACAGCCAGTATCCTTACAGCCTAGCCGCAGATTCAGTAATCAAACATAGGATTAGTCAATGTTCTTTGCACCTGGACCAAAGGGTAAAGAATAGGAATGCTTCTATTTGTCACAATATAATTCAAAGATTCTATTTAAATTCATCATTCACTTAATTTTCTAAAAAACAAGGAGAAGGATACTTTTTTTGAATTATTTAAATCAACTTTATTTCAAGCATTAGTTTACTTTTGTTTGCTTTAGTTACTTTAAATTTCCGATTACTATATTAGTAAGTATTTCCATTAAATTTAGCTGATACAAATCTGTTAAAAACTTTCATGTGGGATCGATAACCAGGACTCCACTAGAGCCCTGTATTACTTGATACGATACGTATACTTGCGTAGAATCCACATTATATATTCCATCATAAAATCATTTAATTTGCAAACATATTAAAAAGTGGGTCAAGTTTTTGGCGCCGTTGCCGGGGAAGTAAAGAAATTATTTACTAGAGTAACGGACTATTTTGTTTTGTAAAATTGTATGCAAAAATTTGGAAACGAAAATTTAATACCATACGATTCAGAATTAGAGCGTACAATTAAAATAATTAGAAAACAAAAAAGAGAAATTATAAATTTTACACAAATGGCAAATATTCCTCAAAATGAAAATATCAATCAACCAAGACCATTATGAGATTATGCCAACCCTACATTAGATTAAATTCATTTAACTATTCAAAACCCTGATGTAGGTGCTAACTCATTTGAACTTAAACCTGCAATTATCCAAATGGTACAAAACAATCAATTTAGTGGTTCACCTCATGAAGATCCTAATTTACATCTTGCTAGTTTTTTAGAACTTTGTGCTACTTTCAAATATGAAGGTGTATCTAACGATGCTATTAGACTTAGAATTTTTCCTTTTTCTTTAAGGAATAAGGCTAAAATGTGGTTAAATTCGTTAGCACCTGGATCTATTAAAACATAGGGAGAGTTATCACAAAAATTTCTATCCAAATATTTTCCACCATCTAAAACTGCTAAGCTTAGAAATGATATAACTTCTTTTAGTCAGTTTGATGGAGAATCAATATATGAAGCTTGGGAGAGATTTAAGGAACTTCTTAGGAAATGCCCACATCATGCGTTACCAGATTGGTTAATTATTCAAACTTTCTATAATGGATTAGTAGGATCTTTAAGATCAATCATCGATGCTGCTATTGAAGGATCATTAATGTCAAAACCATTTGATGACGCCTATGCACTGATCGAAGAAATGTCAACCAATAATTTTTAATGGCCTGCTGATAGAATGAATCCGAAAAAGATAGCTAGTATTCATGAAAATGATGCAATATCTATGTTAGATTCACTAATCGCTGTTGTATCTAAAAAATTAGATCATTTTGGAATGAATTACTCTCCAACTATATCAGAAGAAAATTCATCTGGACAACTTATAGAGTCTCAATCTCAATATGAAACTATAAATGCAATAATAACAGACCCAATAACCCTTATGCGAATTATTATAATCCTGGATGGAAAAATCATCCTAATTTTAATTGGAATAATAATACAACTAATCAACCATGGATGAATAACATAACACAACCTTTAGGAATTCCTTCTAATCAAGGAAATTCTAATTATAAACCTAATTATCCACCTGGATTTAATAATAATAACCCACAATTTAAAGATAAGAAATTATCAATAGAAGAATTAATATTAAATATGGGTCAACATTTACAAAATCAAGGAAATCAATTACAAATACAAGGTAACCAATTACAAAATCAAGGAACAGCTATTAAAAATATTGAAACTCAACTTGGACATATAGCTACCACACTTAATAATAGAATACCTGGAACATTTCCTAGTAATGTGGAAATAAATCCCAAGGATAAATGAAATGAACAAATTAAAGCAATACAATTACGAAGTGGAAAAGAATTAGAACCTCAAATTACAAAAGAACTTGAAAGTCAGAAAGAGGAAGTGGAAATTGAAAAGGAAAAGAATCAACAAGATCCAAACTTAGAAAATTCTTTAATACCAATGAAAATTTATGTGGAAAAACCTCCACCACCATTTCCTCAACGACTAATTCAACATAAAAAAGATAAACAGTTTGCTAAATTCCTTGAAATTCTGAAGAAATTAACAATAAATATTCCTTTTGTAGAAGCTTTAGAACAGATGCCAAACTATGTAAAATTCATGAAAGATATTCTAAATAAAAAAAGAAAATTTACAGATAATGAAATGGTAGCACTTAGTGAAGAGTGTAGTGCTATTATTCAAAAAAATTTTTGAAAAATTAAAAGATCCTGGTAGTTTCACTATACCCTGCGCTATTGGAGAAAAATTCTATGGAAAAGCTTTGTGTGGCTTAGGAGCAAGCATCAATCTAATGCCTCTATCAATTTTTAAGAGATTAGGATTGGAAGAAATTTCACCTACTTCGATAACTCTTCAGTTAGTCGATCGTTACGTTACATATCCTAAGGGAGTTATTGAAGATGTATTAGTAAAAGTGGATAAATTTATCTTCCCTGTAGATTTTATTGTCTTAGATATGGAAGAAGATAAAGAAATTCCTATCATTTTAGGAAGACCATTTTTAGCTACTGGGAAAGCTATGATTGATGTTCAGAAAGGAGAATTAACTATGAGAGTAAATGACTAAAAAGTTACTTTTAATATTGCTAAATCAATGAAATATCTTGCATTAGAAAAAGATGATGAGTGTTTTCGAATGGAAGTACTTGATCATTTACAAAAAGAACATTTTAAGGAATATTATGAAGAAAAATTAGAAAAAGAAAATACTGAATTAATCGAAAAAGCCGATATAAATGAAGAACTAGATTATATTCAAGAGAAATTTGAATTTTTGGATAACACAGAAAACACTGAAAAAAATATAGTTCCGTCGATTATTAAACCTCCTGAACTTGAGTTAAAAATGTTACCTAATCATTTAAAATATGCTTATTTAGGTAATTCTTCAACTCTACCAGTTATTATTTCATCTGAATTAAATGAATCTCAAGAACAAAAACTTTTAAATACTTTAAAAAAATATAAGAAAATTTTTGGTTGGACTTTAGTAGATATTAAAGAAATTAGTCATTCAATCTGTATGCACAGAATTATTTTAGATAATGAACATAAGCCTAAAGCAGATCCGCAAAGGAGATTAAATCCAACAATGAAAGAAGTAGTTAAAAAGGAAATTTTAAAATGGTTAGATAATGGTATTATATATCTTATTTCTGACAGTGCTTGGGTAAGCTCAATTCACTGTGTACCTAAGAAAGGAGGAGTGACCGTCAAAGCTAATGAAAATAATGAACTTATCCCTATAAGACAAGTTATTGGATGGCGAACATGTATTAATTATAGAAAATTAAACACAGCCACCAGGAAAGATCACTTCCCTTTACCATTTCTAGACCAGATGTTAGATAGATTAGCTGAACATAAATATTTTTGTTTCTTAGATGGATGCACCGGTTATCATCAAATACAAATTGCTCCTGAGGATCAAGAGAAAACTACATTTACTAGTACTTATGGAACTTTCGCTTTTCGAAGGATGCCTTTTGGATTATGTAATGCACCGCAACATTCCGGAGATGTATGATGTACGTATTTAGTAAATTAATTGATAATGGAATAGAAGTATTTATGGATGATTTCTCTGTATTTGGAAAAACATTTGACACATGCTTAAATCATCTTGAAAAAGTATTTGAAGTATGTGAGAAAACTAATTTAGTTCTTAATTGGGAGAAATGTCAATTTATGGTTACAGGCGGCATTGTATTAGGGCATAAAATTTCGGAAAAAGGCATGGAAGTAGACCCATGCAAAAATTCAAGTTATAGCTAAATTACCACCTCCAACTACGGTAAAACGGGTAAGAAGTTTTCTTGGACATGCTGGATTCTATAGACGTTATATTAAAGATTTTTCAAAAATTACTAAACCTCTATGCCAACTTCTTGAAAAGGACAAGAAATTTGAATTTACAACTGAATGCCTGAATGCTTTCGAATTATTAAAAGATAAATTAATTACAGAACCTATAACAGTTTCACCTAACTGGGAGAAACCATTTGAGCTTATGTGTGATGCTAGTGATTATGCTATAGGAGCAGTTCTTGGGCAAAGATATGATAAGATTTTCAAAGTTATGTACTATGCTTAATAAAACTCTAAATGATGCTTTGAAATAAATTATACGATTCTTGAAAGAGAATTATTAGCGAGTTGTATATGCTTTTAATAAATTTCGGCATTATCTAATAGGAACTAAATGTATTGTACATATTGATCATTCTGCTATAAAATATTTAATGCAAAAGAAAGATTCTAAACCAAGATTAATTAGATGGATATTATTAATGCAAGAATTTGATTTTGAGATCATTAAAAAAAAGGGAACTGATAATCAAATTGCTAATCATTTATCAAGATTAAAAAATCATGAATTATTTGATGTTGATAATGAAATTTTAGACAGTTTTCTTGATGAACAACTTTATAATATAAATGAGTGGAAAATACCTTAGTATGCTGATATAGTAAATTATATTGTAAGTGATATTTTACCACCTATGTTAACTTTACAACAACAAAAAAAATTCATTCATGATACTAAAATATACTTTTGGGATGAACCTTACTTATATAAGCAATGTAAGGATCTAATTATTAGAAGATGCGTGCCTTATGAAAAAACTGAACCAATCATTCAAAAATGTCATGACTCTGATTTTGGAGGACATTTTGGGATAGATAAAACTGTGTATAAAATTCTACAATCTGGATTCTACTGGCCTACTCTATTTAGAGATGTATATAGATATATAAAAACTTGCGATAAATGACAAAGAGTAGGAAATATATCGAGAAAAAATGAAATGCCTCTGAATTTTATCTTAGAAGTTGAAATTCTTGATGTTTGGGGATTAGATTTCATGGGACCTTTTATTCCTTCATTTGGAAACTCATATATATTAGTAGCTGTTGATTGTGTTTCCAAATGGATCGAAGCACAAGCTTTACCTAGGTGTGATGCTAAAAGTGTTTCAAAATTTTTAATGAAAAATATTTTTACTAGATTTGGAATGCCGAGAGTGATTATCACTGATAGAGGAACTCATTTTAGAAACAAATATATTCACAAACTAGTAGAAAAATATAATATTATGCATAAAATATCAATCGCTTATCATCCACAAACTAGTGGATTAATTGAAGTTTCTAATCGAGAGATTAAGCGTATATTAGAAAAATCAGTAAACCCTAATAGATTAGGTCGGTCTATAAGACTAGACTAATCGCATTATGGGCATACGGGATCTGCTTATAAAACTCGATTGGAATGACTCCTTATAGGATTATATATAGAAAAACTTGCCACTTACTGGTTGAATTAGAACATAAAGCATATTGGGCGATTAAAGAATTTAATTATAATATGAAAGAAGCTGGTGAGAAGAGATTGTTGCAATTAAATGAATTGGAAGAATTAAGAAATGAATCATATAATAATGATAGAATTTATAAAGAAAGAATGAAATTATGGCATGATCGGAAGATTAATCAGAGAAATATTGAACCGGGACAAGAAGTTTTGCTATATAATACTAGATTGAAATTATTTCCTGGGAAATTGAAATCTCGATGGTTAGGACCTTTCACCATAACTCAAATATTTTCATATGGAACTATAGAAATTAAAGATCCAAAAACAGGACATAGATTTAAGGTAAGCGTACATAGATTAAAACCATATTTCGAAGGTAGAAGACCAAATTTTAAAGAGGTTTTAATGCTTAGTCAGCCTAATTACTAACTGAAATTAGGTCGGGCTTACGACATTAAACCAAGCGCTTTATGGGAGGCAACCCATAGTAGTCTTTTATTTTAAATTATCTATAAATTAGTGAGTCTATATTATTAAAACTAATCTTACTACTCAAATTTTTAATTAGAATCATCACAAATTTGAACCTATATGATGAGATCAGAAAATATTCAGACCAGAGCAAAATTGGGTGATTTTTACAAATCTCACCGACAGCGAGCCCGAGCCCGCTGACGGCGAGATCGTGTGCCATAACTTGAGTCAGTTTTATAACTAGCTCGCCGACGGCGAGAAACTTCCCGCCGACGGCGAGGCAGTTGAAATTTTGGTTTCTTAAGAATTTTCGTGCGGTTTTGAACGAATCTAAGCCATTTCTTCGTAGGAAATTATCCCAAATCCAATTTTACCCTGTTTTCTTCCTTAGAAAAGACTAGAGACCAATCCTTTCGATCCGAAATGGCCACCAAACTCTTAGAAAACACAAAAACTGAAGTTTTCAACCGAAGAAAATTCGTCAGTTCGGAGGCGCAGTGTATCTTCAACAAAGGCTTGATGAAGAAAAGACTTATTAAAGAAAGAGGATTTGTCAACAGAGGAGTAGAGAATTCCACCATAAAAATCGAAGAAATGATCCCACAGCGGCATTGGGAGGTATTTTGTTATACGACATCCGCTGTAGTTATTCCAGTAGTTAAAGAGTTTTACTCTAATTTAGATGCGATCAACAATGGAAATGTCTACGTCAGAGGAAGATGGGTAACATTTACTCCTTCAAGGGTAAATGAATTATTTTCTATAGAGAATACATCTGTTTGTCATTATTCCAACTTTGTGCCTTCAAGATACAATATGAACGAGATCTATAGATACCTGACCGACGAACCTGATGATTGGGAGTTATGTGAAGACGGGTATGTCAGTTTTTTTGTATCACTTCTTAACCCTGTCTCGAAGCATTGACATTTCTTTATATCATCAAAACTATTACCTACTGTGAGGGTAAATAAAGTTTCAAAGGAATGCACTATATTAAACTACTGTATTCAAATTGGACTACCTATCGATGTTGGATCAATAATAGTAAAGTCTGCATTAGGATTAATTGTGCATGGGTCAGTGCATGAACTTGGACACCCATCGACTATATTTGCTTTATGCAGTCAGTACCAAGTTTCTTATGAGGCTTGGAAAAAAGTACTTTTACCATGGAAACCACTTGATCCTATGGATATGTTTCCAACTTTGGATAACAATGATGAGATTACCATTATTTCTGACAAAGCATCACAGAACAATCCTTTAGCAAGGCCCCTTACTGATAAAACTAATTTCATTCTGAAGAAGATTAAAGGATTGGAGAAAGAATTGCAAAATGTGATGAATTCCATCGACAATATCTCTGATATGTTTGATCACATTGACTGAAGGATGAAGGAGCACTTGATCATACTGGACATATGGAGGCCAGTTTTATTCATTTACTAAGACAGAAAGGATGGATTAATGAAGAATCTGCTGCAGAATTCCCTTTCAGGCCTTTCTACAATTTATTTGTACACCTGCGTCGCATCGGGAATATCAGAGAAGATGATAGTTCAGACACAGAAGAGTAGGAAAGATTTCTATGTTTATTTCATATATTTGTGTATATATGTGTTGATTTGGATTTAGGTTTTATTATGAGTCGAACTTTGATTTGATCATCTCAGAATTGATGAGATTTTATGTAATTGTTATGTCTCAGCATTTAGAGTGTTGTGGTGTGGATCGCGATGCTGAGTATTATGGATTTGAACATTTAAGTTAAGTATGTTGTTAAGTTGTTAGTGTGGAGTTTGTAAGTTTCATGGATGTCATATATAAAGTTATATTGTTTGTGTTGTGTGAACTTTTTGTGAGTATAAGTATCTAATCTTCATACTATTACTAAATTAAGTGATCGGAAGATTAATTAAGGGCAAATCGAGGTTGAAAATGATTGACAAATATCAAAAATTTAAAAATTTTGGGATCTCGCCGACGGCGAGAATTATCTCACCGACAGCGAGAAAACCCGCTGACAGCGAGACCGAGCTCACCGACGGAGGATTTTTCTCGAAAGTTTTGCCTTATCAAATTAATTAGCTCGCTGACGGCGAGAAAAATCTCACTGACAGCGAGATCGCGAAAAGACCTATATTTGACCAGTCAATCGACACTATTCATCATCTCTTTCCTCAAAACTTCAAAAAAACTGACCTAGGGCTTGAGAGATCTCGAATTTGAGGTGATTTTAACACTTTTTGACACCGGATTTCATCTTCCCTTGGTAAGAGCTTCACTCCTATGCAAAAATTTTTGATTTTCACCATGGATTTCTTCTACATTGAGGAATTTTGAAAAAATCTGAAATGTGAAGAAAATACTTGGAAGAATTTCATGGAAATTGATTTAAATGGATTTTAGATGTTGTAGGAAGCCTTCTTAGTAATATTTTGGAGTTTAGTTAAGGTTTTTGCAAATTTAACAGATCAAGAAATGGCTCCATGATAAAAGCGACGATTGGATTATGACGAAACTCGTTTTGTGAATGCAAGGGCACAATCCAGATATTTCCACAATATCCAATCCAGAAAATGCATTCAAGATCGAGTTTTCAAGAATCCAGGAGGAGAAGTTGAGCGAATCATTAGAGAGCGAGGATGGGAAAATTTTTATTTCGTGTCCAACAAAGCAGCTATAGAAGCAGTAAAGGAATTTTATGCAAATTTAACAAAGGCTGAAGATGCACTGGTTAAGGTTAGAGGATTTTTTGTAGAATTCAACGCTGCTAGAATAAACGCTTATTATGAAGTACGAGACACCTACACCAGCGAGTATGAAACTTTTGGAACTATGGAAGGAACACTGGAAGAGGTGATCGACTTTCTCACTGATGGGAAAGGATTATGGAAGATAAAGCAGCGGGAACGGGTAAACTTCCCTCTTTCTATGTTAAATGTAACATCTAAAGCCTGGCATTATTTTATTTGTTCTTCTTTGTTACCTACCTACCACCATAGTGAGGTAACAAGAGATAGAGCAGTTCTGAATTTCTGTATTCAGAACCAGAAGAGTATTAATGTGGGAAATGTTACTTATAAGAATATATTTGCCACCGCTAGAAATGAAAGTGGAGGAGGACTAGGACATCCTTGTCTTATCTATGCACTCTGCCAATTATCTGGGGTAGAGGCAAGAGATATTGAGGAATGGGTTGAACCTATGAAACCCCTTACTCAGGCTAATATAAAGAAATATGAATCCCACGAAGGATGGAGATCTGGGACAAGGGATTATGTACCTTCTTCAAGTAGAGATATACCCTCTACTAGTTATGATCCACCCCCTCAGTACACCACTCCTACCCTTCAAGATCTGATGAATGAGCTGACTCTGAGTAGAAAGAGTTTTGAGCTATTTAGAGAAAATATGGAAAGAAGATTTGAGAATATAGACCAAAGAATCGGAGGCTTGGTAAGAAGACAAGATTATGATAGCGAATATCTCCAGCGACATTCAGAATACGAAATTGCATACTATGAGGCTGAACGTCGATATAGGAGTGGTGATTTAGATCTTGTCTTTCCAGAGTGCCCCCGCTATTTACAGTACCAACCTGCTCAGCCTTCTCAGCCTGGAGATCAGGGAGATGACATAGCTTGGGATTTTGATGCAGAAGTTTAGAGCCTTTGTTTGGTTTGTTTAGTTTGTTTAGATTTGTTGTTTTAGAAACTTTATTATTTTTTATGTAATTATTCTGTACTTTCTAAAGACTATGGATGTTGGTATATTTGCTTATGCTATGATATTAGACTTCTTATGTGTGTTAAATTAGTTTGCAATTATATATAGGATGTTAGTTTAAGTTTTTATAAGTTATGAATGTTAACATTGCTTAGATTGTTTTAATATGTTTTAAAGTAGATTAGTTGATTGTATGTGTAGTAATAGATTAATTTTTCATTTGTTATGTTTGATACTTATTTTAAAATTTCATCCCTGCACTTTCTTTTAAATACTATATGTGGAAGAATACTAACAGTACAGGTTCTTTAAGTAATGAAAAAGCCTGCAAAAATTTCAAAGAAAAGAAATACTTAAAGCTCAAAGGTATGATGAATTTTACTATATACTTTCCCTTTTCACTATTTAGTATAGATAGAAAAATTTAAGTTTGGGGGAAAGTAAAAATACAAATTTAATTATTAAATTGTTCTCAATTTCTATTTTCAAAAATTATTATCAAATGATTTTCTATAGTAGTTTTTTTTTCAATTCAATAAACATGAATTACTTTATTTAATTATTATAGAAAGTTAAATAATTGTTTCTAGTAATTCAATTAATTAAATGAAATAAGATATTTGGTTAAAAGGAATAAGAATATAGTAAACTATTTAAAGTAAGGAAAACTATATTCTAAAAATTGAAAATTCTTAAGTATTTAAGTGAAAATGAAAGGATTGAAACTTAATGAAGTAAAGGCTATGATATATATATAAAGCAAGGAAATATTTTAAGTTTTAATTTTAGGAAGAGAAATTGAAGTTCAAAATTATTAACAGGCTATCCAGATACAGTAATCCTCACTTGAAAAAGAAAAAGAAAAAGAAAAAAAAAGAAGAAGAAGAAGAAAGATTGAAAATCAATCAAAAAAGAAAAGAAAAGAAAAGAAAAACATAAGTGAAGAGAAGCTTGAGGAGATGCCTTATTAAAAATTGGCTTCAATGGAATCAACCTAAAAGATAAAACTTAATTATATTTCTAAGACTTATATTTATGAATTAGTATTTTACTAAATTGTGTTTTCTTGAATTTCCTATCATCTAAATATCTTAAGTAATTTACTCTTTTTAAATATAGTTATTCCTGAAATGAATAGAAAGCTAGAAATCTTAGACCTGATAACTAAATAATCTTATATCTATAAAGTTAATTTAATTACTTATAAATAATCTTATATCTATTTAAATTTAATTCATATTATCTGAATTGAAAAATTCTATTCCAGAAATCATTATGTTTATTTAGTATTAAAATTACTTGAGGACAAGTAATAATTAAGTTTGGGGGATTTTGATCATAGAAAAATACACTAAGAAATTCATATCTATTTTTGATGAAATTGCACTTTAAAGAAATGTATTTTCTTTATTTTATTGCAGGAATGAAGATTTATAAGTGATGAAAGCAAAAAACATGAAATGGAGCGAATTTGGATCAAAAAGGAAGAAATTCATGCAAATTGAACTAAGTCGCCAACGGCGAGATCGAGGCCGCTGACGGTGAGATCATAAGGAGAATCTCTGAAGGAATTATAACTACCTCGCCGACAGCGAGCCCGAGCCCGCCGACAGTGAGCCCGAGCCCGCCGACAGCGAGATCAAGCGGTTTGAAGACCTTCTAGAAGCCCCGCTGAAGGTGAGGTCGTTTCCCGCCGACGGCGAGACAGTTTAAAATGCAAATACATTGATCCTGGACTCTTTTTGAAGAGGTGTTTAAGTATCCCTTGAACCTTTGCCTACCTCTATAAATAGAGGACGAATTTTAGTCTTTAGAGTGTCTCTTTTTGGTGTCTTAAGTGTGTTTGTAGTTTGTCATTAGTGAGTTTCTTGAGTTTATTTATATTTGAGTGCTATTTAGTTAGAAGTTTGCTGTACTAGAAGGAAAAGTCAAAGGAACTTCAAGAAGACTGCTTGAGGAGGAAATTAAGATAAGTATATTTGTTTATTATTGTTATTAACTTTAAATGAAATCCATGCTTTGTTTTGTTCCCATGCATTCTAAGTAGTCTTCTTAGTCTTTCTCATTGTTTATGAAAATTATGCGAATTGATGAAAATAATAGAAGTACTTAATATATTAAATTAAATTGTGATAATTTTTACTTAAAAATTAATTTACTTTCAATCTGACCAATTGAATTGTTAAAATATGTTGAATTATCAACTATAGTAAAAATTACATCCAATATTCAGGGAAGTCAAAAACCTTGGAAGGAGGGTGCAAATAAATAGGGAAATATCAATTATCGGACGTAGAACTGGACACTTTAGTGTGACAGACTAAAATATTCAATTTGGTCCTATTGTTTGAGAGCTGAAGTGTAGATGTTAGCCGTCAGGTGAGGGGAACGTGGGAGCTCTAAGTGGCGGCCGTATCCTCCCGACCTAGCCGCGGATTCGGTAATCAAACATAGGATTAGTCGATGTTCTTTGCACCTGGACCAAAGGGTAAAGAATAGGAATGTTTCTATTTGTCACAATATAATTCAAAGATTCTATTTAAATTCGTCATTCACTTAATTTTCTAAAAAACAAGGAGAAGGATACTTTTTTTGAATTATTTAAATCAACTTTATTTCAAGCAATAGTTTACTTTAGTTTTCTTTAGTTACTTTAAATTTCCGATTACTATATTAATAAGTAATTCCTTTAAATTTAGCTGATACAAATCTGTTAAAAACTTCCATGTGGGATCGATAACCAGGACTCCACTAGAGCCCTGTATTACTTTATACGATACGTATACTTGCGTAGAATCCACATTATATATTCCATCATAAAATCATTTAATTTGCAAACATATTAAAAAGTGGGTAAGTTATGATGAAAAAAAGACTGATCAAAGAAAGTGGATTCGTGAATAGAGGAATGAAAAATTCGACAACACATATTGAGGAGATGATTGTGCGACGATGTTGGGAGGTATTATGCTATACAACTTCTGCAGTAGTCATCCCTGTAGTAAATGAATTCTACTCAAATCTTCACGGAATCAACAATGGAAACTTCTATGTGCGAGGCAGATGGGTAACTTTCACTCCTTCTAGAATTAAAGAATTATATTCAATTGAGAATACACTTATTTGCCACTACTCCAACTTTGTTCCTACAAGAAATAATATGAATGAAATCTATCAATATTTGATTGATGAAGCGGAAGATTGGGAAACGAGTGAAGACGGGTATTTTAGCTTTTCTGCATCACTTTTAGACCCCGTCTCTAAACATTGACACTTCTTTATTTCTTCAAAATTGTTACCCACTACGAGGGTAAATAAAGTTTCTAAGGAGTGTGCAATTATGAATTACTGTATTCAAATGGGATTACCTATCGATGTTGGTTCAATTATTGTGAAGTCTGCTTTAGGCCTGATTGTTCATGGATCAATTTATGGGCTTGGACATCCTTCAACAATTTTTGCACTATGCAGTCCGTACCAAGTTTCATATGAAGCCTGGGAAAAGGTACTTTTGCCTTGGAAGCCTTTAGATCTGACTGATATGTTTTCTACTCTGGATAACGATAATAATACATCCATTATTATGGATCAAGCATCTCAAAATTCTCTTTCAATCAAGCCCTTTACTAATAAAACTAATATGATCTTACGAAACCTCAAAGGACTAGAAAAGAGGTATAAAATGTGATGACTTCAATTAATAACATCTCTGATTTATTTGATCATATTAACTGGAGGATGAAGGAACACTTCAATCATTCTAGACATCTTGAGGCTAGTTTCATACGGCTTTTGAGAAAGAAAGGATGGATAGAAGAAGATTCTACAGAGGAATTTCCTTACAGGCCCTTCTACAATCTATTCGTTCACTTACGTTCTATCGGAGATATCAGAGATGAATTTAGTACTGTCACTGACGAGTAGAAGACATTCGTATTTGTTTATGTGTTGTGTTAGTTTGAATTTAATTTTATCTGCACTTTTGATTTTTGATATATGATCTCAGTATAGATGAGATTATGCATTGTTTGTTTGTTTTAAGCATTTTGAGTATTGTGGTTTAGATTGTGACGCTGAATTTGGTGATTAAGGTTGTGAAAATACCTTGTTAGTAATATTGTGTATGAATATTGTAACACTTGGATTTCATATAAAATATATGTTGTTTTGTGTTGTGTGAATTTATTTGAGCTTAAATAGTATCTAATCACAATAAAATATATTTAATCAATTGATCGGATGTTAATAAGGCTTGAAATGAATTAAAATTATTACAAAAACATTAAATTTAATTTTTGGAAAAATACCGCCGACAGCGAGATCGACGCCGCCGATGGCGACTTTTTCCAGAGACTTTAGCCTACTTGAATTAATTAGCCCGCCGACGGCGAGATTTTTCCCGCTGACGGCGAGATCCCGAAAAACACTTATATTTGACCGGTCAACCGTCACTATTCATCATCCCCTTCGTTTAAACTTCAAAAAAACTGACCTAGGGCTGAGAGATCTTGGATTAGAAGCAATTTCAACACATTTTTACACCTAATTTCATCGTCCCATGGTAAGAGCTTCACTCCCATGCAAAAATTTTTGATTTTCACCGTGTATTTCTTCCACATTTAGAGATTTTGGAAAAAATTGAAAAATGGAGAAAATAGTTGGAAGAAATCCATGGAATTCATTTTAGATTACTTTAAGTCACCATTGAAAGCCATTCTAGTATTATTTTAGAATTTAGTTGAGATTTTTGTAAATTTGATAGATCGAGAAATGGCTCCATAATAGAAAAGATGACTAGATTTTGAAGAAACACGGTTCATGAATGTTAAAGCTCAATCAAGATACAACTTTAATATCAAAGGAAGAAAATGAATTCAGGACAAAGTCTTTAAGAATCCGGGAAGAGAAGTGGAACGAACGATCAAAGAGCGAAGATGGGAAAATTTCTGTTATACAACACACAAGGCTGCAGTTGAAGTTGTAAAAGAGTTTTATGCCAATTTGAACCAGATTGAGGATTAACCTATAAAGGTTAGAGGATTTTTAGTCGATTTTAATGCTGCACATATTAATGCTTTCTACGAAGTACAAGATCTTCACACCAGTGAATATGATACTTTTGGAACAATGGAAGGACCGCTGTAAGAGGTGATTAACTTTCTCACTGATGGGAAAGTGACATGGAAAATTAAGCATCATAAACGGGTAAACTTCCCTCTCTCTATGTTAAATGAAACCTCTAAAGCCTGACATTATTTTATTTTCTCTACTTTGTTACCTACCTATCACAATAGTAAAGTTACAAGAGATAGAGCAGTTCTGAATTTCTGTATTCAGAACCACAAGAGTATAAATGTGTGGAGTATTATTTATAAAAATATATTAGCCATTGCAAGAAGTGAAAGTGGAGGGGGACTAGGACATCCTGGTCTGATTTATGCACTCTGCCAATTATCTGGAGTAGAGGCAAGAGATGATTAGGAATGGGTTGAACCTATGAAACCCATTACCCTGGCTAATATAAAGACTTATGAGTCCCACGAAGGATGGAGAACTAGGACTAGGAGCTATGCACCTTCAACTAGTAGGGTTATTCCCTTTACCAGTTATGACCCTCCTACCTATAGTTCTCCTACCCTTTATGATTTGATGAATGAAATTACTCTGCAGCAGAAAAGTTTTGAAAAGATTGAAGAAAAATTAGAACATATAGATCACAGGATTGGAGGATTAGAGCAAAGGAATGATTATGACAGCGATTATCTCCAGAGGCATTCTAAATTTGAGATAGCCTACTATGATGCTGAGAATCGTTATAGGAGAGGAGAGCTTAATGTTATATTTCCTGAGTGCCCTCGTTATACTCACTACCAGCCTACTCCACCTGCTGAACAAGGAGATGAAGATATAGTTTGGGATTTTAATGTTGATGATTAGATTCTATCATTAGATATTTATGTTATTTGATTGTTTATTTATTTTCTTAAAATTAGTATTGTTGTTTAGTTTATGTACTTTGATTATTATGTTATGTAAGACATTTAAACTTAGTTGTATATGTTAGATTTGTGTGTTTTTTTTTTAATATTAACATTTCACACTGTTATTGTAACCCTGAAACTGGATTTGTGAAATGTATGTGGATGTTGTGTTAAATTGTGTTTAATATTATACTAAGTATAAGTTGTGTTAGTATTTTGTACTTATTTCAAAACTTCTTTACCCAGCAAAACTCTTTGATATTATATATGTAGAAAGTTATTAACAATACAGGTTAATTAAGTGATGAAAAGAACATGCAGAACTTCAAAAGGAGAAATATCTAAAGCACAAAGGTATGATTTAAATTTACAGTTTGTTTTCTTTTCACCCTATATAAATAGATAGAAAATTTTAAGTTTGGGGGAGGGAAAAGCAAAAATTTAATTATTAAATTGTTCTCAATAAATATTTTCAAAAATTATTATAAAATGATTTTATGTAATGAATTTGATTCAGTAAATTAGAATTAATTTATTTAATTATTATAGAAAGTTAAACGAAATATTTCTAGTGATTAAACTAATTTTGTAGATTAAGATATTTGGTATAAGAGGATAAGGAATATAATTAACTATTTAAAGTAAGGAGAACTATATTTTAAAATATTAAATTCTTAAGTATTTAGTTGAGAAAGAAAAGATTGAAACCCAATGAAGTAAAAACTTTGAAATACATATAAAGTAAGGAAATGTTTCAAGTTTCAAATTTAAGAAGAAGAAAATGAAGTTCAAAATTATTAACAAGCTATCCAGATACAATAATCCTCACTTGAAAAAAAAAAGAGAAAGAAAAAGAAAAAGAAAAAGGATTGAAAATCAATCCAAAATGAAAAGGAAACAAAGTAAGTGAGGAGAAGCTTGAAGAAATGTCTTATAAAAAATTAGCTTCATTTGAATCAACCTAAAAGGTAAACACAGTTATATTACTGAACTTATATATATGGATTAGTATTTTACTAAGTAGTATTTTCATGAATTTCCTCTCATCTGAATATCCTAAGTAATTTAATATTGCAAAATATAGTCATTTTTGAAATAAATAGAAGACTAGAAATCTTAAACTTGATGACTAAATAGTCTTATATCTATAGAGTTAATTTAATTATCTAAAAATCTTTCAAATAAACTTTACTATAATATTTATTTAAACCAAATTCATAGTATTTCTGAATTAAAGCCTTATTACAAATAATCATTACTTTTATATATTATCAAGATTACTTGAGGACAAGTAATAGTTAAGTTTGAGGGATTTTGACCAGAGAAAAATATATTGAGAAATTCATACCAATTTTATATAAAATTGCACTTTAAAAAAAGGTATTTCCTATGTTTTATTGCAGGAATAAAGATTTATAGGTAATGGAGAAAAAAGATGGAAAAAAGAGTGAATCTCGAACAAAAAGGACTAAAATAGATGAAAATTGAACTAGCCCGCCGACGGCGACGGATAGGCCGCCGACGGCGTGTTTTTCCCGAGAGATTTGAATATATTATACAGGAGCCCGCCAACGGCGAGATCGAGCCCACCGACAGTGAACCTTAGCAATTGCCAATGTTCTAGAAGACCGCCGACGGCGCCAACGAGCCCGCCGACGGCGAGAAGGTCTGTTCAAGTCAAATACATTGAATCTGGACGCTTTTTGAAGAGATGCTTAAGCAACCTCTGGATATATTCCTTCTTCTTTAAATAAAGACGAATTTAGGACCGAATGTGTGAAAATATGTAGTGTGTGATGAGTCTATTGTGTGTTATTTTGAGTGCAATAATGTGTTCTAGAGTATATTAGTGAGTATAATTATGTGTGTTGTACGAGAAGGAAGAGTTAGAGGAACTTTAAGGAGTCTTCTTAGGGAGAAGATTCAATATAAGTTTTTGTTTATTGTTTTATAGCTTTAAATGAAATCCAAATTTTGTGTTATTCTTCCTATGCATTCTGAGTAGTTTTCTTTGTCTTTCTCCTTGTTGTTGAGATTTTGTGAAATGGAAATTTGAATTAATTGTGCCTTAAAATATCAAATAAAAATTGTGATAATCTTTTACTTAAAACTTAATTTACTTTCAATCTGAACAATTGAACTGTCAAAATATGTTGAATTATCAACCGTAGTAAAGATTACATCCAAAATTCAGGGAATTCAAAAGCATTGAAAGGAGGGTGCAAATAAATAGGAAAATATTAATTATCGGGCGTAGAATTGAATATTTTAGTGTGATAGACTAAAATCTTCAATTCGGTCCTATTGTTTAGAAGCTGAAGTGTAGATGTTAGCCCTCAAGCGAGGGGAACGTGGGAGCTCCGAAATTGCAGCCGGTATCCTCCCAGCCTAGCCGCAGATTCAGTAACCAAGCTAGGATTAGTCAATGTTCTTTATGCCTGGACCAAAAGGTAAAAAATAGGAATGCTCCTAATTGACACATATAATTCTAACTAATTTATTTATCCAACTCACTTAATTCTCTTAACAAGGAGAAAGATACTTTTTCTAAATTGTAATCTTCCATTCAAAAATTAAGTAATAGAAGTTAGTATAAATGTTCTTTATTTCTGTATACTTGATAAAAATTACATCTGTTTAAATTAGTTCTTAATCTCTAACTTCCTTGTGGGATCGATATCTAGGACTCCATTAGAGCCCTTTATTACTTGAGCAATACATATACTTGCGTAGATACAAGGGGGTACATTTTATATTTTACCTATATAAACATTTATATAATTATAAAGCTTCGCAACATATTTACATTGTGCCCCTCAACTGCTGTGCAGACGGTCAAATACCACTTAAACTTTTTGGTCACCTAGGTCTAAGTTGATTTGAGAATATTTCAAGTAAGGTTGAACTGATCTAGGATGAGTCTCCAGGTAATCCAAGTTAACCTAAGTTAGCCTTGGATTATCTTAGAACTTTATTTAACTCAACCAAAGTTTAATAGGATTGTCCCAGGTTGGCCTAGTTTGATTGGGGTCAAACTTTAGCCTAGATTGGCTCGGGGTAAGTCGAGTCAAATCAAATCAGGTTAACTTGGGATCAAACCAGGTAAAGCTGAGCTGATCCAAGTTAACCCTGGGCTAAATCAAGTTTAGGTTAATTCAGACCTAAATGAAGTCTAAGATAATTTAGACATGAATTTCCTTCTTAAGTTTAAGTTTGATAAGACTTAAATCAATCCTTGTTTAAAATTGGTTTGAGACTTATGTTAAGCTAGAAGTTGAGTCTTAAGTCGAATCAATTCGAGTTAAGTTTGATTGACCTAAGGAAAAGTTAACTTGAGTTAACCTAAGTTAGGTCGGGTGGACTTGGATGCTCATTTGTATTGGGTGAACCCGAGT